>CP126891.1:85397500-85952500 GCA_030440675.1 Furcifer pardalis | reverse complement strand
ACATTTTCTCTGAAAGGCAGAGTTCTTCACATGCTACTGGATTCCAGTTCACAGCATCCATTGTGGTGGTGAGGTTTAATTACTGTGTTGAGGTTTAGGAAATCCAGGTTCCAGTTTTTGCTGAGTCATGAGACTCACTGTCTTACCTTGGACCAGTCCCTCACTTCCAGGTGTTGCTTTTGTTGTTGTAAATACAAAGTGGGCAGAAAGAAAACCACGAACACTAACTTGTGTTCACTGGAGGAAACATAGGATAGGAAGGTAATGAATACATGTCAGTCTTGGTTACCTTAGACAGTAGTAAGTGATGCCAGAAGGGGGAGAGGGAGCTCATTAGCATCTGTAAGCCAACTGGTTCACTATCCTGACATACATAGAGACTGTAAGAGCAGAAAGATATTTTATGTGAAGAGGCTAAATTATTCAGAACTTGGAAGTGTTGGCTTCTTGCATTATGATTCCCAGAAGTCCCCTAGAGTTGGGGAAACATTTTTGTGTCACAGCTGCATGATCTTGAAGCAAAGTATGACATGTTGGGAGTTGCATGCTAATGAACGCTGGGCCATCCCATATTTTCCTTTCTTACCCCCACCAGAGCCTTGCTGCAAAGCAAGAGAGACTGGAAACTTCAGGTGATGGCTGCATTCAGCCTCTAGTTTGCATGCCACCCACTTCTTGTAATCATCAAAAGAGCACAATAAAGATTGTTCAAAGAAGGTAGCTTCTTCGTCCCAAACATAGCCATCAGCTATGGGTAGTATGATGGGAGGTAGAATAAACTCTTTTATTTCATTTGTGACAGAAACTATTTCCACAAGAACAGCCACCATTATGTGTTTATTACATGTGCGTTGTGTTGCCCTCAGCTCCAGTTCTTCAGTTTGCAAAATTTGAACTTATCTCAAGAGTGACAAGACTGAGAGCATTTAGTCTCTGGGGAAGTAAGTGCAGTTTTATATCTTTTGCTAGCCTCCTCCACCTCCGCCCAGTTAAATGCTTGGCCACAGTTAGTATTTGCAAATAGCAATCAGGAAAATATCTTGTTCCCATGGATATGATATTGTGTCACTGCATTAATGCATGAGTTCTCAACCTTTTTAAGCTGGGGGCTGGGTCACACTCCCTTGGAAAGCTTGGGGGGGGCTGGACAGCCATTTTGCCCTTCCTCCACCACATGGCACTTCCTTGTGTGGTGGAAGCAGTGGGGGGGGCACATGAAATGGTGCCACGTCCTGCACCCAGCCCACGGGCTTCAGGCTGAGAATCCCTGCATTAATACAACACTTTTCTCTTCCTGTCATTTCCATTAGTGATAGGAGGGGGAACATAATTCCCACCCTACACTTTCTCAGGACTTTATACAATGCAGGTTGCATCTAAATTTTTGCAGCAACAATAGCCAAAATATGTATGCCCCCAAAGGTTTGCAGTGGGGTAATATGGCAATAGGGGTGGGACTTTTGGGTTAATATGAGTGAAACACACATACAAAAGAGGGTGTTTGGGGTTCAGTGCCCTTAGTGGCTTCCCAGTTGAGAGCATATAAAATATGTAAGATCCTGGATTCCAAAAGAGTCTGCTGAAATGTGCTGATTTCTTATAGGTTTCCTCTATTGGATTGCCTCCTATATAGGTAAAGTCTTTCCCTTCCTGTCATGTTCCCTCTGGCACAAGCCCTATTCTTTAGTCCCTGCAGGCCACCAGCTCCATGCCACAAATCACCATCATTTCCTCCTTGCCACAAACCTAGTTCTTTACCCAAAATAAAAGTAGTCCTTTGTTCATGCAGTGTTTCTAGATGAGCTGGTACTGGGAAATGATTCTTCCATTACCTGCCTTTGGAAAAATCAAATGTGTTGTCAGTTCACTGCTTGTGAAGGTGGTGCAGAGATTGAAGGTGGTGCATGTGAAGGTTGCTGCAGAGATTGACTACTGTATGGTGGCCATTCCACCTCCTTAAATCTAGCCACAAGTTACAAACAAATCCTATCCCTGCACTCCATCAACTCTTAGACATAGATGTGACTTGGAGTCCACTTCTAGTCTCAGTAAAACACATATTTCTTTTTGTTTAAAACAAAATGTGTGGTGGGTACACACTTCATTTTAACAGAGAATTAGACTCCCTTGAGGTTTCTAAGTAGTCATTATTCTTGTTTTCTGTATTTTAAAAAATATTGTGTGTGGGAATAAGTGCTGCTACATAATGGGAGAGGGAGAAATATTGCCTACCCTTATAGTACAGGATTACTTTGAGAGATGGAATATTCTAGAAATGGAGGGTCCTTTCAATTTCTTTCATTGAAGAAAAAAAATACATTCCTTGGAAAGAAAACAGTGTTTGCAACCAGCAAGAGGTCACTTGCTAATCCTAATTTTCTTCTAGGATTAGCAGTTCTTACAAGAGGGACTATTGTTCCCATCAGAGTTCTGGTTAGATGGTCTATTTTTATCCTAAATTGCTGTTAAACTAAAAGCTAGTAATTTTTATAAGGAACATAACTTGTACTTTTTAAATTGAGATGCTTAGATGACATTCAATATGAATGAATCACTGCCTAATATTAACTTCCATAAAAAGTGGCAAATCTTACAGTGAATTTGGCAGCGCTCAATTATTGCTTCAGAGATTAAACGGAACGTAAAATGGAACATTTAATATATTACAATACACAAGTTTAACAGCCACCTATTATTATTTTTCCTTTTGTGACTCAAACCACTGCAAATATTTTGAATTGGGAGGAGGAGGTGGAAAAATAATGAGCATGTACAAGTGGACTTTCCTTTTCAAAATTTGAGTAACCACATCTTTACATCTTTTTGGAGTTGATAGAAGCTTAAAATCAATTTGGAGATGATGGAAGAGAGAGAGAAATCTAATGTTCCTGCAGATGTAATCACAGCTAATGTTTAGCTCTTCTGTTTGCACACTATGATCAAGCGAGTCGATAACAAAATTCAAACTTTTCTTCATGACTTTTCAAGATACTTCAGCTATGTTACGAGTACATTATCACAGCATGAGTGATGAATTAGCCACAAAAGATAGTAAAGAGAACTTTTATCCAAGAATTATTTTAGGTACAATCCAAGACATACAGAATAATCAGCATGGACATTCCAGGACAAAGTCACAAAATTAGAATTTCTTCATCCCAAGATATTGTGCCATATTGCAGCATTTGGTTTGGTGAAGTAGTCAATGAAAACTTAGGGTACAATAAATATGGTCTTTAAAATACTGTGTGCTGTTGGATAAAGTATGTCAATAGTAATGAACCATGACAGTAAAATGGAATAGACGTGTTGAAAAGAAACACACTTCCATGAACCAGATATTTTGAACCACCCCAGCAGATACTGAAAAATATTTTTATCTGTCAATATAATTCTTATGGTCTGAAATATCTTATTCAACACAAAAATCATTGTGCCGGAGGGCATACTCTATAGACAAAAATATAGAAAACCATGCTGTAAATAATAAGAGTAAATAAAAGCCCTTCTAGGAAATTACCAATCCATTTTGTCTTTTGATGGCACACATAAGATGGTTCAGTTCTACTGAAGATTTATTGACAATATGTACCTTGGGAACTTAAACTTGCCAGTAAGCACAGCTCTTCTGTGGGACATTCAAAAGGATTGGTGATTCTTCTGTGACATTACTGTGACCAGTTTCTACAGGGTAGGAAAAGAGTGTGGCATGCTTTAAGAGGAGAGGGGCAATTTTAACTTTATATATTGTAGTGAAAGATCTACTACCTATATCAAGATGATTTTCCTGATGTCATTGGACTAACATCAGCTGGCATTAAAAAAATAGTGAGGAACAATAGACGTTCAACAATATTTGGAGAGCCACACTTCTGATCTATAGTCCTTTTCATGACTTCCAGATGTGTAAGAATCTTTTTCAGGAATTAATCACTGTTCATATAATGGAGAAGTGGATAAAGTATAAACTCTGGGACCCAAAAGTCCCCTCTTCACTCCTCACCCCTAGGTCCTCCAGCCTCACTAAAATAAATAAATAATAATAGAGACTCAGAATTTCCTCTTATGTCCTGTAAGGGGAATGGGGAAAATTGTGCCATATTAGAGTTTCCTAGCCCCTAATTTTTAGATTTTTATTTTATTTTTCCACTACAATGCATAATAGGATTTTTCAATCAAAGGATATCACATTTTAAAACAAAACTTAAGAAGGTAGAGATAATGGTATTATACTCCAAGGTCAAGAGATAGTTTGAGGAGCTTCTAGAATTCTCTGCTGTAATTGTTTCAATGTGTGAAGTTGACCTAAGGCCTGTTCAGGGACGGTTCACTGCATGTTTTTATTTCTGAAAGAGATGGTGTGGCCTTTCAGATTTTGCTGGCCTGTATCCAAGAGCTAGAATGGGTTGGTGTTGCAGTAACCAATGTCTGGTGGGCAGACTTTGCCTATCCCTGCATTATAGAAGGACATAAGAGAAAAGCCTCTTAACTCCCAATCTGGAATTAATATAAAGCATCTAGTGCATAATCTAAGTATTTAAAATGTCTGTAGTATAACACAGTGTCATGCCTTTTATAAGTCCAGTGTGTATTTTGATTCTGGGAAAGACAAATTGTAGAGACATATTGCATAATGTTAATCAAATACACTTTGTTTCAGGTCTCAGTCAGTGGTGGAACCTGGAACACTGAAACACGAGGAACAGAATGAGAACGAAAACACCCAGCCACTGCTAGCTCTAGACTGAGTTGGAATTCATTGTGACATACAAATGCAATGGTACAGAAACAAAACCCTCTGAAGCAAAAGACAGGTTTAATACACATTAATACACATAAAGCTTGAAAACCAGGCTCTTCATCTTTGCAGAGCAAATAATGATCATCACCAGCCATGTGTCCATGTGTCCAAAGCCAAAGGGAGAAGTTCCTTGTGGCCCAGACAACTGAGCTTGATTGTAAAACAGGGAGTGCTTTTGCCTTTCCCCCTTTTATTTTGTAATGTATTATATTAACATTGACTCAAATACAAGGAGCCCAACAACTATGATCATAAACTCAACGAGGCATCAGCAGAGGCTTTCTCATTTTGCTTATGCAGGCATATTCTCCAGGTTTGTAGCAATAGGAGGAAAAGAGGTCTTGCATTCAGTATCGAAACAACAGCTTAGCTCCGTTTGAAGTATAGATATTTGCTTCAAAGTACAAATACCATACTGGCTGTGAATGATTGGAACTTTATTCTAACTCAGCTGGAGAATTCCAGGTTAGAAAAGGTTAACTCAAGTCCTAATAGAGTTTCTCCCTGTTCACTTTTCTCTACTTCCATGGGTTTCCTTTTCAGATTTTTTTTTTTAAAAAACAATAGCTAAGCAATCACCAGCAGAAAATATTTCAATGGTGTACTGTGTCATATCTGCTTTGATTGGATTCCTGTACTGAACAGGGGGTTAGGCTTGATGGCTTAAAAGGCCCCTTCCAACTCAGTTATATCTGGGGTTCCCAATCTATGGCCAGTGGGCTGGGCCCTGTCCACAGCACCCTTTTATCTGGCCTGTCGTCTCTCCACCTGCACGTCAAATTGGACATGTTTACATCAGCCATAAAACATGCCTGTGTATGCGCAAACATGCCCGCAGCTGTTGTAAATGGGTAAGTGGGCACATTTATGGTTGTCACAAATGCACCCACTTCCGCAGGGCGTAGTCAGACCTGTGGCATGAAAAGGTTGGGAACCCTGTTCTATATAACCACTCAAGTTATGCAGGGATCATTCATTCAGTCTTGTTTAATACCTCCCCCCCCCCCCCAATTTCTTTTAAAAAGCATCCTTAGCTGTTGAAAGTCCTTATAAATCTGCCAGCTCTATATGATAAGCAGAGTGGGAAATGGAAATTTGGAATGCAGTGATGTAATTTTAACATTATGGGGCTTTTTCCATTCTAAAGGTAACTGCAGTAGGCGGAGTAGATGTGATAGCGATGAAAAGACTAAAAGGAAGTGTCTGCGCTCACTAGATACACTTATCGGTCATTCACGTTCCACTCCAAGTCCTCTCACTGAGGTCACACTAGCAAATGAAAGCTCAGTAGAGCTGCTTAACCTTCTTCAGACTTGCAGTATGTCAAAGGTGTAGCCAGAGGGCCTGGCCATCTGCAAATATAGGCAGTGTTATAATGGAAAGGAAAAACATGGGATGAATAATTCAACAGACCTCCATTAGAAGGAACTGTGGATGAGCAGAAATACATAGAGCTGAAAATCCCAAAGATCAGTTTGCTGCTTCCGCTTTTGCTCTACTTGCAAAAACAATTCCCATCCCTGCACCAAAATGAAAATAGATAATAGTAATAATAATAATAAGAGACCACTGTTATAAAACTTTTTTTGCTGTAGCTTTTATTTTATCAAATAGCTGCAAACATGTTGGTTCTATTTTGTAACTAGGCGTAACAGCCATTTACCAGTTTTTTAAAAAACAAAATAAAAGGACATTTAAGCCATACAGCTAGAGAGGTCACTTTGCTTTCTTAAGGATAGTTGCAGAATACTTAGGTGATGTTCACACATAACACTTAGGTGGTGTTCATCCATGGCCATATGCTGTGAGTCAAAACATGGTGTGTTAGTCTCATTTTTCTTTTCTAGGAGTATCTTTCATGAACAGTTTAATGTATTGAGTAGAGTCAAGTATGTTGCTTGTACAGAGCTACTGCACAGAGTGTATCATTTAGGTATAATTTTTATTGTCCCCAAAAGCCAAACAAGTATTGGACTTCATCTTGCTTACTATAATTGGAGTTCCTTATACAGTATCTAGTAATGCTCAAATCAAGGCTTTTCTTTACTCAATGAAATACAGGGGCTCCACTAATACCACTCATTCTCAACTCCTGTTTATGCTGGTCAATCTGACTTGTTTGCTAGTTGTTTGTCACAGGACCAGCAATTAAAACTGCAAATAATTCATAAGAAAATGAGTTTTTACCAATGCATCTGTTTCTGGAAAAGTGCCCTCCTTTATACCCTCCAGAAATTATGATCAGGTGAATTGTAAATCTTGGGAAAGGCTGCAACAAGGTATTAAAACCTGCACTAAAGATCTGTGTGATTTATTTTCATAGCCAAAAAAAAAAAAAGTATTTTAAGAAGTGTTATGGAAAAGCATCCATGGACATCCAAACTAGCAATTTCAGATCAAACAATAAACCTTAAAATGGAGAAATAAATAGGCCTGTGTGTGAATTGTAATACAGTACTCACAAACTGAAAGTTTGCAGGCATCTTGAAAAGGCTTAAATGACTGTGTTAGAAACAGAGAATCACAGTTAGTTAGTAAACACTGCTGGCCAAGAATCAAACAACACGAGTGTGTACTTCTGAGACTATATGGAAGGAGAAAGCTGTACTCAGGAAACTGAAGAACTAATCTCAAGAGACCAAAACAGAAATATTGTTTTTGCTTGAAGGAATCTTGCTGTTGACAAGGATGGTACTTAAGATTCCTTACAGGTACATGATTAGTGAGACATGTCATGTGTAGAAGTAGTTCTTCCATTGGTGCTTTCACAAAGAACTATAAGAGAATTCTAATAAGGAAAGGTCAAGGTTGAATTACATATACAGTGTATATCCGCTTATTGTATTGCAGAGTTTTATGTAAGCTTTTTTTCCCAGCAGCTACAACACATGGAAAATAGGCAAAATCTGGAAGCCCTGTTAGGGCATTTAACAGAAACATATACAATTCATGCCTACACTGAAAGCACTGGTGTTGAATCCACAATATATGGTTGAACACAATGAGCATCTACATAGCTGTAAGTCACCTTTAAAACAGATTTTTTTTTTAAAAAAAAAAATCTGTTTGCCAGGCACATATTCCTACTAAATGAAGTATTTATTTTGGGACAAAACTGAGATAGAAGTGTTACTGAACCAACTACTGTTACAAGACTGTAGCCTGTAGTTTCCAAAATGCAGCAAATGTAATACTGACCCAGTTAGTGTCACAAAAAAGCTGTAGCTTATGATTTTCGGATGCAACAACGCATATCTGTTTGGGTCTCTAATCAGTACATAAAAAAACAATGGCTATTTATATACATTCTACAGAGGAATAATTTCCATTCAAAGATGCTTTAAAAGGTCCTGGATTTAATACTGATGGTATTTTGAACAATATTTTCTAACAGAAATACTTGTAACTCAATATTAAGCAAGTCTCACTTGATTAATAGTATCTCAATACTTCATTTATAAATGATTCAGATGTACAATTGTTAAAAAAAACCATATAGAATGTATGATGAATATTTTGGCATATTTTTGCACATGAAATCATTACGAAAGAATTTTCCAAAAGTTATTATTGTATTTCCATTCATAATTTGGAAAAATCTCACAAAAGTTGTTGGGAGGATATATTTTATTTACTAAAGGCTTTTCCATCTCACTAACTCTAAGAGGAAAGTGAAAAGCATGTCACGGGGGCATATCAGAGACTGGGAAAGTTGCTCTTTTAGAATACAAGCTGCTTAGGGACACACAGGCAAAGCTTTTAGCACTCATGGATTGAATATAAATGCATCCAAGAAGCTCCATTGTCTTTGATTAAACATGGAAGTCAGTCTTCCTCCCCCCCCCCCTTTTTCAGGTAAGTCACCAGCAGAACTACGCAGTTACCACTTCACGTGAACACTTAGAGTTCTGTACTCTCACATTTTTCTTGTGCCATTATGTACAATATGAAAACTGGAAGGAAAATGACTTCACACAATATCCCAGAGCAGCCCCCTCATCAGAGTTGGTGAAATTTCAATTAAATGAAAGACATTTTTGCAGCAAAAGCATGAAGACCAAAGGTCCACAGAACAGAAAGCTTCCAAGCATCTCAATAAGGCTGAAATGACTGTGTAGTAAATAGAGGTAATCACAGTGGGTTGAAAAACACATTTCACTAGAATCCAAATGATATGAGTGTCTACTTTCATACCATTTGGAAAAAGAAATTTTCCCTCAGGATGCTGAAGTACTGCTCATAAAGGCGTCATAGTTGATAAAGGAATGTGAGTAGTCAATTTCACAAAAGAAGTTATAAGAAAATTGCAAAAGGAAAGTGATTAATAAGTGTTTGTCCATACATATGTGATAAAAAAATACAACCATCTATTGAAAATACAATATAAAAGTATCCACCCACATTATCTACAGCTAACATTGTAAATTCACTGACTTACATCTAAATGTTTTGTTGGAAATGATGTGTCAAATTTCCAAATCATCTGCCTGTAACTGTTTATCAGTGACCTTTCAAAGATAAGTAAGAAAGCACTGATAAGGGACACAACCACCAACCACTGTCACAACACAGCCTTTCTTCAAATAAACAGAAATGGCACATTAACTGTGACTGGAAATCTGTGCCTCTTGTTTACAATCAGTTTTTGGTTTGGTAGCTATTAGATCAAGACTGTGTGTAACACTGGTAGACAAAGTATAGGCAAAAAACTATTGGCATAAGTCTCATTTCAAAATATGGCGCAGGACATTCTTTGGCTGGTAAAATAGAGGAATCCATACTTGCAGCATGAAACACAGAGCTATCAGATCAGTGCTGTAATAGTGATGGTATAATACATAGAACACAATGCTTCAAAGTCCAGATTTCTTCATACAGTTCAATCTGGCTGTTTTAAAACAAGGGCAGCACTTCCAAGAAGAAAATATGGACCTTAGAGGAAAAGTGCTTCAAGTCCAGCTAAATAGCTGGAAGGGTACGTCGCTGTTGTGGTGTTAACTCAGGATGCCAAACATCCACAATGATGATCAGCCGGGACTCATTAGCATCCAACCACACTTCATGTTCAAAGGAGTCATCAAAAATGAGAACCTTCCCTTCTTCCCAGAACCTGAAAAACAGGATAAGTTAATGTTCACTTGCTGCCTGTAAGGTCCCAAAGGAGGAAAGTCTTCTGGTCAAATAGCAATTCTGAATACAAAACCTACATAGAAAACCAAAATACCAAAACACAACTTCACTTTGGAGCGACTTGGTTACATGCAGTATCCTGCTGGGCCAGAAGACTACAATAACATCACCAATGTAGACATACTATGAAGTCCACAGTGAAAGGCCCATCTGTACTGTCTTTTGTCACACAGAAACCTAAACTGTTTTCAATGGCTTCAAAACCAAACTAAAACATTCCAACTAATTCAATCTTTCATTTCCAGATGTTGGCTGGGATCCTTCTACGTACTTTTTTTTCTGTGTGCACGACAGTCCCTATTGCAAAGGTGATGGCTGAATATGTCAACTGTGCAAAGGAAATATTCATAATTCCCTTGAGCAAACATAAGATCAGATATTTCCAATGGGGCAATCCCTGGTTTGTTTAACTGCAGACCAAAGACTGCTCAATCATGATAAAGTACTCTGACCAGCAGAGTGGCTATACTTCACTATCATTAAGAAGACTGTATGCAGTATATAAGTGATGGCAAACCTTTTAGAGACTGGGTGCCCAAACTCAACAGGCTGCCATCCATGCCACAGAAGGGGTGGGTGAACTCTATGCTGGGGGGAGGGAGGAAGCACTCCCATTGGGCTGCTGGGCAGAGGGTGGGACAAACTCTGTGGTGAGGTGAGGGAGGAAGCGCTCCCATTGGGCTGCTGGGCAGAGGGGCATGGTGAACTCTGTGCTAGGGCAACAGCACGTGTGTCCACAGAGAGGGCTCTGAGTACCTCTTCTGACTATCTTGCTTATGTGTTATCTGAAGTTTGCTACCACTGCAGTATATGGTCGAGTATATATTACTGTAGAGCACTGGTTCCCAATGTGGGGCACATACCCTACAGAGGGACTTCAATTCTCAGAAGTCTAAGTCAGTACATTGGCTGATCAGTGCTTTGGGGAATTGACTTAGCCTTTTGGGAATTGAAGTCCAAAGACCAAAGGTTGGGAAACACTGGTCTAGAGTAAGTCGGGAAAGATGCAGGGAAACACCGCTGTAGAGCATGTTTAAGCTGTGGTCCAGGACCTGCACTGTAGTCCAGAACAAGGCTGCAGAACAAGTTGCAGATGATATTTGGTATCCTACCTATATTACACCTAGATTATTAAAACATAAAATATATTTTCTCGTTATTAAAATAAGTAAATATTTATTATTTAAAGGGTTAATTATTTAAAGGGTTTTTTATGAAAAGGGTCTCTCTCTCTTTCTCATATACCATGGTTATATCCAATTGTCATGAACAGTGAAAAAAGATGCCATGAAAAAACCTAATTAATTTGAAATATGCTATTAGAGGATAGCTTTCCAGGTACAATGGATGGCCAGGAATACAAATACAGTAGGTGGATTTAGATCAGAAGTTTAAATGCCCTGTAGAAGTGTAAAAAAAAACTAAACTGAGGCTATCCTGCTTATGGGTTATCTTGAGAAGGAAAGACCCACAAGAAAAGACAATAACGATATGAAATCTTGAAGGAACCAGAGGAAGGAAAGGAACACATTCGAAATGGAGTGACTCAATAAAGGAAGCTTTGACCTTTAGTTTTCAAGACATGAACAAGCCTGTTAATGATAGGATCTGTCAGAGATCATTAATTCATATGGCCACCATATGTCACTAATTGTAGGATGGCACATAGTGACAATTTTCAAGAGTGTTCCATTTAAAAAAAGGCATTTGAAATTGCTTGGCTGTATTTCCTACACGTACAACACTCTGAGAACACACTCCTCTCAGGATAAGGGCTACATATGAATGCCACCTAGAGTATCTTGAAGGAAGTGCAAGACAGAAATGTAATCCATTAATCTGCACATTCATAATAAAATCTTCTTTTTCAGGTGCCGTGTCCTTTCTGGATATTGGCTATCATCATGGCAATAATAATATCATAGTGAGAAAAAGGGAAAGAATAACGATTATTAAGAAAGGAAAAAATAACTACTATGACAAAATGCATTGCTGAGTAAATACAATACATAGTGGCTTAAATCTTGTTGCTTAGAGTAAAGCAAACTTTGATCCATTCCTTCCCCTAGATCAGTGGTGCCCAAACTAAGGGCCGGGGGCCGGGTGCGGCCCTCGACACCAATTCATCTGGCCTGCAAAGCGACAAGGGCTTCGCAGGCCAGATGAATTGGCGTTGGGGGCCGCACCCGGTCCCCGGACCTTAGTGACCGGCTCCTTGAACCACATGATCAGCCCACAGCCCAAAAAGTTTGGGCACCCCTGCCCTAGATAAACTGTCTCTGCCACAAGTCTTCGGTTAAGGTGCGACAGAATTGTGTTTACCATTTTTTGCCTATCAGGGAAGAACAGGCTGAAAGTTACAATATGGTTTACGCTAAGCAACTGGATGTTGACCAGTAAATCTATTCTGGAGCTAATGTAGGGCTCAATTCCTTTTATTTTTCCTAACATATTAAATTCATTATTATGACTTCCTTGATGAGTTCAGATAAAATGCTATAGCATTTTAAACAGGCAATTAGTAGGACAGCTATGAATTTTCCATCTTTATGCTAACTCAGTGAAGTAAAAAAAGCTTTTCCTAACTGCTAACCCCTATCTCAGCTCTGGAATACAAACCTAAATATCAACATGTTTTATTGATAAGAAGAGGCACAGGAAGTAACATACAATTTAACAGCCTTTTTTCTCTCCAGCAATCCATAGTTTATTAACATGTTTCAATATATAAAAATAAGAGAAATCAAAGTCAATAAATTATATTGGCTCTTTGGGTAGTCAGAACTATCGGGAATAAAATGGAACTGTTAATAATTGAAATATGTTTCTAGCCCCTGCAGAATTAAATTATGCCTCCAGTCTTGTTTCCTTGCAAATATATTTATCAAATGATTACATTGATAACATAATAAATTTCTCATGGTATTTCCAATATGCTAATGTCTCTGTTCTTGCAAATAGTTAAAGATTTTGATGTGCTGCTGAATCACTTCTGGCTAATGGTGGACTCTAGTTAACAACCCTAATAGAGTTGACGAGGAACTGTATGCAAAATGTTCAAGGAATGATGAGTTTCCATCACCAAGTGAGGACATGAACCAATGTCTTTTGAGTTCTCTTTCAGCACTCTATTCACTACATCATTCTAGCTCTCTGTTTATGATTGCATGTTCAGAATCACTAACCATGAATTTTAAGGATGTTGCTGGCAGTGCTGAAATAGGTACTTCCGGTTTTTCAGACTCACTTCCAGATTTTTTTTTTGGTCCTCCAAGGCCTAGGTCTGAGATCTAGGTCTTGGAAGACCAAAACATAAACAAATCAGAAGTGAATCTGCAAAATCGGAAGTACCTATTTTGGCACTTTTTCGGGCCAAAGAGAAAGCAAAAATGATCCCCCACCCCACTGCCACCATCGAGGCTGCAAGTGCAGCTGAAAAAAGTGTGCAATTTTGCCGCTGCCCCCAGGGTAAGCACTGGGAACAACCTTTTGCTATACAAAAAAAAATCGTACTACGAAGCACAATTTTTTCTTGATTTTCTTTCGCAGTATGATTTTTTTTTTATTGTAAGAACCCTTCATTGTAAGGGTTTTTACTGTCAATATCTACTGGATTAAAATCTGCTTCAAGTTTGACATCCAAAGTGTGTCCAAATAAGGATGTCTTATTTGCTGGTCTTCATTTGCAGGAAAAGCCAGAGCCTTTTAAACTATGATTATAGCATACACAATTCTACAGCTATGTTAATACTTAACGCCACAAATGTTTGGCTTCAGATGAAGATGCATTAGAGATGGGCTGAGAATGGTAAACACCAGTTCTGTTTGAAGTGAGGTGATAGGAGCATGTTGGTGATCAAAACAGCTGTCATATGGATGCTGACTTTCATTCATCACCCGCTTTAAATGAATAATAATGAGGAGGAGGTACGTTCTACATCTCATTGACAGATCTCTTAGCAACATAGCCTCCTGCTTTTGTGAATGTTTGGAATGAGCATTCTTGTCAGGGATTAGACACAATAAGAATAAATGGTGGCCACACTGACAGCTGTGGCACAATAGTTACATGATATATTCAATGGCAAGAATCCAACAATCTGGCAGAGGGAGCAGCAGTCACATTATTAATTACTGAAACATGTCTGCCCACAGAATATTACACAGTAGCCAGAAGAGTTTCACACATTCCTAGTACCTTTATATGACTACGTTTCCATATTATGGCATTGGTTTTTATAGAAATTAGGAACTCTAATGTTCTTGTAACTCATTGTTGATGTGCACCTTGAAGACAGAATCCCATGAAAAGTATTCTTTTTGTTTGTAATACCATCTACTATAACACATTGTTTAGAAATATCCTGCTGATTACAAATATCTTGCTAATTTTTATGAATACATGCTGCTTATAAGCAAGTTTTCAATGGGAGAGTTTTAGAAATTAAGTAGGAATAGAAAACAGGAAAAAAGTATACATTGGTGACCAATTAAGAAATTATAAAAAGGATAAACAAGTGTAAGGAGACCAAGACAATTCAAACTATTGTTTTCCCAATCACTATGTATGGGTATGAAAGCCAGAAAGTAAGGAAATCTGTTAGGAAAAAAATAGTTTGTTTGAAATATGACGCTGGAGGGGAGCTTTGTAGGTACCCTGGACTGCCAGAAAGATGTGCATCCAAGAGCAAATCAACCCTGAAGCATCTTTGGAGGGAAAAATGATGAAACTGAGGCTGTTCTACTTTGGGTACATCATGAGAAGGTAATAGTCTCTAGGAAATACTTGCTTAGGATCAAAGATCACTGCAGATGGTGATTGCAGGCATGAAATAAAAAGGAGACTGATGCTTGGAAGGCAAGCGATGAGAAACCTGGGGAACATAGTTAAAAGTAGAGACATCACCTTGCAAACAAAAATTTGCATAGTCAAAGCAATGGTATTCCTGGTGGTAATGTATGGTTGTGAGAGCTGGACCATTAGGAAAGCTGAGTGCAGAAGAATAGATGCCTCTGAAATGTGGTGTTGGAGGAGAGTTTCGAGAGTATCCTGGACAGCGAGGACAAATAGGTTGATCCTAGAGGAAATCAAACGTCACTGCTCATTAGAAGGTCAAATAGTAAAGATGAAGCTTAAGTACTTTGGACATCAAATGAGAAGAGAGGATTCACTTGAGAAAGCCTTGATGCTAGGAAAGGTGGAGGGCAAAAGAAGAAGGGGCTGGCCAAAAATGAGATGGCTAGATGGTATTGTAGATGTAATGGGCACAGAGCTGGGCTGGCTGAGGAGGATGGTGGAAGACAGAGGTACCTGGTGGGCAATAGTCCATAGAGTCGGAAAGGGTTGGAATCGACTGTGCGACTGAACAACAACAAAAACTCTAACAATTATACCTAGAGTCTATAAATTAAAACAAAAAAGGTGGTAGGGGTTCATTAGTCTCACTCTACCTAAAGACTTTCTGTCTTGGTTCCTGAATTACATGTTACAGGTTGCCCTTGTGTCTGCATGGATACATACTGAGACTTACTGTGGATACTTTAAATTGTGGATAACAGCAAACTCTATATTTTACATCGCAGACAATGGCCTCTAGTGGCCAGCTTTAATAATGTGCTATAGAACTACAAATACATTTCACTTTTCCCACCATAAAATTTCCCAAACAGGTGGGAAGGAAAAAATACCTGGTTGTTTGTGCGCATCGAATCCTACAGCCTTCTTTAGGAATCACCAAGCCTAAGTGCATCCTTAGCCGGCAGTTGGTAGGCCCTGTGTGAGGCCAGACGTGAGTCCCTGGGTGCATGACAGAATATTTGATCTGCAATGAGAGGTATGTTTTTTGAAAAAAGACAAAATGTCAGGCCACTCAATCTTGCCTTCAAAGAGTACCACACTATGTTCTACCCAATCCAAGATGACATACCAGCATTGTCATGTCTTCTTACATTATGGTTCCTAGCTTTAGGTTTTAAAGCCATGGCTCAGTTATTAAAAGGCATCTGAATTATGACTCCTGAGCATATGATAGCAGTCTCAATTATGGATGAATCTTTTCTAATTTCTGTATAATTCTTCTCATTTTTTTTAATACAGAGGTTTATATTTTTGTTGCAAGATAAGAAGTGTTGTTTATTAAATCTGTTTAGTACTTTTATGCTACATTTACAATTATTTTTAGTACAGCATTGTACCCTCCTCCCATTCCAAAGTGGCCAAGAGAAGGCATGGGAAACTTTTTTATTTGATTAGCCACAGAAGGATATAGCTGAGGAACTCAACCTCACCTACGTCACTTGAAGGACCCTCAAATGTCTGAGGGTCGAAGTCCCTAAATGTAAAACCAAGATGCTCAAGTGGGGGCTGCTGATGGACAACAACACTCTGTATGAATGTTTAGAGATGCAGAATCCAGCTCATTTACTGTTCTGCCGATTACTGCCAGAAACATGCACCAACGAGGACTTGTTTGGCCCACGACAAAGCCAAGAAAGTGGCTTCACTTGGGTAGTCCAGGACATGAAAGAAGAAGACATGGTTTAGTCATCCCAGTTTGTCATATAGAACACATGAAAAAATTAGACCACTGAGTCCCTACCACAGTGGCCAGCATGTTGCTGAGTCTGTTTTTCAGATGCTAAAATACAGGTTAGCCACCAATTTTCTCTCTCCACATTCTACAGACTCAACAGCTACTCAAGAAAAATATTCTATAAAGTAGGACACAATAGCACAATTCCTCCGTATCTTATGCTACCAGCCAGTAAGGAAACCTTAAATCATGTTCTTGTAAAAATGTCACAAAGTTGAGTTACGTAATGGTCTTTATTCCTTCAACAAGAGTATTATTAATTAATGGGCTGTGCTCACTGTTTTTGAGATAAGGCATACCAACAAACAAGATGAACCAATCTCAGAGTTAAATCATTTGAAACCATTGTCAAAATATTTCTTTCACAATTCCATTACTTTAGACCTCTTGCCCTAAACTCCAGACCAAGTCACTTTATTGGCAGTACTTTGTCTCTAGTTAAGCTATTCTCATCATATCCCCGTTTGAAAATCCTGCCTTTTAATTATTTAAAGGTTTTGCATGTTCAGATCAATCGTGTCTCCCCACAGTGAGTAACAGGTATTTCTGCTGTCTTGAATTTGTCACTGAAAGTAAAAGGATTTGATGGGAACATATGGACATTAGCCCCACAATACCCTACTTCACATGCGTTCAGGTTTTTAGTACTCAGGGACTGCTTATAAAATAGGACATTGCTACTCTGTCTTTCTATGGCAAAGTCTGTCTTGACCCAGTTTCTAAACTCCTGAGAGTGGAAAATGGAATTAATCAACACTTCTTATAGAAACCAGAATACAGTAAAACACCAGATAATGACTGGATCGGATAACACTAAAATCGCATAACGTTAAGTAATCTGGGGAGGAGAATTGGATCGAATAACGTTAAGGTCCTATGGGATGGATCGGATAACAACCGCTAAAGCCTGTGCGGTTACAAAGTATCTCTATGGAGCTTTAACATCATCTGATCCATCCCATAGTATTTTAACATGGATCGGATAATACTAAATATCGGATAACACCAAGACTTGTGGAACCAAATTTTAGCGTTATCCGGTGTTTTACTGTATAACAATTTGTATGGCTTATCTTATTTTCATAGTAGGAAAAGGAAAAGGTAAAGGTGTTCCTTGTTCGAAAGCCAGTTGTATCTGACTCTAAGGGCAGTGCTCATCTACATTTACAGCCAAAGATCCAACACTGTCTGTGTCTGCAGATGTTTCCGTGATCATGTGGTAGGCATGACTAGAAACTGGAGCACACAGAACGCTATTACCTTCCCACCGAAATGGTACATATTTATCTACTTGCAATTTTTTTTGCTTTTGAACTGCTAGGCTGGCAGGAGCTGGGACAGAGATGTAAGCTCACTCCATCATACAGCACTTGGGTCTTGAACTGCTGACCTGACAAACATTCATCAAGTTTGGCAGTTTTATAGTACCTATTACCAATTAGATGCCATGAACTTTACAATCCCTATCACACATTCCCCTCCCTAAAAATTTCATAGGTTTTTAACCATTTTATAAACATAAATCTGAAGCAGACAGACAAACAGATTCAATTAGTACCTGTCCTCTTCTACATCCAGTGGCCTCTGGGAATCGTTCTAATAAGGCACACGTTTTGGGAACACTTTTACAAGCATTTTCGTTTTTTCTTCCTAGAAGGAAGGATGTGGAGGGGAAAAAGAAGCAATGATCATTTGAATTCTGGACACAATGGGCTAAAAAAATCTTCACATTTTGTAGTCATTCAGCACATTTGAAAATGTCATATCAGTAATATTTATTAGACAACAGGTGTTATGAGCAAAGTCGCACAACAGCCATCTGCTAGCTTACCCTTGGCACCTAAATGATTGTTTACAAAACCTTGGCATCTAAAACGATTGTTGCCTCGTGCTGAAAATAGTACACAACAGATTTCTGCCTCCCCCCCCCCCCCCAATATTAGGAGGGCACTGGAAGGACATAAATATAAAATGATGCCATGTTTACTGCGTGTGTGTGTGTGTAAAATGATGCCAGTTATTACAGTGTGTGTGTGCCAGTTTTTACTTTGTATGTGTGGTTTTTTTTAAAAAAAATTAAAATCACACATGCCTTTGGGAATCTTCGAACCTCCACCAACCCTAGCCAGCACAGCAAAAGGCCAGGTAGAATAGAGACAATAACTGGAAGGCCATAGATTTCTCACTGCCATTTTAGAAGCTTAAGCAAGGGTAGGTTACCAGAGCCTGAATCACTGGGTGACACTGAAGACACACTCAGCAGACATCCTGTCGCCAATCTAGCAAGAATGAGGTGTTGTCCTCTTTATGTAACAGTATTTGGATTAGGCATAGAGCAAGATGTCACGTAAACAGATCACAGCAGTCCAGGGAAGAAAGATGTGGGACCAGGAAGAGCACTGTGTCCAAGAACCTCATATAAACGTGAGGTGGCACTGCCTCTAGAACAGCCAACTGTGTTTGTTGATTTGGATCCTAGCTTCTCAAGATGATACTTAACTTTTATCTTTATTAAAACTGTAATTACATCTCTTTATTACATATGCAGCATGGAAATTGAGCAACAGGAGTAAAACAGAGATAAGTCACCATTACCATTGACATCATCATAGCTATTACACACCAATTTAATTTATACAGCACCCTTTTTCATAAGAGCTTGGTGAAGCCAGCAGAACACAGGGTTAAAATAATAAATCTCATGTATCTAATGTCACTTTGTCTGGCCAGGTTATCCCGCTATGGTAATACAGTAGACCATACTGTCAGCGATTCAATGTTGAGTGTCAGCCAGTGGTTAACTAATCTGACAATCCTGAGGACTAGGCCTTGTGTGCCAAAGTCCACAGGGAAGGGGTAATGGTCCCCAAGTACTGTAGATTAAATCCCACATGAATCCATTTTGATAGAGGGCATCAGTTTCACCAATACTGGTGTGGGACCTATGAGGACTTTGTGTGCCAAAAGGATTCAGGGCCAGAAAATGACTTGTGGAACTAGATCAGTGATATGGATGTCATACTGCGATGTGGAAGGCAGATGAAAGGCCACTGCATTATATTCTCAGGACAGTCTTCATGGCTGATCGCCAATATTTGAATTCGGATATGGCAGAAGAATAACATCACATATTAGTATTGAATTAAACCAAAGGCAAGTGCTCTCATACCTTGCTGCCATAGTGTGAATTGGCTCCAGTCACCTTTTTCTCGCAAGTTCTCATCTTCTGGTAGGAAGAACTTGTATTCTTTGTTCAACACAGCGAGCCCTTCATCCCGAATCATCTTCCAGTTTTTTTCTAAGGACTGCCAAAATCAAATTATCAAACATGTCATATATTGGTAGTTAGATAGCTTTGTAATTTCTATATGCCTTGAAAAGAAATGCAGCAGCAGTAATGCATTCATCATCATTTATCAAGGCTTCTTTTTCCATTTTCCATCTTGTTTAGAATTGCTGGAGGTGAAGGAAGGACTATCTTCCATGTCATTTCTCCTTTTTTGTATCATGAAAGTTTCATCAGTCTCCAGCCATTGCTACCTAATGGAGTGGCCTCCGTTTTAATTTATTTTTGATTTGCCTAAGGGTTGCTCAGCAGGTCATTTTACTCTATGAGTTAATGAAAGCATCGATCTGAGCAGTCAAAGCACAACAGTATTCTAAGATCAAGCAGGCCACTGGATCATTGAGCTGACAAATTGCACTGAGCAATAAAAATCAAGTATTGAAAATAGTATTTGCTGTTTCCAATTTGAAAACAGTATATAGGTCTATGCTTTAGCTTTGTAATTATGAAAACCTCCAGACTGTTTCCCTCCCCACCCCAAAAATCCAGTTACATAAAGTTTAATATATTGCCTTTTAAGCTATTTACAAATTTCACCAAACATTATCATGAAATACAAAATAAGGAATTGGTAACGAGAATTACATTTTCTGATGTAACTATAACCTATGGGTCATATATGTTACTAATCTATTTGTAATTGGGTGTTCACTGAAAACTGGCACCTTCCAGGAAAATAGTGATGTGAAAAAAGGTATAAGTAGCTTCCTATTGTCTATGAAATACCACCTCATCTTTCTCTTCTTCTTTCCAAGTGCTCTTATATGATCCAGCATAATCACTACTGGTGTTGAATTTGCCTTTGTATGATTTAAAATAATCAGTAAATAAACATTAGAAACTACCAGCACATGAAAATGTTTTCCCAAAATAAATATATATATATAAAAAGCATTCTAGGCTCTCATACAAAAAAATGCATGAAAAGACTTGTTAATCCCTTCTCAACTATATTAAAATTGTAATTATATCTTTTTATTACATATGCAGCACAGAAATTGAGTGACAGGAATAAAACAAAGATAAGTCACCATTACCATTGACATCATCATAGCTATTACTCACCAATTTAATTTATATAGCACCCTTTTCCATAAGAGCTTGGTGAAGCCAAAAGAATGCCAGATTAAAATAATAAATCACATGTATCTAATGTCACTTTGTCTGGCCAGGTTATCCTGCTAAGGTAATACAGTAGACCATACTGCCTGCGATTCAATGCTGAGTGTCAGGCAGTGGCTTACAATAGGTAGAATTATGCCTTGTTACATATAAGACATATCCTAGAGTAATGTTTGTCTGGAAGTTGTTACAGAAAAGCTGGATTTGAAAGGGATGAAGCCAAAGCTATGCTGGGTTTGGTCAAAACATGAGGAACACAGAACCTAATTTTGTAGAGGATTTCATCAAGAAATTGCTCTTAAAAGGAACTTGAAAAGACTTCTGGACTTTAAGCTAAGATTGCCAGCCAGCAGAAACCCAAAGTTTGTAGGGTACACAAGTGTGGACTGGGCAGAGGATTGTGCAGATGTAAGTCCACTAGTGGTTTCCTGTTTTTGTGCGGGGAAGGGCTTGTTTTACAGACTAGTCATAAACAAGGTGTTGTAGTCTTGCCTTCCACAGTGTCAGAGTTCATTGCTGCAGAGAACCGCTATAGTTGGAGAAACTGCTAAAGGACTTTGGAATAGATGAAGACATACCAATCCATGCAATTGAAGACAACCAAAGTTGGATCCAACTGTTGCAGAGTGAAGAGATGAATGTCTGCACCAAACACATAGGCATGAAGTATACATATGGTACACAAGCTGATAAAGTGGACCACTGAGATGTTCTACTGTCGCACTATAGATATGGCAGCAGATATCCAGAATTCCCATTCAACCATGGAAACTTCCTGGGATTCTGGTCTGGTAAAACCATTCCTTAAATATCTCACTTATCTTGAAACCCTTATTAGGATCACTATAAGTTGGTTCTGATTTGAGAATACACATAATAATAACAACAATTAATGACACAAGGTTTTAATACTGCCAGACTGGATTGGTTAAGGTCCCACTTCACCAAACTGCAGATGAAACATCTGCCTTTTATAAGCTTGTTACCACTATCCTGATAATGTTATGGCAAAACACAGCTCATTATTAGAATTAGCTTTTTCCCCCCAAATATTGAAATATTTTTTTTACAGAGTATTAAGACTGAAAATGTTAAGGCTACAAATATATAGCTAAAACAACAGCACAAATTACATTTCTAATTAATTTGCAGCCTTTCAATTGTGTCAGTCACCTTAGGCATGCAAAAAATAACACCAATTAAAACAAAATATATGTCTGAAACCAACAGAGGTATTTGCTATTGTGAATACAAAGTAGCAAGGATAAAACCAGTTGCCAGTGGCACTTGATATACTACACCCTGTAGTATTGTTTCATGAATTTCACTTAAGTTTACCTTTTTATAGTTAGTAAATATTAGCTAGACTGAATATATAGCTATGATTCCATATGCAAATATACTTCTTTTTGCTTCTTGCATTTTAAATCTCTTTCCTTGCTACTGAAAGACAAATGAGAAAAGCTAAAGATTTATGCCTGACTGCTTTCTCTGTGCTAGAAAATTCATAAATCTGTGATGGGAGATAGAAGTATTATTTGACTTTCTTTTCCATTTCCTCTTTTTTGTTTATTTTGTATATCTAAATTAAAAGATAGGGAACTGCGGTGGCTTAGTGGTTAAGATGCTGAACTTGATGACTGGAAGGTCAGCAGGTCAGCAGTTCAAAACCCAAGTGCTGCATGACAGAATGAACTCCTGTCTCTTTCCCAGCGCCTGCCAATCTAGCAGTTTGAAAGCAAGAAATTGCAAGTAGATAAATTGGTACCACTTTGGTGGGAAGGTAAACAGTGTTCCTTGCACTCTGGTGTCTAGTCATGCCTGCCACATATCCGCAAAAATGTCTGCAAACAGACTCTTTGGCTATAAACAGAGATGAGCACTGAACCCTAGAGTTGGATATGACTGGCTTTCGAGCAAGGGCGACCCTTACCTAAATTAAAAGAGAGCCTCTGCTGTTTCCCACCTACTCAAGCTTGGCTACAAACAGGGAGCAGTATCTTTTTGCTTATTTACATGCGCTCTGGTGTCTAGTCATGCCTGCCACATGACCATGGAAACGTCTGCAGAAGCAGACAGCACTGGCTCTTTGGCTTTGAAACAGAGATGAGCACTGAACCCTAGAGTTGGAAACGACTGGCTTTTGAGCAAGGGAAACCTTTACTTTAAGTGAAAATGCAGAAGTCATAGTGGCAAATTATGCAGATTAACATGATGTTGTTACTGCAAGGATAACTTTTCACAATAAAGTATATCAAAAGCTTTTGCTGAGAGGAGCCTAGATTTTCTTGGGATATACACATATTGAACAAGCTGAATCATCAAACATGTGGATGCATGGTTCGATGGAACTTTAGGCTGAGAGGCAAAAATAATAATAATACCGTATATACTCCAGTATAAGCTGAGTTTTTTAGCTCCAAAAAGGAGCCCAAAAAAAGAAGACTCAGCTTATACTCGGGTCAATGACCACCAGGGTCCAAAGACCACACTGGATTGAGATCTGCCAACAATTTAAGTAATTTTACCATATTTCCATGTATTTTGATTACTGAAACTCACTAGCAGGTGCTGCATTTCCCACTCTCGGCGTATACTCGGGTCAATATTTTCCTGGGTTTTCAGGTCAAAACTAAGTACCTCGGCTTATATTCGGGTTGGCTTATATTTGAGTATATACGGTACACCAAGAGTAAAGTGGCTCTAAGTCTGGTAACATTAACCCATTTTTATCATAAATGCTGAGAAATTTCTTCCAGCAGCTATTTGGAGATTCTCTTTGGAGCATTGATTTCCTTTATTGAATTATTTTGCCCCCCCCCCTTCCCGGGCAGGACAATATTTGTGGTTCATATATATGTTACTGAACATCCTTCTCAGATTGGAGACTGATCTGAATTCTAAAATATTTAGTGGGAATGTGGTTGATCCACTTTGGATTCCATTCCTACCTTTATGTTTATTCCTTGATTTTCAAGGCAATGCAAGACTCTTACGAATCATTTCAGATAAGGACTGTAAATTGGGAGGAGGGGAGGCATTTCAGTAGGTTTATCATCCTCTAATCCAGTGTTTCCCAATCTTTGGTTTTTGGACTTCAATTCCCAGAAGCCTAAGTCAAATCCCCAAAGCACTGATCAGCCAATGTACTGATTTAGGCTTTGGGGATTTGAAGTCCGCCAGTGTTCTGCGGATCATAGTTTGGGAAATCAATTGTTCAATAGAGGATATAAGCTAAAGATTATTTGGAATAATAGCCGTGTTAGTCTGTGGTTCAGGCATATCAGAAAACAAAATAAAAAATACTGTAGCACTTTAAAGACTAACTGCTATATTTTTATTGTAATAAAAATATGAAACAATAAAAATATAGCAGTTAGTCTTTAAAGTGCTACAATGTTTTTTTTCTTTTTCTGATAAGCTATAGATTAGTAACTGTTCTAAAGAATTGCAAGAGGATGTTCTCCCCCCACCCAACGCCCCACAGTATGGGGCTACCATGCGTTCCTTGTAAAGATGAAATGCTCTTTTTCAGATAGTCAACTGTACCTCAATACATGAAGAAATTTTCTTTGGCAAGGCTTAATGTCCATCCTTTCAAGTTATTAAAAGGCAAACAAAGTAATATTCCAAGGAATATAAGACGTTGCCCTTACGATAATGTTGAGGTGGAGTCCATTTTGTATCTTCTCCACAGAAGTTTTTTTTAATTAAAGGGCTAGAAGAAATACACCCTAAGTCTTCTGTGGCTGCTCTTATTTGCAGTTAAGACCAGATGCACCAGTTCTTGGAGAGGCCTGATCTGGTTACAGTCATACCCGACATTAGTTACATCTCAGCTATATTACTGTAACATGCTCTATGTAGGTGGTTCTCAATCTTTTTTTGGCCGTGCCCCATCTAAGAATTTCTAAAATCCTGATGCCCCACCCCACATGGCTTATAATTCTAATTATTCAAAAAATGAATTATTGATGTGGAGGAAACCTAAAAGGTCATTAATTTGGTCTAAACAAGCTTCCAATTGCCCCCCATAATGCTTAGTGCACTCTCTGGGTCTTTTACAGGCAATTAGCATTTTGCTGAGCACTCATGTTACCGAACTTGGAAGGATGGAAGACTGAGTCAATCTGGAGCCCCGTCAGGATCAAACTCTTAATGTTTTGTGAACTGCCCAGAGAGTGCAGTAAGCGCTATGGGGCAGTATATAAGTGTAATTTTTATTTTATTTTAGGATGTATTTAGTTGGTTGGTTTATTTTAAATTTGTTGTGTGTTTTATTATGTTATTTTGATATTTGTATGCACACCACCCAGAGTGGGAAACTTGCCAAATAGGCAGTATAAAAATGCAACCAACCAACCAACCAATCAATCAACTGTTATTTCTTTTTAAAGTAAAGAAATAAAGAATAGAAGATATTTCACATTGTGGAATCTAGATGACAGCCTCAGCAAATATAATGATTTTGAATTTTATCTAATGGTGTCTGATCATGTTTACCAAGAAGCAAAAAAAAGTAGAGTAATCTTTAAACTGTGTACCTAAGCAATAAAGAACAGAAATACAATCATCCTTTGGCATTCATGCTTCTCTGCATGTTGAGATTCAGGTCTCAAACCAAACAATAGACACAAAACTGCTTACAAAAGCAACATATAAAATATTCATTATATTAAGGAAAATTGCTGGCAAATATGAGTAAGTCAGAGGAAATAGTTTTCTGAAATATATGTATTAAAAGTATCCACAATATTTATATTAATTTTGTACAGGAGCTTTTTAAAGAGGCTGCAAATTGATGTGGAAAATTAGAAAATGACAGAAACAGAAAAAATAGTATAAAGCACCCACCCTTACTCTGAAATAGTTTCTACTGGTTGAGTGTGGAGTAGACAGAAGGAACCTCCTCAAAGATTGTGGTATTTTTCAACCACAATCGGGCATACCCTTGTAATAGTAAACTTGTGTTCCCAGCTAATCTTTCTCACATTAGGTCAAAAGCAATCAATGGCAAAGCAATCACACTTTTATACCGCCCCATAATGTTTAGTGCACTCTCTGGGCAGTTTACAAGTTAATTAGCATTTTACCCCAACATGCTGAATACTCATTTTACCAACCCTAAAAGGATGGAAGGCTAAGTCAACCTTGATCCCTGGTCATAATCAAACTCACAACCTTTTGGTTGCAGTACAGAAGTTTAACCGCTGCGCCACCAGGTCAGACGAAAGGAACTGCAGAATGAATTCACCAAAATGGGCTTTCATTTTGGCAGTTTGATATCTGGCCTAGACATGGAAGAAGTAGTTCAGTGTGGCTGACTCCTACATGTGCATACACAAAACTGTAGTCTGAGAATTTGCTTAGTATTGCAGCTTTATAGGGAAAAGGATAGTGCTGCTTACCTTGACTAGTTCTGTGTAGCCTGTTTCCTTTGCTGTCCACCACGGCTGAGCCTTTAATCCCTTGACATTGTAAAGAGAGCGCTGCCAGACAGATGCAAAATGACCCCGCTGGTGTCCAAGTTCATACCATTTGTATGCCTGGTAAATTGGAACGTGTTAACAACTTACCTACACGAGTTACATGTCAGCACAAAAGGATCACAAATCAGTATCAAATATAATAAGCCAGCAATTTCTTCATGTGTCATAACGTCATTGCCTCGTCACTCAATGTTCCCATTGGACATCAAAAATGACCAGTTATAATGTAATGGAAGGAATCTTATTAAAAGGAAATGGTTTCAAAAAGTTTCAACTGCAATATTTGAAAACCAGGAGCATTCTGAAACTTAAGGCACTCGAAGGACATTCCCCTGGAATATGGAGTTTGGAAGTATCTACAGAAATATCTACTAACTTGCTGATCCTGTTACTTCTAGTGTGCAATCCCTCAGAAAACCAAACCAAACCCCCCAAAATGAAGAAATTACACACACAACAACTATTTGCTTCACCAATAGATAATACTTTCTCTTTTGTCCACTTTTGTCTTAATATTTTGCCAAAAACCAACAAAAGACAACATACAAGCAAATCCCCACTTACAGTATTATCAAGCATCACATGAACCAGCAATTAGTTTCATAAGCAAGGTGTCAGAAGTCACCTTCACTTTGACTGAATGCCCTGCAGTTCTAGGACATGTTCTAAAAATAGGCATGTCATGCATGGAGGAGAAACCAGAGAGAATTACATGCAGAGAGGTTCATATGCTAAGCATGCAAGTAAATGAAGCTACAGAGAGAAAGAATTCTTGCAGAAGGCACTAAAGGTCTGAGACTGTCAGCAACACTGGTGATAATTAGGATAACAGGGAAAAGATGGTCTGAGATTTTGTTCATGACTGCTATAAAGCTGGATGTGTGTCACAGAGGGTATATATATATCTCCTGTAGTAATAGGGGCTGCAGTGACTCAGTGGTTAAGAAGCTCGCCTTGTTACCCGGAAAGCTGGAAAGTCGGCAGTTCAAGACCCGGGTACTGCATGACGCATTGAGCACCTGTCTCTGTCCCAGCTTTTGGGAACATGAAAAGAGCCTCATTTGGGCATCCCCTGGGCAAAGTTTCTTTCACAAAAATCTTTTCAACCCATAATAATTTCTGACATGAAATTATTATTATTACCTGTAGTAATTAACATTATATCTTTAGATTGGGATTCTCTGTTTAAAAAAACCCAAAAAAACCCAAAAACAAAATAGCTTCCATACTTTGCACCAAAGTGCCCAGCAGGAAGTGTTACATCCTCATTGTTCGAATAACTCAAAGAAATACAATGGTTTGTTTGCTGGTTTGACTAATGGATGTGTACAAAATCCAGGAAAGATACACTTCTGTTACCAAGACAGCTTTATTATAGGAACCAGGAGCAAATCTATTCTGTATGGCTTGGGGATTCTTTGGAGCAGGTTTTGGAGGATGGGTGAAGAGCTGCAGGAGATGAGAAAGAAAGTCCTAATGCTAGGGCTAACATGGTGCTAGATTTAGAGCAGAAATAATGAGCAGTAGCATTTAAGTTGGCATACTTATGCGGTTTTTCACTACCATATCAGTAAGAGTGATATGGTGACTTGATCCACAAAAGCTAACATTAAAATACAGCAGTTAGTCTTTAAGGTGCCACAATGTTTTTGCCTTTTTGTTTTATTTAGGGACTGTGGTGGCTTAGTGGTTAAGTTGCTAAACTTGATGACTGGAAGGTCAGCAGGTCAACAGTTAGAGACCCAAGTGCTACATGACAGAATAAGCTCCCATCTCTGTCCCAGCTCCTGGCAACCTAGCAGTTTGAAAACAAGAAATTGCAAGTAGATAAAACAAATAGGTATCACTTCAGTGGGAAGGTAAAGAGTGTTCTATACACTCCAGTGTCTAGTCATACCTGCCACATGTCCATGGAAACAGCTGCAGACAGCCTTGGCTCTTTGGGTATAAACAAAGATGAGCACTGAACCCTACAGTTGGATACAACTCGCTTTTGAGCAAGTATGACCTTTACCCTTACCTTTGTTTGGTTTACTCTCTAATTTAAAAATCTAATTAATTCAGTGTATTTTATTTCAATGATAAACTGGCTATGTTACAGTGCCTATTATGAAACTGCTTGCATTGCAATAGCTGAATGCCAAAAAAAAAAAAAACTTAGTTCTAATTCCAGCTTTATATGATGAATGTGCACCACCAGTAAGGGTGATTACAGATGAGTATGAATTGATTTCCTGCCTTGATTAAATCTTGAATTCAAGCATATCCAGCTACATTTCCCCCTTTAATTTAAAAACAATTCTCAGAATGACAAGTTCAACCCTACATTTCACTGTTCAATTTTCACGAACTCAATTCCTGCTCATACAAACTTTGCCCATTTTTGCCTACTCAAATTTTATCTACTAAGAATGTATAAACATATCCATCGATCCATTTATGACCTTCTTATTCTTGCCCCAGGAGCCTACTTTTGGAAAAGGAACTTTGCTTAAGTTTTGCTTAACTAAAAGTTCAAAGTCTTCTAACTTAGGCCTTTATTCCAGGTGCATGACATCAAAGTCTTTGAAAGAAGCCTGCAAGGTAGGTATAATTCCTAGAGTAGAGAATTATGATATTTGTAGTCCAAAAAATCAGAAATCACATCCCTACTATTTATTTATTTATTTATTTATTTTAAAAGTCTTTTAAAAAAGTCTTATTGGCTTCTAGGCAAAGGTCGCCCTTGCTTGAAAGCCAGTCGTATCTGACTCTTGGGTGCAGTACTCATTTGTTTATAGCCAAAGAGCCAGCACTGTTTGTGTCTGCAGACATTTCTGTGGACATGTGGCAGGCATGACTAAACACCAGAGTGCACAGAACACTGTTTACCTACCCACCAAAGGGGTACCTATTTATGTACTTGCAATTCCTTGGTTTCAAACTGCTAGGTTGGCAGGAGCTGGGACAGGAGACGGGAGCTTGGGTCTTGAACTGCTGACCTATCAGCTACTAGAGTGTGATAATTTGGTTTTTTAAAGACAAATCAAAGGAGTAGGTCCAGATCTCCAAGGTTCAATAGTGAGAGAGCTGCTATCAGTAGCAGCTCTCTTATAATCTTCAGTTATTCTGGAGGATGTTGCTTGAAAAATCTAATGTTAAAACAGGCAACAAGATCTCTTCTACTGGTAATGCATCAATGCCACTGTGGCATGTATATGGGAATTTCTGTTTACAAGATGCTGTCACCATTCTATCTGTTGCTCTGCAGCTTCCTTTAACTAGGCCTTCCGTATACACTTTGGAACTCAATTCTTATCTCATTGCCTCATAAACAGCTGCAGTCTCAGGAAGCATATGAGGCAGAGGGCAAAGCGCACATGAGAAATGAGCAATTGTTTTCTGTCTATAGACGATCACAATTTCCGGATGAAGATAACATTGCTACTCATTTCCCAGATAAACCTTTCAACTTCTTGTCTCTGCATTTCAGCCTCCCATGATATTTGGACTTTGCCTTTCTGCAGTCCCATACACATTCTTGGTTCAGGAATCATCAGTGCCAAATCCCCAGCTCAGCCCCTCTTCGTTTCAAAATTTAAAATTAAAGCCAGTGAATCTCTACCTCACTGTCTCCAACTCTCTGCATGGCATCACCCAAATGAAAGTAAAAGCGCCCATCATCAGTCCCAGGGTCTCCCGATTCAAGACCTTCCTACAGGAAAGAAAAAATTATTAAGTCAGATGGAGCTGTATTTTTTCCCATTCCCCAGATGATACAAGTGTTAAATCAAACATTGATAAATAGTGTCATTTAAAAAACCCTAAAACCCTCTCAAAATATATTTTATTTTGAATCAGGAACAGAGTTTGGATGTCAGAATACCTCAGGCTGAAGTATTCACTCTAGTCTTATTCTTTGCTTCCTCTTTTACCCAATCAGGTTATTGAATTTCTATACGTCCCACCTGGGTGTTATTCCACTATGGGCAGTGAACAAACAGAAAACCAATAACAACAATACCCACAACAAATCAAAGCCCACCACTGACAAATACATCATATCACAAACCAAACCAAACTAAAATAATTGGTGTCTGAGGGTATCAGGACTGGACCTAACTGGCTAATTTATTGGTAAGGCAACAATGCCCTGAAAACCCTCCTTGAAGAAGAGCGTTTTTAAATTGTTTTTTAAAGGTATGGGGCCTGGCGCAGCTCCACCGGTAATGTATTCCACAGTGTTGGTGCCGCCACTGAGAAGGCTGTATTTCTAGTTAAAGACTTTCGAGCCATCCTCGGGGTCGGCACCTGGAGCTGTGCCGAATGTGATGACCGGGTGATGTGGGGAGTTGCTCTGAGGGAGAGATGCTCTGACAGACAGCAAGGCCCCAAACCGTATAGGGCCTTGTATGATAACATTAACACCTTTTATTTGACACAGTAGGGAACAGGTAACCAGTGCAGGGTGCAGGCCTACTAAGGCTGGGGAAATATGATCAAATTCTCTATACTGTAGTGCTAATATAAAACCACAAAAACAAAAGTCCATCAGAGAAGATAACATTTAAAGGATTTCACCAAAACCTTTTGGGGGGGAAAATCGAGGACAGAAGATAAATTTAGAAGTGTTTCTTCAAACTTTTAAAACTATTTTAAATCATTTTTTAAAAAAATATGTTGATTTCTTAAAGACATGATTAGTGATGTTTTTGGAGCAATCATGCACAGAAACCCAGGTAATATCTGTACTCAGCAATAAGAATCACCAGCCACTGTAAAGATATGAGAAAGGAACAAATGTTCCCCTTGGTTTTTATATTTAAAAAGCTCATACAGTGGAACCTCATATAATGAATGCATCATACAACAGAAAAAATGTACAATGAAGAGAATTTTGGAACAAATGGGTGTATCATACAACGAAAATCTCTATGGGGAAAATTGTACAACAAAAAATTTCTTTGTACGATTTTTCCCATAGAGATTTTGTTGTACAATTTTTCCAATAGGGATTATCAATGTATGATTTTTCCCACTGAGATTTTTGTTGTACGATGCATGCGTCATACAAAGAAAAAAAAATCGTACAATGTAGTGCCTTGTAGAACCAATTATTTTCATTATTCGAGGTTCTACTGTAATTTCATTCCACTTCCATTAGGGTTAAATGGTGTTACTAACAAGTGGGAGCTGCTACAAAATGTCCCAGCTAACCAGCCATTCCCTTCTCTAGGGCATTAGGGTTCCATTGGGTTTTGACGCGATTTCACCTGTCCTATGCCCTATTATCCCATTTTTCAAACCCAAAGCCAGTCAGAAATATCCGTCATTACAAACTATTTGGAACCCCTTTGCCTTAGGTTTCTTTTCTTCTTCTTTATGAGTTGAATGTCTGTCTGTCAATCTTTGGTTCACTGCTGATACCCCCCTCTTGTCTGTGATATTGTTTCTATTATCAACATTCAGAAATTGATGTCACTATTAATACACTGGAAAAAAGTGTTACAAAGCTTTTCCTACAAAATCTTTACACACTTACTTTATTAACATTATTATAGCATAACATACTGCTAGGTTTGTTCCTACTATTCCTGTTCCTAGCCAGGACGGGTAGGTTTGGTTGAATCCAGGGAATTCTGGCTTACTAGTTACAAGCACCCTGCGGGGCATGAAAGGTCAACACGTGGTGCTTCCTCCACAATACATGTTTATATTAGAAAATTTTTGCATTAAGCAAGGGATTTGATCTGATTCTAAGATCTTATAAAAGGCCTTTAGAAGGTAACTTCCTCTTTTACTATGTATACTTTTGGAAGAACCATCTCAAAAACTGTTGTGTCCCTTACTAGCAGATGAGAAAGTGATGAATAATTGACTACAGTTCACAACCTGGAAAACAAAGTTTTAAATTTATGCAGATACAGTATATGGATCAACATTTTAAAATAAGCCTCTAAAGCTGAGGCTCCCACATGCCCCCCCACACCCCCAGGGAACTTCAATTCCCAGAAGTCTAAGTCAGTACAATGGCTGACCAGTGCTTTGGGGAATTGACTTAGGCTTCTGGGAATTGAACTTCAAAAACTAAAGCTCAGAAAACACTGCTCTAAAGTGATGTTGATTCCCAATCTCTATGTACTGTGCTTTTCAAAAGAAAAACAGCTTAATTGTGATGTAAATGTTACTTTCAGATAGGGAATGCTTTCTTCAATCATGTTCTCTGCTTTCAGAATGAAGCCATAATGCACTTTAGCAAAGCCATCATTTGGAGCCAACTTCAGAACCTGTGAAAAGCAAAACAAATCTTTATAGTTTTAGCTATGTAGTGGTTTCAAACATCAGTTTATTGCATTTAAAGAGAGACAGCAACTTATTAGGAATGGTAATAGTTACAAACCAGTGCTATTGTCATTGGTGGTCTGAAACTATTTTCACTTCATATCACATCTATACTTTATGGAACATAAAGCCCCACATGGTAGTAGGCCAGGATATCTAAGAGACTGCGTTGCCCCAAGAAAATCTGTCTATCCAACCAAAGCGGACCGGAGGGGCTCTCTAATTGTACCATTTGCTAGAGGGACTCATCGCTCCTGGAAACAGAAGTAAAACGCACCCGTTTGGGCGTGTTTTACTTCTGCTTCCAGGAGTGATGAGGGCTTCGTGGGCTGGATGAATTGGCATTGGGGGCGGCACCTGGCCCCGGGTCCTTAGTTTGGACACCACTGCTCTAGCACAAGAAGGAGGGCTTTCTCCGTGTCCACACTGGCCCTATGGAAACTCCTGCCAACAGAGTTACAGCTGCAGATGAAATTGCTGCCCTTTAGGAAAGAACTGAAAACCTGGCTGGCAGGGCAGGGGTGACCTCCGCCTGCTGACTTATATGAATAATTAAGATTTTTTTCTCTCTCTCTTTAAATGGATGGGGTGAGTGGGTAAATTATTTAGAATTTTTAATGGGGTTTTAAAGGGCTTTTAGTTAGTTTTTGATGTTACTTTTAATTGCTGTTACCCAGAGTCGTTGCCGAGGTGAGCGGCAACATAAATGTGAAGAATAAATAAATAAATAAATAAAATAAACATACATGGCTACAGTCTCTTTCTTGTAAAAGCAGTAGCAATTTTACTTACATATTTCCACATAATTCACAAGGCAATTAGTATTTCACATACAGTAATACCTCGGATAACGTTTACCTAGGATAATGCTAAAATCGCATAACGTTAAGTAATCTGGGGAGGAGAATTGGATTGAATAACGTTAAGGTCCTATAGGATGGATCGGATACCAACCGCTAAAGCCTGTGCGGTTACAATGTATCTCTATGGAGCTTTAACGTTATCCGATCCATCCCATAGGATTTTAACATGCATCGGATAACACTAAAAATCGAATAACACCAAGACTTGTGGAACCAAGTCTTATCGTTATCCAAGGTATTACTGTATAGCAATTTCACTTACATATTTTCCAACAGTTCACAAGATAATTAGCATTTTGCCCCCAACAAGCTGGGTACTCATGTAAGTAAGTCTGAGCCAATCTTGAGTCCATCAGAATCTAACTCAGATCATGAGCAGATTATTGGCTGCAACTTAACCACTGTGCCATGGAGGGCTCAAGTTTGTACTGTAGATTTTCAGGGTACTGGGAAAGAAAATTTCTCAGGTTTGTACTGTAGATTCTCAGGGTACTGGGAAAGAAAATTTCTCAACTATTACAGTTACTCAGCTTTTAACTAGTACCCTGAGATCCACTATCTGGAGACAGGTAGAGTGTAGAATACTTTTAGTATTAACAAAAAGTAGTACTTTGGAACATTTGCTAAGTTTAGGGATTTGTTTTTAATACCAGAATTGAGCTAACATTCCATCCACATGTTACCAAAAAGGTTGGGAAACACTGCACTAGACCAAAAAGATACTGGTTGATGCAGAGGAGGGTCAGACTTATTTGCAATCTTCTATTTGTCATTTGATCTCCAAAACAGCCCACAATAGACTGTGCCACAGGCACGTGAGCTATTTCCCCATCTGATGACACTCTCTTAGTCTATAGAATTACAGAGTAGAAGGAAGAATTCTTCCTTACTACCATATTTCCTTCAGCCATTAGACAATAATAAATGCACAGCTCAGAATTAACTTCATAACACATTTGGAACAATATTCAGCCTGTGTCACAAAGCGAGCGAGCGAGAAAACATTTCTTCAGATTTATTTTTTTACAAAGGAATCCCTTGAAGAAAGTCCAACCAAGAGCCATTGCTCTTTGAATACAAAAGTAGCTTTCTTTTTTTAAAAATAAAGACCATATTTAATGCATTATGTCTCAGTTCCAGACTATGAGATTCAAAAGGACATTGCTTTCAAACATTGTACAATGGAGGGCCTAATAAAAATGTCCCCTCTAATTGGGAATATTTCCCATCAGGTTGAATTCCAGCTATAGATATGAAATTCTTTGATTTAAGCGTCAGTGTTTAGGCTCACAACAAAATTGAAAAGGGAGGGAGATAAAACCTATCCAACATGAAGTGCTGAAGAATATTTGGGTCAACTGTGAAAGCAGTGATTTGTTTGAAGTTACTTTTTCACATTTTGCTGCTGCCTTAAATCTTTCCAGTGCTAATTTTTTTGTCCATAGAGACTCAAAGAGAAAAAGAGTGACAGAACAAAGAGAAAATGTCTGCTCTGCACTGGGGAAGAACTGGTGGTCAAGAATGGGTGTCTTTATTGCAGGAGCACAAACTCCTTCAGACCCACTATTCCTAGTTTCCTTTTACATGATCTTGGGATATAATATATCCTGATATATTATATTAATAGACTAGAACAGAATAGATTGAGGAAGGCTCTGTGCACTACCACCTAAGAGTTATTTTAAATATTTAAGTCTTCTTGTAATAATTTATATTTATAAGTTAAACAGAAATGTACATAATTTATAAAGGGAAAGGCCTCCCTTGCTCGAAAGCCAGTCATGTCTGATTCTAGAGGGTGATGCGCATCTCCATTTACAGCCAGAGAGCCAGAGCTGTCTGTGTCTGCAGACATTTCCATGAACATGTGGCAGGCATGATTAGTCACTGGAGTGCATGGAACTGTTGACCTTACAACCATCAAGTTCAGTGGCTTTACTACTAAACCAATGCAGTTGACAGTTACATGCTACCATCTGGTTAAATATGGGATGGGGAGGGAGGAAAGGAGCTAGAAGGAAAAAAGTACACATTTTGGTATTCAAATAAAAGGCTATAAATAGTGAAAACTCACAACAGAGAAATCATATATTTCCAATCATGCTTTGGCATAATTGTGAGATGAAAGCATATTGCTTGATCATGTGAATATGAATATACTGTAATCTATAAAGCGGTTTTGTCAATTTCATGTGAATCAAGATTTTCAAAGTTGCATAGTTCTCAAATTGATCAAATTTGGGCATAACCAGCAGTGCCTTTTGTTTAAGAGAAACATTTACACATACTTAACCCAGACTCACCTCTTCATAAACCCTCTTGGCATTGCTGTTGTCCCCAATCAAAAGATAACCCACTCCAAGGCTGTTCTTGAATGAAGTATCATTAGGAAACATATTTACAAGTTTCTGTAATGTAACCAGTGAGCCTCTCATGCGACCTAATTTGAATAGACAAAACAAGTAGCAACATGGTTACGAAAGGCAGTGGTTTGGGCTGCGATAGCTACTAAAACACACACACACACACACACCTTTCTTGTAATTTGATGACCATTCGGAGGCTGCAACTGGTTCAAAATGCAGCTGCCTGCGTTGTAGTGGGGTGTAGGCGTTATGCCCATGCCTCACCACTGTTGCGGGAGCTGCATTGGCTGCCAGTGTGCCACCAGGTGCAATTCAAGGTGCTGGTGATGACCTTTAAAACACTACATGATAGTGGGCCAGGGTACTTAAGAGATCAAGTCACCCCAAGGACATCTGTCCATCCCACCAGAGCAGACCAAAGAGGCTCCCTAATGGTGCCAACACCTCTCTAGCACTAGAAGAAGGGCCTTCTCGGTCTCTGCTCCTGCCCTATGGAACTTCCTGCCAATGGAGCTGTACCTCTAGGCAGAGCTGCTGACCTTCAGGAAAGATCTGAAAACTTGGCTTGCACAGCAGGTGTGGGGGGCTGCCAGTCCGCCAGTCCCTCCCCCCCCAAAAAAAACTGGCTTATATGAGGGCTGTCCTGGCTTTTAGTTCAATTTTAATTTTGTTGTGGGCAGGGTATTTTAACAGTTTTAACAGTTTTTTTTAAAGTTTTGAGCTTCCTGATTTATTGTTATATGATGTTTATATTTGCGAGCCGCCTGGAGTTGCCTTGGCGAGGGGGCGGCAATATAAATTCAAACAAACAAACAAACAAATATTTTTCTTTGTCTGGCCTGGCTGAGGCTTCCTGACAAAGTAGTGTGGTCCTTAGGTAAAGGTAAAGTTCACTCTTGCTCGAAAGCCAGTCGTGTTCAGTGCTCATCTCGGTTTCACAGCTGAAGAGCCAGCACTGTCTGCTTCTACAGACGTTTCTGTGGTCATTTGGCAGGCATGACAAGACACCAGAGTGCATGGAATGCTATTTACCTTCCTTGCACAATGCAAAAGTAAGGCAGGTAGTAGCAGTAGCAGCAGCAGTAGTAATTGCCTGCCATTGTTGTTATCATTGTTATAAAATGAAATATAAAATAAAAATCTATCATTAGATTCACTTATTTTACAATTGTGTTAAGACCCGAGCCCTATATAATCAAGCTAGAGAGAAGTATCATCCAGAAGTATTATGGAGACCCCTTGTGGACAAAACTAACTTCTCCATATCAAAGCTTTTGAGACTGATGTTCCTTCACTAAATTCATAGCAAAAAACACACTTATTATTATTATTATTATTATTATTATTATTATTATTATTATTATTATTATTATTATTATTATTATTATTATTATTATTATTATTATTATTATTATTATTATTATTATTATTATTATTATGTTTGACTTATATGCCGCCCCACTCGCAAAGTGCGTCTCTGGGCGGCTTACAACATGTCTTCACATAATATACAATCTACAAAATGAAACAATTTACATAGTAAAACACCATTTAACACTTTAAAAACATAGTATTTAAGTAACAAATAATTAAGTAACAAAAGAGCTTTTCCACTCACAGTCCTCTTAACCCTCCAATATATTATACAATATCTAATACAATAACATATATCATCAATACATAAGTCCTGAAGCTACCAAGCCCCAGTAGCTGCAGCCACTTCACCCTCCGGTTGGGCGGGCTGGGTAGGCATCTGGTGGTGACGGCAGCAAAGTTGATAAAGCTGCCAAAACCTCCGCAGCTGTGGCCACTTCACCCCCTGGTCAGGCGGGCTGGACTGGCATCCAGCAGCGATGGCAGCACGTGTTCCGTGGTCCCTCTCGCTGAGGGCTGACCGAAAGAGAGAGTCCGTTGGTGGCGGTGGCTAGTTGGAGTTCTTATACCTGGCCCCAGCCGTGCCTCACAGGTGTTCTGCGGTCCCTCTCGCCAGTGCCGGCTGAGAAAGTCCATTGGCATTGGCAGCAGCTGGTAGGAGTTCTTATAACTGGCCCCTGCCACACCTCGCAGGTATTCCACGGTCCCTCTCACCGGTGCCGGCTGAGAGAATCTGTTGGCGGCAGCTGGTTGGAGTTCTTATACCTGGCCCCAGCCATGCATTGCAGGTGATCCACAGTCCCTCTTCCCGGGACTGGCCGAGAGAGAGAGTCCGTTAGCAGCGGCTGGTCAGAGTTCTTATACCTCAGCTACGCCTCATTTCCAAGGCTTTAAAGTGCAGGTTTCAAGCGGTAGGTCTTTTAAAAGGTAACAATGGGTGAAATCAAACCTCATAGGAAAAAAAGTCAAGACTCTTGGGAAATGTACAATGTGTACTAAGACGAATTTATATTAATGGACAATTTTTATTGCAATTCATTCCCATTTATATGTTCATTATATTATTAAAATCTAGGTTATCCAGGTGGATTCAGCATTATAGATAAAATTCAATTGCTAGTAATTAGAGAAGAACCAGTTAATCACCTGCTTAATGAAAATGGACCTGTGATAGTTAAGATTATTGATTGCCTTCAGGCTTTGGTCTGCAGACCACAACAACAGCGGCTTGCTCATGATTTGAGTTTGATCCTAATGGACTCAGGGTTGACTTAGCCTTCCATCCTCTGTTGGTAAAAAATTACCTTGTGAACCACCCTGAGAGTGCTCTAATTGCTATGGGATTTTATATACATAGAATTGTTTTTGCTTTTACTTTTTTTACCATCTTTTATACTGTTGGCTTTCCCAAACATGAGAAGTGATGTACTTTGTGTGTGTGTGTGTTTGTGTGTGTGTGTGTGAGAGAGAGAGAACTAAAAATGGAAACACACAAAATAGAAAATAAAATCATTACTGCTCAGAGTGTAATGATGGTGATGAGAAGCTGTGGTATCATGTTTTTTTTATCATGTCTGAAGCATTTTGCTGGAGGAACTCTGCTCAGGGAACACCCAAATGAGGCTCCTTTCATGTCTCGAAGATCTACTTGCAATTTCTTGCTTTCCGACTGCTAGGTTAGCAGGAGCTGGGACAGAGACAGGCACTCATTCCATCATGCAGTACTTGGGTCTTAAGCTGCCAACTTGCCGGCCTTCCAGGTAACAAGGCGAGCTTCTAAACCACTGATCCAGTTGATAGAAGCTCATTAACTACTGAATGATGAAACATTTATGTTTAAATGTGTTTTCACTAATGATGTTTTTAATACCATGTAGGCTTTATCATATTTTAATATTAGTATCTTAACTTACACAGGCATATTTTAGCTGTGTAAGACCATCTTGAGTCTTTTCCATGTGAGGAAGGCAGGATATAAATAAAGTAAATGAAAAGTAGCTAATTAAACACCACACGCCAAATATTTAAACATTATGGATACATTTAGACAAACATCTGAAAGGCATTTAGAGAATGTTCTACATAAAAAATTACAAAAGAGATTTTTGGAGAAGAGATAGGTTTCAGCTACAAATATCTACAACCATTAATGCATGCATGCCCCTTTCCACTTAAATAAAATTTGAATCACCCACATGTACAGATTTTAGAAACTTACCAAGGAATTGCTGCCTGTCTGCCCGTTGTTTTAGAGCCAGCTTTACTAGATCATCAGGGACATTAGGTAAACTAGCCACCTCCCCATATGTATTGATGGCTTTCTGTAGAATTTCATTGCTTCTCAATTTCTCTGCCAGGGCATCCTCGCTCTATGAGAGTAAGACCACAGAATAGCTATCAGTATCCAAACTGGTACTTAGCCTTTTTTCATGATTATCCAGATGTGAAGAATGGGAGCTCTTCTAGAGTTTAGACATTGCTGGACCTCAGCATCCATAGTTCCACCAGCCACACAATTATCAAACCTTTAGCAGCATGTTGGTGGCTGTGGTGGATTCTGGGAGTAATAATCTGCAAAAGTAACTTTCCAACTCTGGCATGTGTGCTTTTAATATTGCTGTTATTTCAAGAATTTATAGAGCAGAACTCCTAGCAATAGTGGTTCATATGTTCTGTCACTTCTACATTTCTTGACTTCCAGGAATTTGCTTCCAATTCCTGAGTGAATGCTTTTCACTCTTATGTCTGACAAAGTAGACTTGATCCATGAAAGCTAACAATAAAATACAGCTGTTCTTTTAAAAAAGCTGTTAGTCTTTAAAGTGCCACAACATTTTTTGTCTTTGTGTTTTGTTTACTCTCTGATATTCTACACTTCTGTCACTTAAATTAGGGTCTATACTGTTGTTATTTAAGGGCTACATAACATATTGGAATATATTTTTAAAAATCACAGAGTGGCACAATGCAATGTTATATACTAAGACAAGGTGAGAGAAATCTAAAGGAGAATAGGAAGAAGTATCCAACCTCTTCAGTTCATTAAATATAGTTTTATATTACTATCACCTGTCCCTTTCCTTAAGAAGAGGCCAGCAGGGTAAATAACAGTGATGGGATGACACCGGTTCTGACCGGATCCACAGAACCGTTTTAAGGATTTCCGGAGGGCTCTCCGTGGGGGTAAAACCGTTTTTGAGGCGTCCGGATCGGACGCCTCACCGGGAGGAAAATTTTAAAAAAAATTGGAGCAAAAATGGCTCCAATTTAGTGCGCATGCGCAGAAACTCAATCTGACACATGCGCACTAAATTGGAGCCATTTTTTTCTCCGATTTAAAAAAAATTGGATCCGGCCGCCCCTGACTGGAGCCTCCTGTGGAGCCGCTTGCCGCCGTTTGCTGCTGCCTGGTGCTCTCACCACTGCCACCTCCTGCCATCGCTGCTGCCGTTGCCGTCCCCATCGCCGCCGGAACCGAGGAGGAGGCGGGGCGCTCCATGTCCATGTTGGCTCCAATTTTTAAAAAACCGGACCCGGAGCCACTGCCTGCTGCTACTGTCGCCGCTGCTGCCGCCTCCCGCCATCGCCATCGCCGCCGTTGCCGCCGTCGCCCCAGGCCAGCGGAGCGCGCCTCCTCCTCCTCCGGTTCCAGCAGCGGCGGCGGCAACGAAGAAGACGGGATGGGAGCCGATCAACGGGCAAGGCGGGGAAGACAGCTCCGGAACGAAAAGGAAGGAGGGAAAAAAGCAAATGCATCTACCCGGATCAATTACAGAAACGCTCCCGGGTCCGGCACTCCAGTCCCCTCCCTCTCCTCCTTCCACCCCCCCGGCGATGGCGATGGCGGGAGGCGGCAGCAGCGGCGACAGTAGCAGCAGGCAGTGGCTCCGGGTCCGGTTTTTTAAAAATTGGAGCCAACATGGAGCGCCCCGCCTCCTCCTTGGTTCCGGCGGCGATGGGGCGTGCCTTGCCGTGTGGCCCCGGGCCATGGGGGTTGTCGGCCCCAAGAAGGGTAAGTGAGGGTTTTGTGTTTGGGGTGGGTGGGTGGTTTATGGTGTTTTGGGTGGGTGGGTGTACTTTTATTTAATTTTTATTTTATTTATTTATTTATTTTATTTCTTTAAGTTATTTACGGGTCTGTGTGCATGTTTATTTTTTTTATTATTTTTTTTATTTTTGGCCTTGCCCACAACGTCATGACGTCATGACGTTGGCTCCGCCCATGACGTCATGACGTCATGACATTGGCCACGCCCATGACGTCCATGACGTCATGGCGTGGTAGTAGAATTTTTGACATCCCATCACTGGTAAATAACTTCAGCATTTATATTCCTGTACTACATCTGGAAGCAGATCCTTTCCTAAATGGTCTACAGAACAGATATTGAAGCAATGGTAAGATAGTGAAGCAATGGTAAGATATTGAAGCAAGTATTGCAAACATTGTACTGTAATTTTGGAAGAAAATTCCTGGAAGTCAAGGAATCTTCATAGATATTATCTGTTGCATACCGAGTTGTTCTCAGGTTTCACCAATTTGCTTCTAAATGTTATGCCATTTCTGTACCTGAACAATAGGATTTCAGCCTATAAAAGAAAGTACTCCTTACTAAAAGAAAAAAAACCCTATTTATATATTGTCAGAACATCCAAGTCTTTAAATCAGGGAGCAATCCACATCCATAGCCCATAAGGATGGATTACTTTTAAAAAGCCCTTCATTCCTGGGTACGGCACTTTAATAAATGTTAGGTAAAGGTCACCTTTGCTCAAAAGCCAGTCAACTCTGGGGTGAGGTGCTTATCTTTGTTTACAGTCAAAGAGCCAGCACTGGTTGCATGCCTAGATACTGGAGTGCAAGGAACACTGTTTACCTTCCCACCAAAGCGGCACCTATTTATGTAGTTGCAATTTCTTGCTTTCAAACTGTTAGGTTGGCAGGAGCTGGGACAGAGAAGGGAGTATATTCTGTCATACAGTACTCGGGTCTTGAACTGCTGACCTGCCAACCTTCCATTCATCAATTTCAGCGTCTTAACCACTAAGCCACTGCAATCCATTGTTACACATGGGCAACTTGGTTTCTATAGACAATGTAGGGAGTTAAGCATCTTTACTTGGGTGGCAGCAGTCTTTAAATAACCTTGTCCCCAGCAATTTAGGATTTAAGGTTATATTTAGCACATTACAAGGCTGAAGTAGAATTAGAGGCTAAAATCCTCTTGCATAAACCAAATGATTTCATCATTCCACAAAAGGAATATTTAATTGAAACCAATTGAATGCTTCCTATCACTCCCCCTCCCCCTCCCCCAGCCTCATTGAGTTCTGAGGCTCCATAGGGGTCCCCTTTGCCTCAGGATGGAGAGAAAGACTTTAATACCCTTAAATCACCACCAGATTACTTTTTACCTGTGCTTTTCCATATCTTGCCCGTGGACTTTGAGGATACTTGCTTATTAAAGATTCAAATGCCTTCAAAGCCTCCTCTGCTTTCCCCTGAAATTTAATCATTATTATTTGAATTTGCAATATTCATGTCACGGGTCTCAAAATTATTAGTGCAGTTATTGTTTATAGATAAACAACCCCCACCACCCAACACCATTTGCTCAACTGGCTTAAACTTTTGTCGGGAAAAGGAATAAAATATACAATGCCAGGGAGAGGAGAAATCTGTTGTAGTTAGAAAACATATAATGTGGACATTTTAGAAAAATATAGTATAGTTTTTTTTTGTAAATGCATGTGTGTACAGTTACCAAGATAGAGCAAATTAAATGACAACTAAGAGAGATTCAGCTTAGGGCTCATTTCAATACCACATGACCATTTTAGGGGGAGGGGGTCGACCAAAAATCACGGAAAGTCACGGGGAGGGGGGCGTTGGCATGAAGTCACGTGCCTCCAAAATTATCTCTCTCTCTCTCTCTCTCACACACAGAAAGTCACAGAGGGGGGTCAAAAGTTGGCCTATTTTAGGTTTCGTGGTATTTGAAAGAGCCCTTATGAAATACTTCCAGAAGGAGCAGGGTAAAACAAAAAATTACCATAATCCTTTAAATTTTAAAATGTTTTATACAAACATTTGGACTAAAATAGGAACAGGCCCAGACATACTTTTGAAATTCTTGTTAAACAATTCTCTTGTTAAACATTTCACTTCAAAAAACTACAACTACAACTAAAGAATTAATGTTTATCATTGCTAGCTAGGGAGCACAGCTGCAAATTCTTTTTTTAACAGGGCTTCAGACCAAAATCCTAGCGCTGGTACATGTTCTACTTGGTCAGAGCTATCAGTCCCAGAGTGAAACACACCAGGAGTTATAAATCACTTCGTGCTGAATTAAGAGCAGGAAGCAAAATGTGTGCTTGGATAATTATGTGGTATAATTATGTGGACACATGTCATGACAAGCCATGAGTCCCCACTGATGGATGGGTAACCGCTGACTCAGTGATGATGACTCCTGTTTAAAAACAGCTCTTGTATCATGTTGCTGTCGCATCTGCACATTTTTGCCAATGCCGACTCTCTGGGCATTTTCATATAGCTCACTTTTTTGGGGGGGATGTGAACTTGAACACCGAATTTAGTAACAAGGTTACAATGAGGCACCTCTGGTCTTGACATGACACACATTCATGCAAGGAATGTAAAGGCTTTTCAAAATCCCTTCATGCCAGGTGGGATTCTCAAGAGCATTAGTTAGGAAATGACATCCATTAGAAACATTATTATTATTATTATTATTATTATTATTATTATTATTATTATTATTATTATTATTATTATTATTATTATTATTATTATTATTATTATTATTATTATTATTATTGTTGTTGTTGTTGTTGTTGTTGTTGTTGTTGTTGTTGTTGTTGTTGTTAGACTTGAATGCCGCCCCGTACGCAGAGCGAGATAAATAAAAATACTATGACTGGTGTTCCTTACAGAAACATTTTAAACTTTTACTACTGCAGACCTCTTCCACAGGAGAAGAAATCCAGTGCTCTCAACCTATTCTAGACTAGGTAAAGGTTGCATTTGCTCGAAAGGCAGTCGTATCCAACTCTAGAGTTCAGTGCTCATCTCTGTTTACAGCCAAAGAGTCAGCGATGTCTACATCTGCAGATGTTTCCATGGACATGTGGCAGACATGTAGCAGACATGGTTAGACACTGGAGTACATGGAATGCAGTTTACTTTCCCACAGAAGTGGCACCTGTTTATTTACTTGCAATTTCTTGCTTTCAAACTGCTAGGTTGGCAGGAACTGGGACAGAGACAGGAGCTCATTCCGTCATGCAGCACTTGGGTCTTGAACTGCTGACCTTCCATTCATCAAGTTCAGCATCTTAACCACTTGAGCCACCGTTATTAGCCATGTTAGAAAGGAGCTGCAAGCAGTTGAAGACCAAATCCCCAGGGGCCAACAATTGCTATACAGTAATACCTCCGATAACGCTAAAACTGCATAACATTAAGCAATTGGGGGGGGGGGGGGATTGCATCACATAATGTTAAGATCCTATGGAATGCATCAGATAACATTTGCTAAAGCCTGTGCCAGTTACAATGTATCTCTATGGATAAAAATCGGATAACACTAAGACTTGTGGAACCAAGTTTTAGCGTTATCTGTTTTACTGTATACTTTAGCAGTCTTAAATTGATGACCTATTCATGTTAACTATTATGCATTTTTATTTAAATGCTCAGTGACATTGGGGGCCTATCCTGTGAAAATTAACAAAACAAGGATGTTTCTGGGTCCTTGATGAATATATCATATTTTGTTTTTAGTTCTGAATCAGTTGAATTACTATTATTTATTTTATTTTTATTTATTAGTTCAAATTTATATTGCCACCCACTACCATTACCGGTATTTGTTCACCCTTACAATGAGGTCATTAGCCAACACTGTCAGGGGAAGGGGTTTCAATGGTTTATGGTGCATCAGCAGTATGCTTTGAAGCTCTATACAACCACAATTTTATGCTTAATCCTCCTGTTTATTCCTCTGGCTGCAAAGTTGAGCTCATCTGAATTTCAATCTTACCTTTTTACGTAGCTTCTCTGCAGCATCAAGTTCTGTTTTAATGCCTTTATCAAATTTATTAAGCAATTTTGGTTTCTTCTTCTTAGCTAAAAATAATTAAAACATAGGATTTCTTTCAAGAAACCAGCATACAAGACAGTTCAAACACCAGGAAAAGATCTGTTTTAGAACCAGAACAACATGGGGATTTTTGTTGGCTTCTCACTTCAGTAGCTGAGTTTCACAGCATGTAGAAGCAACAATTAAAACTTGCATCATGAATCACTATTTCTTTAATCAGGCAAAAGTTCTTTAGAGGTTAGCTATAGCAAAACAATAATTTTTTAAAAGAGCTATACTGAAAAACAATGTACAGTTGTACCTCGCTTAAAGAGCATAATGCGTTCCACAGGATTCCTCTTTAAGCGAGTTTGCTCTTTAAGCGAAACACCATTGTAAATGACCAATGGGGGGGGGATTGCGAACCCCGATTTATTTGTTAAGCAAGTTTTTGGTTGGTTTTATTTGTTAAGTGAAGCGAACATTCAGAGAAAATCCTGCTCTTTAAGCGAGTTACTCGTTAAGCGAGACACTCTTTATGCAAGGTTTGACTGTACTTTTGTGCTTTTTAATAACTTGTTTGTGTAGCTGGACAATTAATTTAAGCTTACGGTACATCTTGAAGACATAGGATACTAGATCAAAATAATTCTAAGTTTTAACCAACAATTATACAGTAATTGGTTATAGCTGTTACAGCTACTTGTAGCCAGAATAAAAAATCAGATGCATTCTCTTCTCAATCCAGAAGCATTAAACCAATTCAAATCACAGCAATCTTTGGAACTACTGCAAAGCACTGGGCTGTGCTAGGTCCCAGGACAACACACAGTTCTGGGGTTTGTCAGGAATTCATCTCTTTGTACTATTGCAGTACAGATGGTCAACAGTGTATTAAAGTTATTAAAAGAATAAGACAGAAACTTTTTCTGGATTTACAGGGCTTGGATAAATTTAGGAACTCAGAGTAAAGGCTATTAAAGCAAGCACATGTGCACAGCAGAAAATTAGAATGTTTTGATCTCATCTCCCAAGACTCAGAAAGCAAGTTTTCATGGACTCCTTCCAAGAACACCCATTTGCTAGTATCATGTTCTTGAACTAACATATGGTATCACCTTCTTAACTTTCCTATAACAGCCTTCTGCACCTGCCAGTGCTGTGGAACACGGACACATGAAGCTGTATTTGGACATCATGACATGCCATAACTCGATAAAATCTCAGCTTGTTGAACGCAAGCCAATATGCTCACACATGATCCCTAATCATTCTCTATCCCATTGGAAAGGTGTAAAATAATTTTAACCCTGATTTTAGGTTCTATGTTTTGTTTACTGAGATGCGCAAATCCAGTAAGAGCTGGTTCTCTGACTTGTCTTTCCCTTGATAATTCTTGTTTGTAATACTAATTTTCCTGATTTGTTTAGAAGAAAACAGGTCACAGCACTGAAGAATCCCAGAATCCTTGTGTAGTCTATTTAAGCGATGTGTCCTAGTGGACAGTCCATCCAAGATAAACCAGAGTTCTTGTGAATCTCTGGCTTACTTTATTATGCAAACTAGGCCAGCTTGTAGCAAGGAGACATTAAGAGATAAAGCTGTTCTTGAAACCATACCTCATGGCATATTTTCTTGGATCTCCTTGGCTGGGTAATAGAAAAGCAGTTAAAAGAAAATATATCTTCTAATACAGCAATGATGCCATTAAAAAAAACCCAGGCTACAAATATGTATCACAAGGGATACAAACTCTAATCATACTAACCCAAATGTTGCATTTGAAAATATAAAAGACAACATATTCTTAATCATATACCAAAGTAACAGAACACTTAGAAATTTTTATTATTATTTATTATTATTATTTGTATTTACTATCCCGCTCCAATCGGGTAACCCCGACTCTGAGCGGCTTACAAATTAAAAGCATAGATAATCCTATGTTAATACTGATTCATCTAAAAAACTTAATGCTTAAAACTTTAAAACAATCATAAAAACATTAAAAACAGCATCAAAAGTTAAATTGAACTGAGACTGTCCCTTTAATAAATAAATTTAAATTTATTGCTGTAGACCAAGTTTTTGTGATATGTCCACACTTTAAAATGTATTGTTTCCCAAGCTTTTTTGGATAAACCTTTTACAAAGGGGAAGGGAGGAGGAAGGTATATCATACTAGGTTGACACAGTTGGTCAACCTGGTTCTTTAATACGTTGTTTATTGGTAAAGAAAATATTTGAGGGCTTGGGTTGAGTCAATATGGATGTGTGTCATGATATCAGGGAAAGTTGATACATGCTTCCCTGTGTCACGTCTCACACTTACACCATTTTGTAGAAAGGCACCAATGGCACAAAGGATGGCCAGAGGAGAGACACAATGTAAGTGGCCAAACACCTATTACAGTAAAACCCCTACTTACGAAAAAGTCCATTCCGTAGGCTTTTGCTTAAATGGTTTTTTTTTTTTAATGTAACTCGAACCAAGCCCGTAGGAAAAATTATTTTTTACACAACTCGAAGCAAACCCATAGGAAATTGTGTACATCAGGACATGTTTTTATCACAAAATCATTATGTAAGTTGAATTTTATGCAACTCGAGGCATATATAAGTTGGGGTTTTACTGTACTTATGTATCTTTGCTGTAGTTTAACAGCATGATTCACTGTGGCAAATTCCTGCTACGTAAGTCAATGCATGCAATCTTTTCTCATTGTGCATGAGTCACATGTCTCGGCATGCATCAAGAAATACAAGCATTGACTTCTTAACCAGGAGTGGTTTGCAACTGCAATTAACACCATTTGACCTATGTTAGCATATGTAAAGTAATATGATTTTTGCCAACATATTAGGCTTCCACTGCTGCTTTTGTCAAATAAAAAAAATTGTTACTTATTCAAAAATGTGTTTCTACTACTGTTTTATCTTAAATTAGTCCACCTTAATCCTAGAGCAGCTCATATGTAGATAAACGTTGAAAAATATGATCACAGATCTCCACATCACTTCTAGTTTGGCCCTGTAAAACAGTTTCTGATGTCGAATCTGTACCCCAGAAAAATCTAACTCTTATACCAATGAAGCAACTTTCGATATTCATGTGGTATACAATTTCAGCAGCTTACCTTTTTCTTTCTGCACTGTTTCTTTTTCATTTTTCCCTGGAATATATTAAAACATTTTGTCTTATCATCAAGGCATTAAAAAAATAGGCATGCAATATGCAAAGTAAAAGATGTAATTCCACTTGAAAGCTCTTAAAAATAACCCTTATAACACACAGCCTGTAAAATATAAACACCTGAAAAGAATCTGAAGTACATAACTACTCTCTTTTCGGTCCACTTCATGCATTTTTTGCACATATTGGAAACTAGTTTTCTTTCAAACAGTGGTTTTTCAAACTTCTGTGTAGAAGTTTCCAATAAGAGCAATTTTAATGCACTGCTTATCCAGCAATAGTTCCACAGTTCTTATATATTAAATTACATCATGGTTATCCTGCCTTATTGCTTCTGGGAATATAAAGAACAGTATTTGAGGTGGAAATGTAGCTAAGATCATGTGTGATTACCAACTTCCACAGATCCACATATACGGACAGTTATATTTGATTTATCACTGACAGAAAGAGGAGCTTCTCCCCTAACACAAAAAACAGTTTGGAGGGGGGCGGTGGTTAACTTTCATTTGGACTTAAGAATGGGGTCAAATTTTGCTGCCCATTCTGTGCTCCCGTTAGCAGCTTCCATTTGACATTTTAAACAGATAGCCACAAATGTTAGATACCCACATTGGATGAATGTGATTTGTTGAGAGCTGAAGACATGACAAAAGTACTAGATTTGTCTGATCAATTACATGTACACGTGATTCTTATCCCTCCCCCTCCTGCTCCTCTCTAGTTAGGAAAGAGATGGGTGGGTCAAAGAGACGGTAAGGTCCTTTTTGAGAGAGGCAGTGGTAGATCTGGTTTTTAAAAGGCAGTAACCAGGTCAGTCCTGAAGAAGCCTAATCTGGAACTAGAAGATGAAAATAATTACAAAATAGTTGCTTTTCCCTCTGTAAGGAAGGTGTCTGAGCAGTTCTTGATCCACTCTGATCTCTCTTGGACTGAATCAGTTTTCTAATCAATTTCAATCTAGCTCCAGGTTTATGTTTGACGTAGAGACTACTTTAGTCCTGTGAAATAGAGATGGGAGAGTGCAAACCTGCTGGTTCTCTTGGATATCAGGTGTGATTCCATCCTGGATCAGGTGTATGAGTTGGGCTGTGGTGCAATGTGCTTATCAAGTAGCGTAGAGGATCACTGCTTCACCCTATGGCAGCTCTGCCATGAGGCTTCAGGTGGTGAGTGTTCTATTTTGTCCCACATGGTTTTTTTAAATATATACATGAAACCAATGGAAGAGGCCATTTCTGGAAGTGAAAACAGTTCCTAAAGTCACCAAAATGCAATGATAATCAACTATCTTTCTTTTTTTATCTAATATAGGTGAGGCAATTAAATGCCGAGAACCAGGTCATGAGAAGGGTGAACAAACTGAAGCTCAATCTAGGCATACTTGCTGTGGGGATTCATCTTTCTGAATAAGTGGGATTTAGTATTTTTGGAGTGGATTGAGCTCCTGATGATCTGGGGACTGAAAACTATCAGGAAAGACAGAAAGAATTAGACATGTTTAGCCATCAAAAAAGAGAAGTGAGAGAAGATATGATAGCACTCTCCAAATCCTTGAAAGGAGGGGCAGGATTTGTTCCCCATCATTCCAAAGTGCAGGACACATAATAACAGGTTCAAGTTACAGAAAGCCAGATACAGTAATACCACGGATAACGTTTACATCGGATAACGCTAAAATCGCATAACGTTAAGCAATCTGGAGGGGAGAATTGGATCAAATAACGTTAAGATCCTATGGGATGGATCGGATAAGAACCACTAAAGCCAGTTACAATGTATCTCTATGGAGCTTTAACGTTATCCGATCCATCCCATAGGATTTTAACATGCATCAGATAACACTAAAAAAGATAACACCAAGACTTGTAGGACCAAGTCTTAGCGTTATCCGAGGTATTACTGTATAGGCTGATCAGGAAAAAACCTCTCACCTATCAGAGCAGTATGACAATGGAACCAATGACCTTGGGATATGGGGAGTACCCCAACTCTGTAGGCAATCCTGAGAAAATTGGACAACCATCTGTCAGGTCTCCTTTGATTTTAATTCTTGCATCAAGCAGGGGGTTGGATTCAATGGCCTCCTAGCCTTTTCCAACTCCATTATTCTATTAAAGATCAAGTTAACAGTATGAGGATGCTCTAAACCCCCCCCCCATTAATCATTGTCACCAGAAACACAAGTGGCCTTAGTAGCTCAGAGTACCCTTTATCAGCTTATAATATATCAACTACAAGATAATTTGCAAATGCTATTGATGTTCTTGTAATCTCTCAACTGGATTAATTCAGCATGTTGTGAGGGAACAGCTTTAAAAAACATCTGGAAATTTCTAGACTGCAAAATTAGAGTAGACTTATATTATGTCAGTTATTTGAAAACCACGCTGGCTCCCAGTCCATTATGGAGATTAATTCAAACTTTTTAAAGGTTTATATAGCTTGAAGCTACTTACCTGGACACTAAGGTCATTATTACTTTTTCATATGTTCCAATCAAATGAAGCAAAATGAAAGGAGCCATGAGATGGCCTTTTCAATGGTGACACTTCCTCTATGTGGAATGCTGTCCTTAAGTGTCTCATCTGGCATTTATGCCCTCCCCCCCCCAAAAAAAAAAAACCCAACATCCCTAAGATAGTTTTAAGCTATTTAAATGAGATAAAACCTTTTAAAAACATTAGCAGCAGAACATCATCTCCCACTAAGAAGTCCATATAAGTGCCCAAAGGTCTATTTAAATAAATATGGAAGGTATCCCATTTTGTGGCACAGCAGATTGCTATTAATTAATTTGCTTCAAAAATCAGGTTGCATGCAACTTGGGCACAATGAGCCGAAGTTACATACAACTCAAAATTGAAACAGAAACTTTTAAATTAATAGCAGTCTATTGCTGCCAATAGTTCCCATTATGTTGTTAATCTACACAACAAGGTTTTGGTCACTGTTTGCACCCGTTTGAACCAGAAAGCCCCCCCCCCCGCCCCCGGTCTGCTTCCCAAATAAGTTCCCAGCATGACTAGTGTGGTCTTAGTGCCAAGCCTGGGCCTAAATCCTGAGTGTAATAGATCAAAGCAGCTGGTTAAATCCACTCAAAATGGTTTAGCATTCCACTAACAGAGTTATAATAGCATAACACACCTGTCATTCTTTGCACTGTAATGCTCATGTGAACAAACTATTTTGTTATGATAAAAACCCACTTCTATCCTATCCTTACTATATTACAGCTCCATGATACCTTGCCAGTAATGTAACTGGCACTGACATACAGGGCTAGAATATTGCCAGTAACATAGCTGACTGTTTTTGTGACAGTGCAGGAACTACTTCTGGCCCTGTTCTCCTGCTCACAATAAGCCTTTCTTGTTCTCTTTCTTTGAGTTTTATAACAGTTTTATGACACATCACTAAAACATTTCTAGCTGTGTCAATGGTTACTGGTACAATAGGCTAACTCAACATGCCGTACAGAAACTGACCTGAGTCAGTTAAGGATTTTTCCTTGGAACATACAGTGTGAAACTAAACAAGCAGTATAGACCTACTCCAGTTTGACAAGTTTAATTTTATACAATAAAATTAGTAAAGTCCTTGCAGTAATTTTAAGATGCACCCAAATGAGGGTAGACATATAACAAGCAGTAGAAGAAATGAGTCACACACATGCACAGTAAATTGGGTTTAACCATCCCATTCCAGATAATAAAGAAAAAGATTGAGAACAATTGCTAAAAATAAATTGAATATACAATGTCTGTTATTTTGGAAAATAATGACTCCACCACTGTAATAATTTCTTCTGTACTTTATTGTAACAAACATGAACACATGAAGGAAAAGTACATCTTTTAAAAGTATTCTTCACCTTAGCTAGCCCTGTTATGTAAACGTGCCTATCATGTAATTACAAGAATTTTAAAAATTTGATCACAGCATTCCAGCATTCTAAAAATATATAATGTCATCATTATACAAAATTAAGCATATTAGCTGCACCTATTATAATCCCATGCTCTTAAAATATATGGCTTTTAAAAAATTATTGCTCTGCCTCTTAGAAACACACATTTTTAAAAACTGTATTAAAATAACACTTTGCACCTGCATTAATAGATTGCTTCTTGATAAACAAAATTCATATGGCATTATCCCTTCTGCTAAGCCTTTTATTCCCTGTATGACCTAGTGCAATATCTGCAGATGAACAGCAAAGAGAGAGGGCAATAACAGTGCTTTGTATAAGAATCTCTCTATGCAGTTCTAATTCAGAAAGGAACATGTCCACAAAAATCTAGAATATATGCTACATATACATGTATATTATCATTATGTATATGTTCCAATATCCTTGATTGCATCAACATAAAAACATGTAACATATACTGCAGTTCTTTTTAACATTTTTATTTTAAAAACCAATTAGGTCCAATAATTGGCTACCTTTCACAAGCCACATACTCTGCAAAAATACTAGTAAATTCCCATTGACTTCAGTGCTTTGAATAAGTGTCCTATGGATCAAAAATTTAAACTAATCTTCTGATTTAGCTTCTTTGCACAGCAGCATTGTTATGCAAAATTCCTGAGCCAGAAGGGGGTGAAATAATTAACCTACTCTGGCTCTCTAGCTTGGACAGCACTATGCAAACATCACCTTTGTTAAAGTTCACCTTCATTCATAAGCAAAACAAGGATTTTCTTAATAAATATTAATTATACTTAGAATGAAATTTTGATAAAGCCTACAGGCCAAGAACAACTAAATTCTGACCTATAACTAATACCCAGAAATAAATACCTCTCAAACAATCCTGATTTATTTCATAGAGCCTGCTTATGAGTAAGTGGTTGTAGTCCATGTATTTATGTGTTCCATTTGCTACTTGGTTATAATATAAATGAGGCCCATATCAGGTCCATAAACAAAATGAGAAAAAATGCTGATACAGACATAATTGCTTTCCAATTTGAACATGGCAGAGTGCTATGGAATACTTCAGTGTTTGCTTCTGTCTCAAATGTTCTAATTCCAAACATTCTAAGAAAAGAAAGTTAGAGCAAGTGAGACTATTTTTTTCGCGGGGGGAAGTGGGGCATAGTAAGCCTGTTATACCGTATGTTCAGGTTTAAGGCATTTGATTCACCATTACCTTTTACCTGTATACAGTTTCAAGTCAGTTAACACTCACACAGACTAGATACAACCAGTATGCATAGGTCCAAGTCTAAAACTATTCTCTCCTACTATAATTAATGGAAATATAAATGTTATTTTGATCACATTTCACAACTTTGCTAAGTTAAATTATTCCCAAATTTTATGGTATCCACAAACATATCTATAGATCTATATCTATATAGATATAGATATCAATCAACCAACCTATCTATTAAAATTTAAATCACCTATTGCTACATTATAAATAGCATATTAACAATTATGTGGACAGCACATATAACATTCAGATACAACAAACAGTCTGGCTGCTAACAAGAGGAAAAAATAAAAACATGTACATGAGATGTTACAAGAAAATATATTGGGAATCTAAACAGAAGATAAAGTATCCTAAATTGTCAAGTGTGCTACATATTTTCAGTTTTTTAAATCAGTTTCAGAAATGACACTTAGATTTTTGGAATTTCTTGCCCCTATAAAATGAGAGAAAAAACTATCTTGCATATTGTTTTTTAAAGATCTCTTGTTTTCTGCACCATATTAATTACATCCATATGACATATATTCCAGATGGAAGGGTCTCATAACATCGCTTTTGAAATGCCTTTTAGTGTTTACCCTTCCTTAGATTCCTGAACTGTGTAGTTAATTACGTCATTAAAAATCTATAACAAACATCTGATCCCATTATGTAGAGTGTGATTTAGACTGGTCCTCCTGGTGTTGCAATATTCTGTTTGAAGCTTTAAGTATCTGAAAAAATAAGGGGAGATCTAAATTAGAGGACCAACTATGGTACAAATTATTTTAAAAATAATATTTAATACTATTATACAAACTTTGTATGTAACACTAAGGCAGTAATCCTGTTGAGCAGCTAGGTGGGTGTAACTCAACGTTATGCCAATGGCATAAGTGTTATCCATGAAGCATTTCTGCTGACACATTGCGCAATCAACGTGCACAGTCCTTGTTGAAGTGGCAGAACACCTAGTATATTTACAAAGGTGTAATATTATGTTATGCCTTAAAGAACAGCATTCCAATCTATAGTGGCCTGTATCTATGTTTAATCAATACTGGGATAATTAGACACAAAATTGCTATCTATGGAAGGCAAAAACAGACCTAAACGAGCATGAAACTGAGCAAGAAAAATTAAAATCTCCAAACTTTTTGAGCCACGGGCCCGTCACGTGGTTCCTCCCACTGGAAGTAAAATGTGTATGCGTGTGCACATAATGCAACCATGCATGTGAATAATGCTGCTGTAAACGGACTTTTAAACCCATTTCGGGCTCACTGACCTCCCTGCTGGCTCCAGGGAGATCGGAGGACCCAATCCAAGCTGTTTCTGGGCTTCCCTGACGTGGAGTAAGCCAAAACATCAGGGTTCAAACATATATGTTTAGGATATTATGATATTGTATTGAACTGTTATATTGTATTCGATTGTATGTTGTGAGCCGCCCTGAGTTGGTTTCACCAAGTAGGGCGGCATATAAATCGAATAAATCAAATCAAATCAAATCAAATGACCTATGGCTGTCGTAAACACATGCACAGGCACATTGTGTACACACACATGCATTTTTACTTCCGCTTCCAGGAGTGGCAAGGGTGGTACAGGCTGGATTAATTGGCACAATGGGCCAGATCCGGCCCACAGGCCGTAGTTTTGTCACCCGTGACATACACAAATGTACCTGCTACACACATAGTAGAAGAATATCCATCAATATGGTAGGAAATTTGTTTTGTGAAATCTGAACATCTTTATCAACTAGGATTGGACTTGCCACTATTAAGGAAGAAGGAACAAGTTTCAGCTATATCACAACATAGTCCAAGTGCAAAGTTTTGCTTTCCTTGTGACAGGATAAATGGAAGAAAGTAAAAGATGAGCACAGAGATACCAGTGGGATAAGAGCTAAAGCTACTCTGTGACCTTTGCACCAGAGCCATTGAGAAGCAAGCCCTTTCTGTTTCCATAATTCTGTTTCTTCTTCTATAAAGCTCTCTCCTGGGTTCTGCTTCTTGGTCACACCAGTATGGAAGAATGAGGAAAGTCAGTTTTGAAAAGAAAAGGTTATGCTGCAAATAGTGTCTGGAAAAAAACTTCTATAATTTCTCCAAGACACTACAAACAGTTCAATTTATCAACCTAACAAGAGAAAGAGAGAAAATGAGACATTAAATAAGGAGAACTAAACAAACAGGGTCTAATATTTTAAAAAAGTTAAGAGAACAATGTCGATTCTTACATCTTCCTTATAATGTGTAATTTGTCATGTAAAAAGTGCCTTGGAGAACACTCAGACAACAGTATTGACAGCAGAAACAAGGAGATCAAACCAGATGGGATGGGATTTGGTCATTCATGAAATAAAAGAAAATAAGACTTATTGTGTTAATGAAAGAGAAATATCCAAAAATTGACTGCTTTTTTGTACTTCCTTCTTTAATTTTAACCCTTTTCCCCCTTTGCCAAGATGCCCATGAAAATTTCTCTTCCAGTAGTGTCACAGGAATTGTTGCAGGAAGGGCCTGGCTGGAACAGAGTGAGCACAGTGAGCGCCAATCTCTTAGCAGTTCTTCTCAATCTTTCTGTGTGGGAAGGATTATTGTCTACTGCTGAGCTCCATTCTAGTGTCCTCCATCTTGAACTGCATTGCTTGCTCCTGCTCCTGCTGCTGCTGCTACCCACTGGAACTCAAAGAAGGCAAGGCAGCAAGTGGTATGGGGAGAAAAATCATTCCATTTAAGGGTTATTTTTATTTTATTTGCTTGATTGATTTCCTTAGGTTTTTGGAGGGGCTTTAAAACTTGGTATATGTATTTTGCTGGTACTTCAGTGAGAACCACTTCATGTTGTTGTTGGTTGCGCCCCCCCCCCCCCGGTCCTGCCCAAGTCTGGTGGGTTTCTTTTGTGCTGGATGGATGGCACTGAACTTATTACTGCTGATTTCTCTCTTCTAATTTGGTTACTTCATCTTTTAAAAAATTGGTTCATGGGAGAGTGAGGGTTTTTTCCCCATTTTGCAAAGGTCTGATTTTCTTTCAAATGTGTCATTTTAAAGTAGATTGAGTCTTTGCTGCCTTGCCTCTGCTTTTTTTTTTGAATAATTGTTAAGGGGTGTCCCCAAACCCAAAATGAAGACCAAAGGAGGGTTTCCATTTTGTTAAAAACAAGAAAACTAATGAATAAAAAATCTCTAAACTAAACAAAAGAGAATAAAAGAACAAAACAAACACAGAATTTTGTGTACATTCACATCCTCATAATAACCCTATGGAAGATATTAGGTTAGCCCAAATCACCCAGTGAGTTTCATGATTGAGTAGGGACTGATCTTAGGTTTTCCACATCCATTGATCCAACACATCACACTGATTAACTAACTTATAACACACCAGTCCTGTTAATGCCACCAGTAAATGAATGGCACTCTATCCCAATCTTCCATCTACTTTCAAAGAACCTGTTTCTGTTCTAGACCATTGTATGGTATCAGTAGAAAAATATAAAGTGGAACAAGAATTCAAGATGTACTGGATGAGATTACACCCTTCCCTCCAATAACTCAGGTTCACAACTGGAATGATGTTTTAGGGAATGTGTTCTGACTCTGGATGCCCAAGTGTTGAAGAGGCCAGAGCGCATTTATAGAATTAAAATTGGTGCACCAGTTGTGCCTGTTCCTGGAGATAACTAATTTGACTTCAGTGATATATGTCTTAATTGCATCCTGTTTAGATTACTGTAATGCACTCTACATTGGGCTGCATTTCGAAATTTTTTGGAAATTGCAACAGGCTCAAATTGCTGCAACCAGACTGCAGGCAGGCTCTGCCTTCAAAGAAAATGAAGGTCCCTTGTTATGACAGATTCACTGACCATCTCCTGGGCACAATTCAAGATGCTTTAGATCCCAAATCAACTTGGGTATGAGCTAGCCAGCTGAAGCAGAAATCTCTTTCAATAAATTCTAGGTTTTTAAGATCTTCAGGGAAGACTCTTCTCTCAGTCTCATCATCTTTCTTTCTTTCTTTCTTTCTTTGAATTTATATTCCGCCCTACTCACACAGTTGACTCAGGGCGGATTACAACCAATCAACAAACATACAACACACAAAACTCTAAAAACAATTTAAAACCATTTAAAATAACCTCTCATTCCTTTAAGTAAAGGAGTAAAAGAGACATAAAAGTGAGGACATAAAAGATAGCCTTCTTAGGCTATGGAACTCCCTCATAAAAGAGGTCAGGCTCAGTCCTACTTTGTTATCTTTATGTTGGCAGACAAAAATGCTGCTGTTCAGAGAAGCTTCAGGCAAATAACTGCTGTAACTGTAGCCTTCCAGTGCACCTTTAAATAGTGTTCAACTATTCTATTCAATTGTTGTTTTAAGGTACAGTAATACCTCCGATAACGTTTACCTCGGATAACGCTAAAATCGCATAACGTTAAGTAATCTGGGGAGGAGAATTGGATCAAATAACGTTAAGGTCCTATGGGATGGATCAGATAACAACCGCTGAAGCCTGTGCGGTTACAATGTATCTCTATGGAGCTTTAACATTATCCGATCCATCCCATAGGATTTTAACATGGATTGGATAACACTAAAAATCGGATAACACCAAGACTTGTGGAACCAAGTCTTAGCGTTATCCGAGGTATTACTGTATATGTTTAATTGCAATGGAAAAAATCAAAGCAGAACACTCCTCCTGTGTTGTTTCAGCAACTCAGGAAAAAAGGTTTGGAAGAATCAGTATCTTTAAAGTATGTTATAAAATAAATTAAAGGCAATCTAGGTCACAAATATAGAATTTAACAAATGAATTACCTCAGTTTATTGTTATCATATCCCAGGAAGCATATTAAAAATACTTCATCATACAGAGAAATTAATGGCACAGTTATCCTAACTATCATCAGCCTTCCTCATGGTATCTTGCAATACTGGAAAGATCTATATCTGTGTTTCCCAACCTTTGCTTTTTGGACATCAGTTCCCCAAAGAACTAATCAGCCAATTTACTGACTTGGGCTTCTGGGAATTTAAGTCCCCCTGTAAGGTGTGTGCCCCATGTTAGGAACCCTTGGTGTAGGAGTGGGTATTCACATGAAAATATCTGGAAGGCTTCTTCCAGATCAGCTTCTCTATGAAATACTACAAATTGTAGTTTCATCCTTGTGTATAACCTGAACATGTTGCACCACAGCAGATGTTATATGAATATTCTAAAATATATAAAATCAAAAATACATGTTTTCTTGTGGGACTGCACCCTGCTGAGCCAGCTTCTACTGTTCAGTTAGTTATTACTAACAAGCCCAAAAAGAAGTGGTATGTTCCCTGATTAACAGTGCCAGTAGAGAAGCTGAAGGAATAGGCACTTATAATAAGTTGAGGGTTCTGTCACTCATACAGAAATGAATGCTGGCTGGTCAATTAAGTGGCAGGCAATTGTACTCCTCTGCTTGAATAATCTTAGTTGAAAGCACACATTGCAGGGAGAGGCCATATTCAGTAACCAGGAAAAAAAAGTATGCAATATTTTCTCATCTGTCAGTGCCACAAAATTATTTTTATGTTAGTTCTTTCAAATTACTCCTGTCTTTCTCAAATATCAAAAAACTGCTGTATATCACATACTCCCAGAATTGTTAAAATCAAAGTATTTGTCAGTCATCTCAACCAAAAACATATCGTAGACTTGGGTCACATGCTCTTTCAAATGCTACTTCCCCATAAGTACATTATTGTTTGGCTAGAACAGTGATGGTGAACCTTTTACAGCAGGAGTTCTCAACCTTTTAAAGCCAGGGGGCAGGGTCATGTTTCCTCAGACAAATTCAGGGGCTGGACAGCCATTTTGCCCTTCCTCCACCACATGGCACTTCCAGGTGTGGTGGTGGTCCACATGAAATGTCACCGCATCCAGCCCACAAGCTGAGAATCCCTGTTTTAGAGACCGAGTGTCCAAACTTCAACCCAAACCCCACTTATTTATCTCAAAGTGCCAACGGGGAGGAAGGAAACATTCCCATTTGGGCTGCTGGGCAGAGGGGCGGGGTGAACTCTGTGCTGGAGGAGGAACAAAGCACTCCCATTGGGCTGCTAGGCAAAGAGGCGGGACAAACTCTGTGTTGGGGTGACTGCACGGGTGCCCAAAGAGAGGATTCCGAGTGCCACCTCTGGCACACGTGCCATAAATTCGTAACCACTGGGCTAGAATGTTTTTTCCCTTAGTTACACCTGCCCTACTTCAATTACATCCTCCTCTAATTTCTTTTCAAGTCTATTCTCAAGACCCAAACAATTCAAATTGGTGATTTGTAGCTACAAACATGAAGGTGGAGAGAGAGAAAGAGAGCGAAAAGATGTATGTTGTACCACACCCAGTGCAGTCCCCTTTGGAGGGAGAAAATGATCTTTCTCAACACAAGGATGCCACAGCAGAAGGGAAAATTGACATCAGGAACCTCTCAGGAGAGAAGAGGTGAGGCTGTATCTACCAAGGAGGAGTTAGAGGACGAATGGAACATGGCAGATTCTCTAAGTGATGATGCTGACTTCAGCTTTTAGAGCAGAAAGAACAACAGTGTTTTCAAAATCAATCAGACACTGGATAATTAAGTCCACTGCTTTTTTCTTTATTTTGACTAAGCTGGAGACTGGGAAGTGCACAACAAAAACTTGAAATACTGCTCTTTTATTCAATCCAGTGACCATGATAACACTATGACTCACATCTGACACCACTTGTGTTTGCTGGGTTCCTTGAGACTCTCTGTAATACAGATTTGACTTACAACCATGTTTCTGCCTGTTCCCTGCTTTACTGGTAGACTGAACATTTGACTTGAACCTTATGAAGTTTCCTGGCTTGAACCTTGAAATCCTAGAAAACTGTTCAGCACTTAACAATGCAACCTCCCACATTTGCTGTCTGCCAATATTACAGTGAAGCTCACTGTGTAACTCAGGGATGCCCAAACTTTTCAGGCCATAGTTTCAGGCCATAAATAGCCTTATAGAAAATGTGAGAGCTGATGTACATTCGTTTGTTTTCAGCATCTCTATAGCATTTCAATTCCCAAAGAGTCAGATAACACTGATTGAAATGTTAGATTTTTTTATCTGAACAAGTATAAGAGAACTGAATATGAATTTAACGATAGAACAAAATATGAAAACAATATACCAAAGCAGAGATTCTACAGATGAGTCCTAACCAGTATTTCTGGTGCTGTCCCAGAACATATATATTGTTAAAACCAGATAAGACAGTAGTGGTGGGCTGTGATGTATTGGGGGAAAATAGTAGGGCTTTGTACCATGAGCACTGTTTTTGACTTCCAAAAATGAGTTCCCTCTCTAAATGTTACAATCCTCAAATGTATATTGTATAACACTTAAGATGCAAGCATAAATTGAAAATTCACCCTATAGAGACCACGACTTTTGGAGCAGTGCTTCTTCTTCTAGTGCAGTGTTTCCCAACCTCTGGTTTTTTTGGACTTCAATTCCCAGAAGTCAAAGTCATTGTCCCAAAGCACTGATCAGTCAATGTACTGACTTAGGCTTCTGGGAATTGGAGTCCCCCATGCTTAGAACCACTGTTCTAGTGCCTTTAAGCTCTCTAAAGAAAATTGCTGGAACAAGAATATCCATTGAACAACATCTTATGAGACTTTTAACTACCGGTACATACATAAGATTTCGTTATTGATACAGTATGTTTAATATAAAATCCTAGATTCTAAGAACACAGAAATTAAGAACACAGAAATCTAAATGCCAGACTGCTAAATCAGACTGAATGGTTTATCTCTTTCAAAAATGACCAATCAGATTATTCCATGAAACCCAGAATGCTACACTCAGGTCCCATTTAACTGTCCCAGAAACTGGTATTCTGAGATAAGACCCTACAAGACCCAAAACCTCTTCTGAAAACTCCAATCAATGATCCTTAGGGAGAAAACAGATTAATCTCATCAGATTATATTTTTCCCTCATCTATTTTATCAAGAGCCATTTCACATCCAAACATAGCATTGGGACATTGCTTATTAGACTGGCATCTTCCTAGATTTTTCCTTCTTTTTTTTTAAAGTTTGGTACACTGAATCTTCACTGCACTTACACTTCGGAAAGAGGCACAACACTACACTTACACTTTAACTGCCACTTTTTTTGTATTTTTGTTTTGTTTACTCTCTGATATACTCAGGAAAGAATGTATGTATTTGGATGTGGGATGGATGACAACCTTTGGTGGATTTTAATTGGATAAAAGTGAAAGTACTGGTAGGGATATTTTCCATTTTTTGTTTATCTGCTTGCTTTTAATACCTGCATCTTACCTTTATTTGCAAATCCACTTGTTTTCTTGCTATATATGGCTGCATGTTCCAAAGCAGATGAATTCTACATATGCATCACTCTGGTTTTAGTTAGCCCGAAAGTGGTAACACATGGGCTACTGCTTATGGATACGCAATGACTTCTTCCCCAATCTCAACACATATTTTCTACCACTCTTTTAATTGTTTTTACTGCTTGATGCACTGCAAAATGTGCCACAGAATAAATGTCTGAACTTACTAGTTTTCTCTGTGGTTCAAGACAGTCTCTCCTGAGCTACTGACACCAAGGGGACCTTTTTTAACTTACTGGTGGTGATTATGCATTTTGCAGAGTGGCCAAATGGCAATGCACAGCATCTGATTTGGGCTAGGCAGTGATTGGTCGCTTGGCCAACATAGGCTACCAGCTGGGGACACTAGGGGGACAACTTCCAGACTTTCAAAACATGTTTTCCCTGAGCGCAGCCACCTTGATGAAAGGAACAAATGGAATATGATAGGACAGTGATGGTGAACCTTTTAGAGACCGAGTGCCAAAACTGCAAACCAAAACCCACTTATTTATCGCAAAGTGCCAACACAGCAACAGGGGAGGAAGGAAGCGCTCCCATTGGGCAGAAGGGTGGGGCAAAATCTGTGGTGCGGGGAAGGAGGAAGCGCTCCCATTGGGCTGCTGGGCAGAGGGGCAGGGCAAACTCTGAGCTGGGGTGATTGCACGGGTGCCCACAGAGGGGGCTCCGAGTGCCATCTCTGGCACACATGTCATAGGTTTGCCCCCACTGTGATAGGATGTTGACTTACATACTGTAACTCCACTACATTTCCAAAGCTGATGACACTGATAGCAACCCCCCACTCATACCCCTTAATTTTTCCAAGTTACACTTTTCTCCCCATATCTAGATACAAACATATAAATTAAATTTGAAACCTGAGAACAAACAGGTTGAGATTACCTTCAAATCAGGTCAGACCTAATTTATACAGCAAATACAGTGGTACCTTATTTAAAGAGCATAATACGTTCCACGGGATTGCTCTTTAAGTAAGTTGTTCTTTAAGCGAAACACTTGGAAAAAGTGCCATCACTGCCACTGTAAGTGTCCAATTGTGACTTCTGGTGCAAACCCCGATTTAGTTGTTCAGAGAGTTTTTGGTTGTAGTTGTTAAGCGAGGGCGACCATTCAGAGAAAATTCTGCTCTTTAAGCGAGTTAGTTTGTAAGCAAGGCACTCTTTATGTGAGGTTTTACTGTAGTTGGGTTACAAACTGAATTGGATTTTAAGTCCTCACCCCTAGTTTGAATTATTTTTAAAACAAAAAAAAAATAGGTATGTAAAAATTGACTTACCAACTAGTTCATCATTTGCATAATCTTCTGCCATAACTGGAATTTCTGTAATTCAAATTTTTAATGAATTTACTGTGGGAATACTTCTACATACATGCTTTTGTTAAGTAACTTGACAGTTTTTGAAGAACCATACCTATACCTACCAAAACTGAAATATACAAAATGTTCAAACTCTGATTCAGAGGTTTTTTTTTTTTAAAAAAACAACTCCCACATACACTGGCAAAGTGGACTTGATCCACAAGTTTACATTAAAATACAGCAGTTAAGTCTTTAGAGTGCCACAACATTTTTTGTATTTTTGCTTTGTTGTTTGGTTTACCCTCTGATACAAATACATATCATTTCTTCATAACAGTTTTCTCACTTAAACATGGCCTTAATGTACTTAATAATTTAATTTGAACCAGCATTAATGTAATTTGTGCCCAGATTGTAATACTGTACATCATTCTATTAATAATGGATTTCTGCATGTATCAGATGAATATTTGAAAATATCACTATCAACCCACTATTTAATCTGCTTTTAGTAGTATATTGCTCTTATAACCTGAAGAGGAATAATGTGATTTCCTCATGAGACTACATGCTACAGGAACCTACTGTTCTCAGATTTATTCAGTCTGAATTCCCATCAATGACTTTTGACAGGGTTGGCTGTGGCTACAAGAAAATGAGGTGAAACAATGAGATTCCCCCATTTGGGTCTTTAAAAAATGGAACACTAGTGAATCACATAAGTGTTCTAATTTTGAAAACACTTATTTATAAAATATTTCTATCCCTGTCTCTTTGTTTTATATGATCGAAAAACCAGAAAAAAACATTGCTCGAATAAATAATTCAGGAAGCACATAAATATGAATGCCATTATACATATTATATAGAATCAAATTAGTTTAAAAAATATTATACAAACCTGTCTCATGAGGTTCAGCAGCTACATGATCTTCTACATATTCTGTCTCATCTACTGAGAACAAGTTTTAGAAATGCATATTATCTCAGAGATGCATACGATTTTCTTTACAAAGTTATACTCAATAGCATTAAGCAAACTTATGAGTGCCATTTTTTTTCCTTTTTAAAGTTCAAATTCTCCTAATTCAATGATAAGAACTGACTGCAATCTGTAACTATGAATCATCAAATGATCACCTGTGAATTTACACACTTGGAATTTACAGCTGTGGAAAGACATGCCCGGAACATTTGATAGCTAAATGGCTTCTGGAAAGAATCCCTCCTCCAACGTACATGTTGAAGTGAACATGGCCAGACAAAAAAATCAGCTCTGAATTTACCACCAAACATCAAGACAGCAAGATGTCAAGAAGGAAGGAGGGTGGACTGTGTAAAATTCACAAATGACCCCTTAAATAATTACAACTGCAACCTGCTTTACTGCAATTCTGATAGTTTTTATTAACTTATTTAGTAGTTAAGCATTGTTTTTTGTCAAAAACTGCAGTTCTATACCTTAAATTGTACAAATTTAATTTTCTTCCCTGCTTCCTTCCACTTTTATTTGTTAAATAATGATCGCTAATGAAAATGGAAGTCATATTCTAGAAATTAAGTAACCCAGCTAGAACTTTCTTATATCATTAATACAATTAAAGCACAAAGCTGCAATTTCAAACTACTACAAGGTTACAAGAATAATACTTGCATTGATTTTGCAAATCCTACTAACATTTTTGTGACCAGAAGAAATAGTTGTAAAACTACATTTTCATTAAGTAGTGGAATTTTTTGCAACATGTATGTCTATCAATGAAACATGTTTTCAAAATTATATTTCTTGGAATGTATGAAGAGTAATGTACAGTTAGAATCTTGTGGAAACTCGTGTGAAGAAGTTTGTGTTTGTCTGTACCTCTGGAGTGAACTTACAGTCTACAGCAGTGGTTCCCAACATGGTGCCCACACCCCACAGGGGGCTTCAATTCCAAGAAGCCTAAGTCAGTACATTGGCTGATTAGTGGTTTGCGGGACTGATTTAGGCTTCTGGGAAATGAAGTCCAAAAACCAAATGTTGGGAAGCACTGATCCATAGCAATGTGTTCCATATCCCACCAAAAATGCATCTAATGTTATGGTCAGAGGAAATTTCAACTTCTGGAATGGACTGTCAGATCACTGAAGTAATGTCTGAATCAATATTACTCAGTGTACAAGTTGGCAAAAGGAGTTACAGCTAGAGAAGCTGACATTAGTTGGAGAAATGCTTTGGTTAAAGATGGAGGAGCAACAACACTGATCTTTTGTGACCAAAGTCTCAGTGATATTCAAAGGTAAAAGAAGTTTTATCAATGCTTTGATAAATTGAGCTGCCACAAATGAAGACAGCCGAGTCTCTCCCATGTCGACAAGAACGGCTAATCTCTCAGCAGGTTAGGTGTGAATTCTGGAATAGCTTGCTGATGAAGTCCTTTAATAAAGGTCAAACAGTGATATGGAAATAGTTAGCAAATCTATGGCAGAAGATCAACTTCTATTTTTACAAACAGAATGGATACCTGAGTAAGCATAGAGAATTTCCTTGGCTCTATATATTAATAATATTTAGGTCAAGTACCGTGTACAGTAATCCATCCTTCTTGAAAACTGCAAAATAGTGCAAGGCCAAAACAAACACAAAAACACATACAGAAAAGGGAATATGGTCTGGCATTTTTCTTAAGAAAAATAGGGAGTTTTATTAGAAAATTGTTAGACGGTAGATAGAAGAAAAGTCCCTTTGCAGTGAGACTGAACTGAATTTATATGGTATAGTTTTGAAGAATAACGGAAAACACACAAATAATTTGATTATGGTACAGCAGGTGTTTTGAAAGCCTGCAAGTAGTCCTCATGGACTGGAACTGTGCATTACCGTTGTACTGCCTGTGGAAAGGTGAAAATGACTAAGGAAGAATTAGGCTGATGTGCTGGGTGGTTTAGTTAAAGTCAGTATTTTAACAGGACCATTCTAAGTGAAAGAATATTTGCCCTCTTTCTACAGTATCTGCTGCTGCAACTGGGAGGCTTGTGATCTAACTGTAATCTTAATAAAGAGTTGGGAAAGTTGTAGAACATCAATTCATCTTTAAAAATGGACTAGAACTGTGATTCCATGTCCATTTTCTTAGTTGTGGTCTCAGTCACGAATAAACCATCCATGGCCATGCCTTGTTTTGGAACTAAACATATGTCCTCTTTGAAAAGTAAGTCCTCTACCCTGCCCAAGTGGCTCCCAGGAGAGCTACAGCACTTAAGATCACCTTGGCAGCACAATCTGTTAGCTGTCATGTCATATTTATTTGGTAGGTTTCCTTTTGAAACAAAACAGCTATTTTGTTAAGGTTCTCTGGAAGGTACTGAATAGACAGTTCCCAAAGAAACGGTTGATAAATAGGCATGGCTGCATGAATTACTTGTGTATCCTGCTACCATGTACCAAGGAATACAAATTATGTTGTTATAGCAACCATGTCTCTAGCTTATCTACTGTAGAGCTTTTGAGTCCTTCTTTTGAGTAGCTTCCATGATGACTGAATTCTGAGCACTGGAATAAAATATGTCTGGAATTAAAATTTAATAAAACCTAACACTTTTCTATTGAATGTAATAGATATGTTCTATCTAGCAAGAAGGCAGGTGTATAGACTATGGTCTTTTGAACCAAACAGGAGACTCCTGACAGCAAAGATATTATCATTCTCACCAATATCTAGTCCAGGATAAGATTAAACACGGGATTCAAAACTGGTGCAAGAAGGCTGAGCGTCTTTCCAAGGAGCTGGGGCATATATGGCTTGGTATACTCCAAGAGAAACAGAGGAGTATATTCTTCCACATGAAGATTTGACAACAAAGTAAGTGGTGAAGGTGATGTTGAGTAAGTATGATCAGAATTACATTCTTCATCTTTTTAATAAGCTTGTGCTTCTGCAGCCAATTTAGCTGAAATATCTGAGGAAGATTTGTGTAACTTCTCAGAGGAACTCATAGAAAGACGAAACATGAATTGTGACACGCACCTTATGAGCAGTTGACATCAAGATCAGTATAGAGATGATATGAAGAAACTTTGTTTCAAACCCAGAATCACTGATGGTTGTCAGAGGGCAGTGTTACATACACAAATCTGTAAAGTGCCTTATCTCTAATCTCACCATCTCTAATCTCATGCAAACCATTGAACCCAAAGAGCTATCTAATATTTGCAATCTAGAAACATTCCATCACCATTCTGGAGAGGTAAGCAGCAGTAATACAAGTAGGTATTAGAATATAAATGATAAGAATCAGCTACTAATTACAATTGTACAACCATTGTAATTAAAGCATTTGACAGACTATCCTCCACAATTGGTGCAGAGACATTCCATATTAGGCTTTGAATACTTTTAAAAAATATATTTTCCTTTTCTTCAACTCAGGAGCTCATTTCTTCAACCATTTCTTTGCTATGGATGGCCCTTGGTGAGGATTATTGTATAGCATTAAGCTCCTTAGCAGCCTGTTCTGCTGATATTGATGTAGTGTATTGACATCAGCATGATAATCAAAACTGAGATAACCAAGGCTGAATATTTTTAGAATAACAAAGTCCTTTATTATTCCATCTCAGCTGTAGAGGAAATCATTTGAAGAGCTTTGTGTGTGGGGGTGGGGTGGGGTTGTATTATATACATTCAGTGAAATCATGTCAAAAACCTTGTTTAATGCAGCCTAGTCTGCAACTTTGAGGAACTGTTCCAAGACAAAAAAAGCTTTAGCCAGTAGAAAATGGAATGCAGATGAGCCAGATGGACTTTTGACCAGACTAAAGGAGTGATTTTGCCCCTGCATTCATTATTCTTTTTTAATAGAGCTGTTGCAGCCATAAAAAGGAACCAGAAGTTGCACGTTTGATCCTATACTACAGTGGTGGCGAACCTATGGCACGCGTGCCAGAGGGGGCACTCACAGCCCACTCTGTGGGCAAACGTATCACTGCTCCAGCACAGAGTTCACCCCATCCCTCTGCCCAACAGTCCAATAGGAGCACTTTCTCCCTACCCCAGCACAGTTTGCCCCGCCCCTCTGTTTGGGACTCAATCGCTAAAAGGTTTGCCATCATTCCTCTACTGTGTAAACAGAGCCAGTCTGAATTTTGTTGTTGTTGTTCAGTCGCACAGTCGATTCCGACCCTCTGCGACCCATGGACCACCGTCCGCCAGGCACTCCTGTCCTCCACCATCCCCCTCAACTCGCTCAGCTCTGTGCCCATTGTCTCCACAATACCATCTAGCCATCTCATCTTGGGCCGGCCCCTTCCTTTCCAAGCATCAAGGCTTTCTCAAGCGAATCCTCTCTTCTCATCTGATGTCCAAAGTACTTTAGCTTCATCTTTATTATTTGACCTTCTAATGAGTAGTCAGGATTGATTTCTTCTAAGATTGACATATTTGTTCTCCTCGCTGTCCAGGGGACTCTCAAAACTCTCCTCCAACACCACATCTCAAAGGCGTCTATTCTTCTGCACTCAGCTTTCCTAATGGTCCAGCTCTCACAACCATACATTGCCACAGGGAATACCATTGTTTTGACTATGCGAATTTTTGTTTTCAATGTGATGTCTCTACTTTTCACTATGCTCCCCAGGTTTCTCATTGCTTGCCTCCCAAGAATCAGTCGCCTTTTTATTTCATGGCTGCAATCACCATCTGCAATGAGCTTTGATCCTAAGAAAGTAAAATCTGTCACTGCTTCTATTTCTTTCCCATCTATTTTTCAGGGACTGATAGGGCCTGTTGCCATTATCTTTGTTTTCTTGATATTGAGTCTCAAGCCAGCTTTTTACCAATTTTGGGGGCTCTGACCCCCCCCCCACCGGGTCCAGGGAGGTGTGGGGACCCGATCCAAGGTGTTTCTGGGCTTCCCCGACGTCCTGAGCCAGTGCAGGAAGCCAGAACATCGGGATTCGAAATCTGACATTCTGGCTTGCTGCACCGGCTCAGGACGTCGGGGAAGCCCAGAAACACCTCCAGAGAGATCAGAGGACCCGATCTACAGCTGCAGGGTGGCTGGGGAAGCTGACGGGGACTCCCTGTCGGCTTCCCTAGCCACCCGCCCATGCCTCCGCAGCTGTGGGGTGGCTGGGTAAGCCGATGGGGGAGCCCCCCGTCAGCTTTCCAGCCTCCCCACCCCTGCCTCCGTAGCTGCAGGGTGGCTGGGAAGCTGAACGGAGAACCCCGTTCAGCTTTCCACCCACCCTGCTGCTAAGAACGACTGTATCGTGTAACGTTAAAATCGCGTTACTCGATACAAGATGTTTCCGAAAATCTTGTAACGTTATGCGGTTTTAACGATATACGGTACTCGCGTTATACGGGGTATTACTGTATTCTCTACCTGGAAAATTCCACAGAGTTGCTGTAAATCAGAATTGATTTGACTGCTTATCAACCTGATCCTCATCATCCAGTAGACATCTATGAACAAAAATCCTAAACTTCATGACTCTACTGGCTGAAGCTATTTATTCACTAGTATGCTGGTTCAGGTGACCACAGCTCCTACAAATGCTGCAAACTGAGTAAATGAGAGGGGGAAAGTAAGTTTAAATTTAGAGCTATTTGGTATAAAGGGGTATTTCAGTTATTGTTTTTCCTGTGAAGTAGCAAATACACATCCAGAATGCTGGCCGAGTAAAAAAACAGATGGCAAGAGAAGTTGGAAATCAGAAAAGGAAGCAGGAAAATGTTTAAGCATCTTTGCCCTCCAATTCAAATCTTCTTAAAGTCTTCCTCTGCTACTTTGTAGGTGATCTGCCTTGAGACCTACAGAATCCCTGCCAGAAGGATTAAACCAGGGGTGTCCAAACTTTTTGGGCCGTGGGCCAGTCATGTGGTTCAGGGCTTGTTTTACTTCATCAAGAGGTTCAGGGCGTCCAGGAGTGACGAGGGCTTAGCAGGCTGGATGAATTGGCGTCGGGGCCTGTATCCGGCCCCTGGGCTATAGTTTGGACAGCCCTGGATTAAACTGACATGCCCCCAAGGGGGGACATTTGATTTTTAAGGTGACAATTGGAAGCTTGTTTAAACCAAGCCTTTTCGGCTTCCTCTTGAATAGGAATTCACTGTTTGAATAATAAGAATTATATGTCAAAGGGGGTGGGGATCAGGACTTTAGAGTTGCTTAGGTGGAGCATGGCCAAATAAGGGTTGGGTATAACTGCTCTAGATCCTTACTTTATTGAGTTGGAAAGGGAGGGGAAAGGTATACCACAATATACCTTTCCTTGCTACATTTGCTTTCAAGTAGCTCTGAAGATAGGACAGTTAAATTAATATTTTTAATCTCTTGCAGATAACATATGAGATGGACATTATGTTTTCTCTTTCCTTGACTCAGAATTATCTGTAGATTGCTTCATACATCACTCAATACTATTCAGATGAATACTGGCAAACTCAGTGGTTCCCAATGTCGGGCCCATAACCCACAGGGTGTCTTCAATCCCCAGAAGCCTAAGTCAGTAGACTGGCTGATCATTGCTTTGGGGAATTGACTTAGGCTTCTGGGAATTGAAGTCCAAAAACCAAAGGTTGGGAAACACTACCTGAACTGTTAAAAAACGATGTAAACAAATATTATCTGAATATCTTCAGACCATGTGAGATGATACTAGAAGCAGATGATCTGTTTGATCAATATATGAAAAATCTACACACAACATTTACAAAAACTGAGTCTTGTATTAATGGAAACTGTCCTAATAGAAATTACTATTAATAACTTCATTTGCACTGTCTTCCACCTTAAATAATACATGCATACAAACCTGGCTCGAAATGTTCAGTTAAAGAATCTGAAGCATCTTTATCTGAATCTGCTGTATCTAAAAAAGAGACAATATTTATAGCAATAACTGAAATCACATGCTTTAGTTAGAGCAGCAATTAAGTTAAATTATAACAAGTTTAGAGAAATTATGGTTATTTCAAGGCATGTTTCTGAACGTTATCAGACAAAATATTTGTCACCCCATTTCAATTATGCTGTTTACACGTGGCACAAGATATCCAAGGATGAATTTGCAGCATCCTGTGTTACTCTAATGCAGGGGTTCTCAAGCTTTTCAAGCTTCAGGGACCAGATGGCCATTTTGCCCTGCCTGCCACACATGGCACTTCTGCGTATGGAGGAGGCGGTCGGGGCCCATAAAAAATGGTGTCACGAGTTGGATCCAGTCCCTGGGCCATAGGTTAAAAACCCCTGCTCTAATACCTGTCTGATGAAATTTAGAGTAAGACAAATGATCCAATATCCAACATCGAAAGACTACTAACAAAATATGATGTTGCACATGCCTTTATGTTAATTTAAAAGTATTGCCATGTTTTGTACAGCAATACCTCGGATAACGTTTACCTCGGATAACGCTAAAATCGCATAACGTTAAGTAATCTGGGGAGGAGAATTGGGTCGAATAACGTTAAGGTCCTATGGGATGGATCGGATAACAACCGCTAAAGCTTGTGCGGTTACAATGTATCTCTATGGAGCTTTAACGTTATCCGATACATCCCATAGGATTTTAACATGCATCGGATAACACTAAAATCAGATAACACCAAGACTTGTATTACTGTATTCTACTTTTAACAGCAGCATAAAAAATTCAGCCTGAGGCAGAAGATATATAATGGTTGCTTAGGAAACAGTGCTAAGTGTGCAGTAGTCATTGCATGGCATGTGAACCCCATTTTTCTTCTGTGTATCCACAGATCAGGGATAGGTAACTTTAGTGGGGATGCAGGTCCAACATTTATTCTCAGCACACCTCAAGGACAGCATAGTGCCGAAATTGAGTAAAAAGGTTTTTTTTTAATCAAAATAGAAGATGGCCTGACAACTAATTCTCATTTTGTTTGTCTTTTTTGTTTTGTTTTGAGGGAGCTTTCCCTGGTGCAGAAACTGCTGTTCCTCCAAGATGCTCCAGGAGCAGAAGAACATATCCCTCTACTTTAAGAAAATACTTTTCTTTGTGTGGTCTGGGGAGTGATTGGTTAACAAGGATCTTGATTTTCCTTTCCTATTGCAATGTTTTATAATGTGCGTATGCTCTGTTTGTTGTTAGCTGCTCTGAGTCGCACTGCGAGTGGGCAGTATACAAATTAAATATGATGATGACAATGATGATGAAGCTTATATACAGCCCACAGAAAGATTTTACCCACTCTTGCTGTGGAAGAAAATGTGATTACCCACTGTTTCCTAAAATATATCAGACTGTCCAAAATGTATGTCAATATACACAATATAATTATCCCATTAATGGTGTACAGAGAAAGTGCCACTCTAATACCCAAATGCCTATATTTTCTATACAAGGTTGTTTTCATATTTTCAATTGACTTGAACGGCCAATGTTACAGCTTAGCTGCTTCAAGGAAAGACATCTATATTCCAACAGGATCCAATTCAATAAATCAGAACAGTTCTTTCTTGTGTTAAAATGTTGAGTTTTACCTTGTATGTTTTCATCATAATGTTCAGTTAAAGGTTCTCCATCTGAAAAGAGAACAATATTAAAATGTAGTTTACAAGAAAACACTGGTGCAGGTCTTGATTCATAGACCCATTCTATGCACATAAAGCAAAACAAACAGAATGTGTCAAGATTCTCATAAAGTTGTGACTATACACAAATCTGAACAGAAAAGCTGCTTTTAATGAAAAAAGAAACAACCATAAAAGGTCATCAGGATTCTATTCAGAGGTACCCATAATATGCAGTATATTACACACATTTACATGTGATATGCATAATATATTCTTAAAGAATCTCAGTGAAAAAGTTGCATTGGAGGAGCCCATAACAACAACAACAACAACAACAACAATAACAACAACAATTTTGTGCCCGTAATCATTCTGGGTTGAAAGGATTTCTGCTGGAGGAACTCCGATCAGGGGATGCCTGAAGGAGGCTCCTTTCATGTCCTCAAGATCTTTTTCCATCAAAGTAGTTCCCATTTCTCTACTTGCAATTTCTTCCTTTCTAACTGCTATGTTGGCCGGAACTGGGACAGAGACGGTGCTGAAACCATCATGCAGTACCCAGGCCTAGAACTGCCGACTTGCCAACCTTCCAACTAAAAGGGCAAGCTTCTTAACTGCTGAGACACTGCAGCCCCAGAGGAGCCATGAACTGGAAGCATGCTATCCATATCCATCCTGTCTTATTTCCCACAATTACAAATTACTTTCTGCTTCTACGAAGAAAAAAGTACCACTTTGCAAAGAGAAATGGTTTGCTACTTTCATAATAAGTAACAGTCAAATTACCTGTATCCTGAGCCTCAATCAACTCTTCATTTTCTAAGTCTAAAATAAATATTATATAATTTTAAATTTAAAAATGAGTTACACAATGGAAATATATTAATAAAAGAAAATGCAATGAAAAAACAGGTTTTTTTCAAGTAATATTAAGTAGCAAATATTAGAAACAGAAATAGAAATAAACAGAAACAGAAATAAAGCTGGCGCCTTAGTTATGCCATCTGCCAGAGAGGCTCGACTCTGGCACTAGAAAGAGGGCCTTCTCCATGTTCGCTCCGGCTCTGTGGAACTGCCTGCCTTTGGAGTTGCGCCTCCAGATGGAGCTATTGGCTTTTAGGAAAGGTGTGAAAACTTGGCTGGTGGGAATGGTGTGGGGTAATGATGGCTTATTGACCCCTCCCTGCTTGCTTATTTAACATCTTATTTAACATCTTATACTTTCCTCCCTCTCCTTTACTTAAAGGAATGAGATGTTGTTTTAAATGGTTTTAAAATGTTTTTAGAGTTTTAACTGTGTGTTGTATGTTTGTTGATTGGTTGTAATCCGACCTGTGTTGCCTGTGTGAGTAGGGCGGAATATAAATTCAATTAAATAAATAAAAATAAATAAATAAATACTTTTGAATGCTTTCACTTCAAGACAAAGCTACTGCATACAGGCCAAATTTAACTATTGAATAACTAAGTCTACTATGCAGCTGAACTATCTTTCATCCCATTAACATTAAAACCCTAGAAATGTTCAGAATCCACAGCAATAGTGCCAATACATTGGTACCCCGGATAACGTTATGACTTGGTTCCACAAGTCCCGTCGTTATCCGGTTTTTAATGTTGTGCGATACACTGATCACACAATGTTAAAAAAAAGCCCTGTTTCCCTGGAGGCTGCAGCAAGCCAGAACGTCGGGATTTGAATCCTGACATTTTGGCTTGCTGCAGCCTCCAGGGAGGTGGGGGAACTTTGGAAACAGCTTGGATCGGGTCTCCCCACCTCCCTGGACCCGGCGGGGGGGAGGGGGGTCAGAGACCCCAAAATTGGTAAAAAAAAAAAAGGGTCCAGGGAGGTGTGGAGACCCGATCCAAGCTGTTTCTGGGCTTCCCCGACGTCCTCAGCCAGTGCAGCAAGCCAGAATGTCAGGGTTCGAATCCCGACATTCTGGCTTGCTGCACTGGCTGAGGACATCGGGGAAGCCCAGAAACAGCTTGGATCGGGTCTCCTCACCTCCCTGGACCCGGCGGGGGGGGGGGGGGTCAGAGACCCCAAAATTGGTAAAAAAAAAACGGGACCAGGGAGGTGAGGAGACCCGATCCAAGCTGTTTCCAAAGTTCCCCCACCTCCCTGGAGGCTGCAGCAAGCCAAAATGTCGGGATTCGAACCCTGACGTTCTGGCTTGTTCCACTGGCTGAGGATGTCGGGGAAGCCCAGTAACAGCTGTAAATCGGGTCCCCTGCCTGCTCCAGAGAGATCAGAGGACCCGATCTACAGCTGCAGAGTGGATGAGGAAGCTGACGGGGACTCCCTGTCAGCTTCCCTAGCCACCCGCCCTTGCCTCCGCAGCTGTGGGGTGGCTGGGGAAGCCGAGGGGGGAGCCCCCCGTCAGCTTTCCAGCCTCCCCACCCCTGCCTCCGTAGCTGCAGGGTGGCTGGGAAGCTGAACGGAGAACCCCGTTCAGCTTTCCAGCCACCCTGCTGCTAAGAACGATTGTATCGGATAACGTCAAAAATCGCGTTATTCGATACAAGATTTTTCCAAAAAAATCTTGTAACATTATGCGGTTTTCACGTTATACGGTACTCGTGTTATCCGGGGTATTACGGTATGTTTCTTTTCCTCTCTTGAGAAAATACACACTTCAGAAACAGGATCATGGCCTACTCAAGCTTTTATCTGTTTATATCTGCTTTCTACTCCCAATAAAAGAAGCAACACTTACTAACAGGATCACACAAAAGCAAGTGAATTCAACTATAGAGTACACTTAAAATGCATGTTTGACTCCTTTATTGCAAACCTTTGTGAAATGTCTTTGTGAAATGTCTATGCAATATACTATTGGCTAGCACATGAATTTCACAGAACTAGTTACAAATATACAAAAATGATACCTGTGTTATGATCCAGAGCATCTTCTAGACTGAATTCTGTGTCATCTATGAAGGAGCAATGAAGTTATTGTTAGCTGGGAAGATAAGATTCTGGAATATAGCGCTACCTCAAAATATTTGGGCATCACTCTGAATTTAACCCTCACCTACAAAAAACACTGCCTAAACACAAAACAGAAAGTTGCCAACAGAAATAACATCCACAGGAAACCGGCTGGGGCAGACGGACACACACACACACACACACACACACACACACACACACACACACACACACACACACACACACACACACACACACACACACACACACACACACACACACACACACACACACACACACACACACACACACACACACACACACACACACACGAAAACTAGCTTTGACCCTGTGCTACTCCAGGATAGAATATGCAAGTGTCCTATGGTATAAATCAGCCCATGCCAAGCAAATAGATGTAGCTCTTAATCAATCATATAGGGTTATTAATGGCTGTCTGAAACCTAAGACTACTAAAATGGTCTCTGGAAGTAAGACAAGAGGATTTAGCAAATAATGAACAAAATAAAGTAATCCAGCACCAAAATAATCAACACTTCATGGATGCCTCTTCCTCCAAGATGATGACTAAAATAGAAAAACAGTTTTTTATACATATCTTAAGCAGGGATTCTCAACCTGCAGCCCGCAGGCCGGATGCAGCCAACAGCACCATTTTATGTCACCCACCACCACTTCCACTACAGCCAGAAGTGCCATGTGGTGGAGGAAGGGTCCTCTAAACTGTCTGAGGGAATGTGACCCAGGCCCAGCTTTAAAAGGTTGAGAACTCCTGATGTAGAGCCTACTCTAACTGCAGCTTACCTTAGCAGCATAATAAGCAGTAGTTAGAGTAAGCCCAATTGAATCAATAGAACATACAGAGGAACTGATTTATCAAATCCCCATTGTTTTAATGGTACTCTCCTAATGCAATTTACTACACCAAGCAATAGGATTTTGGCCAAAGAAACAAATGCATACTTTCACTTAACATCAATAATGTTTTCAAAAAACTGCCAGACAAACCTGTGCCTTCAGGTTGATCTACATCTTCTTCCACATGCGTGTGATACTCATATGTAACTGAAAATTGAGAATTTAATGTTATATCATAAGAAATCATTAATACCACTGTTAGAGCAGAAAGAATTAAAGATATATAGCTATCAAGGTTAACCAAAAATCAGAGTGCTCAAAGAAGCAAACCTGTGTAAAAGAAAACTATGCAACAGTAATAGGAATAAAATTTAATCAATTTCAGCCATTAAAAGTATGGAACAAAATTATGCTACTTTCCACCTAGTATCAGAAACAATGTTAGTTAAATAATGTATACTAATTTCATGCCATCAAGTCTGACTTATGGTGACCCCTTTCAGGGTTTTCTAGATAGAGAAAACATAGAAGACACTTTTTATAAAACTTATATCAGAGTGTTGCACAATTTAAAATTATGGACATATCTGAAACATAAGTAAAATTCAAAACAAATAAAAATGTTGAAATAATCTGACTACTTTTTATCAGAAACTGGCTGCTTCAATAACATTATCTCCACTGTTTACTAGATCTTATTTTACACACATGGTGGGGCATAAATTGCATGTACATAAATGGTGCATTGACTGAACTGATCCAGATTTATTCCACTGAATTATTACTATTTATTTGAAAGGGACTCTTCCTAAGTAACTGATAACACGACTTTGCCTAAATTAACCAAAGCACACATACCAGGCTGAATTCATAGCAATATGCAACAACTAAGCTACTAAAATTGAATTTTGTGACCCACCCCATCTCAATTGTTAAGGCCAAACCTAGACAGGGCTGGCTGTGTATAAAATATTGTCTTCATCAGCATGTCTCAATCTGCAAATTTACCTTACAGAGTAGACCTTTTCACTTAAAATTAAAACAGGATTGGTAATTAAATCTTAGGTGCACTACATCTAAGGTTACACTTTGATTCAGTAGCTGAAAACAATACTTTAGACAGGGATGGAAAATATGCATGCTTCTTCCAATGTTGCTATATGCCACCTCTCTTTAGATCTATGCAAAACAACTAAGGGTCATGGATTAAGGGTCAATGTTTGAAAACTTACTGATTCTCCAGTATTTCTTTAGATTAGCCATCTTGTTTTCTCTAGACAAAACCTACTATTTAGTATGTAACAAAGTCTACTTAGTGTGGTGTACTGGACAGAGTGATGGACTTAAGACTCAGGGGACCTGGGTTCAAAACTCTGCTCAGCCATGGAGATTCACTGGGAGAACAGCACTATTAAAAACTTAAGTAATTTACTTTGAAAACCCTAATTTGTTTGCAATAAGTGAGATATGAATTGACAGCACATAACAAAACGTGTTACATGTGAACTGCAAATATGTAAAACCAACTTGTTTTGTACATACAGTAATACCTCGGATAACGCTAAGACTTGGTTCCACAAGTCTGGGTGTTATCCAATTTTTAGTGTTATCCAATGCAGGTTAAAATCCTATGGGATGGATCGGATAATGTTAAAGCTCCACAGAGATACATTGTAACCGCACAGGCTTTAGCGGTTGTTATCCGATCCATCCCATAGGACCTTAACGTTATTCGATCCAATTCTCCTCCCCAGATTACTTAACGTTATGCGATTTTAGTGTTATCCGAGGTAAACGTTATCCGAGGTATTACTGTATGTGAATCCACCACTTGACAACATATCACTTCACAATGTGGAATTAAGAAAATACAGCATACCAGGAGTATCATCTACATCAGGTTCTTCCACTTCATAGTCACTTATAGATTCTGAAAGGGAAAATGAAGAAAGTTTTGCTTTTTAAGATATATAGAGTTAAAACAACCAAGTTACCCAAAAAGCAGAGTTTATGGACACAAGCTCATTTTAGACAGAATATTCACATGACCATTAAGCCTTAAGTGTTAAAGACAAGGAGTATAAGGTACAGGACAACGTATATATTCTTCCAAGTCTCTTTCCTCTTCTGTTTCCATACCTTTCCTCATCTTGTCTAAAAAGAAATTCACACAGAGATTTACTTGGGTTGTGGCTCTATCCAGAGACATGAGGAAAGGGCATTGTTTATAAGAGGAAACAGACAGAATGAAAATCACACACAACTTCCAATTATTAATTCTTGTTGCTTTATAAAACAATTCCATTGTAAAAATCTTCAAACTAGAAAATATAAAGACTATACAAAATGTAATGACTCATCACCTCATTAAATCTGACCAGAAAATCTATACAGGTTTGTCTAGGGACAACACTTTTAGCAAAATATGAATTGCTGTATATACTCAAGTATAAGTCTAGTTTTTTAGTTCCCAAACTGCGGTGGTGCAAATTCAAACATAGTTTTTTTAAAAAGCACCAACTTCCATAAAAATTCAAAAACATACCCACACAAATGTCTAAATTAATTTTACTATATTTTCATGTATTTTAATCATTGAAACTCACTAGCAAAAGCTGCATTTTCCACCCTGGCTTATACTCAGGTCAATCTATTTTCCTAGTTTTAGAGCTTCAAATCACAGGTACAGATGTACCTCGCTTAAAGAGCATAATGTGTTCCACAGGATTGCTCTTTAAGCGAGTTTGCTCTTTAAGCGAAACACCACTGTAAGTGACCAATTGTGACTTCTGGGGGGGGGGGGGATTGCAAACCCCAATTTATTTGTTGTGAGTTTTTGATTGGTTTTATTTGTTAAGTGAAGCGAACATTCAGAGAAAATTCTGCTCTTTAAGCGAGTTACTCTTTATGTGAGGCGCTCTTTATGCGAGGTTTGACTGTACCTCGACTTATATTCAGGCGACTTATAGTCGAGCGTATACGGTATGATTTTTGACAACTAGGGCTTGGTTTTAGTTACCGAGCTTGTGGCCAAACTGTAATCTAGTAAAAGGTTTTGATTAGTAAAATGTTTAAAAGCCAGAGTAAATCTACATTGTGAGAAATAAAACTTAATATTTGTGTTATTTTATATACCTTCCTGGAGCGATTCATGCCTTTCTAATATTTCTGGAATTTTATCTCCCATTTCTTCATTATATTCCTCCTCTATTACAGGAACATCAGGTATTTCATTATTATCTTCCTTCTCCTGAAAGTTTCCTTCTTCGTGTGCATGTTCGTCCTCTGTTTCACTTTCTTGTTCTTAAGGTATTGAAAAATATCAAAAAAGGAGCATATTGAACAATAAACAAAACAATATTGTGAACAGGCAATAAAGCTGAATAACTCAGTTACTTCTAAAACAAGTGTTTCTCAGCATGGGGTACATGCCTCACAGGGAGACTTAAATTCCCAGAACCTTAAGTCAGTACATTGGCTGATCAGTACTTTGGGGGATTGACTTAGGCTACTGGGAATTGAAGTCCAAAAACCAAAGATTGGGAAACAGTGCTCTAAAAGAAGAGAGCAGGCAGAAGTGGAAAGAGATGATGATTCAATCTAACCAACATTTTAAATCATTTTTCACTGAAATAAAGGAAATAATTAAATTTGATAAGACTGGACTATAGGCATTTACTAGGACCACAAGGTACACTAGAACCCCGGACAACGTTATGACATGGTTCCACAAGTCACGACGTTGTCTGGTTTTTAACGTTGTTCGATACATTGATCCAACAACGCTAAAAAAAACCTGAGAAGAGGCGCTCGCACACGTGCGAAGAGGCGCGCCAGCGGGAGCCTCTTCTACCAAATGGTATAGCAACGGGCATCGCACGTCAAGGCAAGGTATCAAAGCAGGGGGTGCCAGCCCCACTTTGATCCCTTACCTTAACGTGGGATCCCCGTTTCGCGCACCTGGGCAAGGGTCCTCCCGGGGGGAATTCGGAAAAGCCGACCCTTGCCAAGGTGCGCGAAACGGGGATCCCACGTTAAGGTAAGGGATCAAAGTTGGGGGGGGTGGCACCCTCTGCTTTGATACCTTGCCTTGACGTGCGATGTCCGTTTAGGCGCTTTGCGATGGGAGTTTGGGTGCCCAAACTCCCATCGCAAAGCGCCTAAACAAGGGTCGGCATTTCCGAATTTCCCCCTCCCCCGGGGGAGGGGGAAATTCGGAAAAGCCGACCCTTGTTTAGGCGAGCGAAACGGGATCCCACGTCAAGGCAAATGCCTTGACGTGCGATCCGCGTTGCTATAGCGTGCCCGGGAAAGAGGCGGCTTGGTTGAAATCCTCGCTCCCGCGCAGGGGGAGGGAATTTCGGCCAAGCCGCCTCTTTCCCAAGCCGGGGAGACCCCGCGGAAAGACGCCTCTCCTCTCCCGAAGTTCCGAAAGGGTAAAGATCCTTATCTTTTCAGAACTTCGGGTGGCTTGCAGGCGCGCGCACGTTGGTGGGGGTTAGCGCAGGGTACAGGGGTCCCCCCCGTACCCTGTGCTAACCCCCACTGACGCGCGCCACATACCCGAAGTTTCGAAAGGGTAAAGATCCTTATCTTTTCGGAACCTCGGGTGGCTTGCAGGCGTGCACGTGTTGGTGGGGGTTAGCGCAGGGTATGGAGGTCCCTCCCGTACCCTGCGCTAACCCCCACCAACACGCGCCCGCCTGCAAGCCACCCGAGGTTACGAAAAGATAAGGATCTTTACCCTTTCGGAACTTCGGGAGAGGCGAGGCGCCTTTCCGCGGGGTCTCCCCGGCTTGGGAAAGAGGCGGCTTGGCCGAAATTCCCTTCCCCTGCGCGGGGGTGAGGATTTCAACCAAGCCGCCTCTTTCCCGGACACGCTATAGCAACGCGGATCGCACATCAAGGCAATTGCCTTGACGTGGGATCCCCGTTTCGCTCGCCTACGTGAAAATAACGTGAAAATCGCGTTATTTCATACAAGATTTTTCTGAAAATCTTGTCACGTTATGCGGTTTTCACACTATACGGTACTCGCGTTACCCGAGGTATTACTGTATTTATATATCATGATGCAAGTGGTGGAACGGAAGAGAGGGATTGGATTATTAGCACATACAATCATTTGTCCACTTGATAAAGTAAGCATTGGTTATAAATAACCATAGCTAAATGCTCAGTAAGATTTAGGACTATCTGCTATCTTCCATTAATCAATATAACTAGCTGATTCTTGCTTTGATTCATTGATGATGTTGAAGTTCATACCAAGTTGTGTGTCAAGGACATCATGCAACAAAAAATCGATTTCATCATCAGGTTCTGGTTCCCGAATACTCCTATGTTCTACATTAGGTTACAGAAGAAATCAATATAAAATGAATAGAATGGACTGAATTTGAAACAATTGAAAATCCTTGATTCCTTGATTGTAATCAAAACACAAATATTTCAGAGAGGCTCTGAGTTTAGAACACAGAAAAAAGTTATAAAATGTATGCAACAATTTCCAGTTTCATATAGCCCTCAATCATGACAAGGTATGATTTACCCTATAATATTTCAGTACTACATTGTCTCTCCTTATTACACCTAGATATAAAGCTAATCAAATACTAGGTGAATCAAGAAACATAACCAACTTAATTGATACTTAAAGAGGCACTGATAGAACCTACTGTGGCAATTCCACATTGTATAAAACTTGCATATAGATATGCATTAATATGCATATAAGTAGCTAGGTTTTAATTAGCAGCAATAAATTAGATTTGTGAAAGGGGGATCTGTTAAACTAGTTGAGGAAGGAAAACAGAAACTGATTGGATAGTAAGCTATCTATCTGAAGAAATTATGTAGAACGTGCAGAAAATAGGGGGAAATTTATTTAGTTTGTTAGGTTCAATCAGTTTTGGGAAAGTATACTGAATTTGAGGGAAATCTGTCACAGTTGTAGAGAACCTGTGAAAATGCAGATTTTAAGGAATTTGTATAGGAATAGCACCTAAAATCTGTACTTTCTTATTCTTAAAAATAAACAGGCACTAGATAGTTTATCATGTACACTACTGGCCAATGTTAGGATACTCAGTGAAGGCTGGATCACCTAATTAACATGGTTAAGTTTCACTCTTTTAAAAATGGTAATGTCAGTTCAGCCCTTAGCTGTGACACTATTTAAGCAACATTGGAAAGTCCCAAAACTAGTGAAGGGGTTTGGAAGCAGTTGTCATTTGATGACAGCACACACCAAGTAGAGGCACTACAGACACCAAGAAAAGGGGTAGATGTCATTGGTTCAGTCAAAAAGCAAGAAATTGTGGTAAGAACAAACCTTCATTCTCCAATCGTGAAATGTAATGCTTGCATGCCAGCTACTCAAATAGTATGTGCTATGGTTGCAATATCTGTGAAACTTTTTATTGTTGCTGCCGTAGGCAAGTTACAACACATAAACTAGAATTCTCATTTCTTATTTTCTTGTATTTAGCTAACTTCCAGCAAGAAAATTATTTCAAAGATTTTATGATTTTTACATAAATAACAAAAATTATCATAATGTAATTTTCATTTACATCGTGAGAAAAAGTGTGACATAATGGACAGACATAAGGGAATAGGGAGGTGAAATCTTTGCTTAGACATGGAAACAAGCTCAGGGTAGTAACAGCAAGGTACTCCTTCAGAATCTTACATAAAAATCCTAGTAGGCTTCCCACAAGTAAGAAACAACCAGACATGTCATAATGAAATGAGGAGAAAGAATTTCAGCATGAGGGGAAACAACTGAACAAGTGCAGAACTAGCACTATTTCTGAACTCAAATGTATAAAATTATTTTCATTTACTTCTTCAGAAAATAAGCTGGTGAAGCATACTAAGCTGGTGAAACATACTAAGCCGAGTCAGACCACTGGCCTGCTTTGTCCACTATAGATAATTCTAAGTGGCAACAACTATATGCAGTTTCAGAGAGAAATCTCACCCAGACCTAGCAGGAGATCTCTGATATACTGTAGTAACCTCCCACCTAAGTATTACTCACATTTTATTCTACTTGTTTACAAAATCAGATGTCTCTTTTGTGTTCTGGAAGGATGAGTGTTGCACTAATGATGTGGCATCAAATCTTTATATTAAATGTATCAGGCAAGCAGACTTCAAGCATTAGAAGACATGTGAAAATGTTATTAATTTTAATTAAAAACAAAATGGTCTAGCTTTCTACCGTTCTTACAGCCTAGAGTTATTTCTTTTTTACAGCATTCCATTCCTGAAAAGGAGGTGGGCCCCCCACAGAGAATTATATATCAAGAAAAAAAAGCTGAATGTCTTAGCAAAAGTTTTCATTACAGTTAAAGCTCAGGAGATACCTATGTCCATTTATTGCAGGAAAAGGAACACAGAGTGTTGCTGTTATATTCGGTATAGGTTTTAACATACAGTAATACCTCGGATAATGCTAAGACTTGGTTCCACAAGTCTTGATGTTATCCGATTTTTAGTGTTATCCGATGCATGTTAAAATCCTATGAGATGGATTGGATAACGTTAAAACTCCATAGAGGTACATTGTAACCGCATAGGCTTTAGCGGTTGTTATCCGATCCATCCCATAGGGCCTTAACGTTATTCGATCCAATTCTCCTCCCCAGATTACTTAACGTTATGCGATTTTAGCGTTATCCGAGGTAAACGTTATCCGAGGTATTACTGTACTGTAATCTATTTCAGATGAACCTGGAGGGAAAGGGATTAACTACAGTCCACTAAGGCTTATGCCAAATAAAACTTCATTAGGGTGTCACAATGTTCCTTGTTAGATAAATCTTAACTATTTGGGGTAGATGTATTCTTAATTTTTAAATTCATGTTTAATTGTTGTTGTTGTTGACTGCAACTCATATTTGAGAGTGCATCCTCCCCCCCCCCCCCCGGAAGCAGGAAAAATGCAATTGGCGTGAATTTGTTTAAGATGGATCTCAGCTTGCCATGAAGTGTCTCACACACACTATGATCCCGGAGCCATCACCCACGGCACACATGAAGCGCAACATGCAGGATTTAACACCGGGACTGCAATGGACTGCTGCAGCTTTGAGGATATTATCAAGGTGTGCCTTCACAGCCTGTCCATCTGGCATGGCCTCTTCCGCACCCATGACCGTTAGGAATCAGAATAGTGAAGTTATTCCTCCTTCACTCATTTTGCCCTTGGGCCCAATATGATGGTTTCCAGTGGCATTTCCTCCACTGAGGGGACCATCATCCCACCTAATAGGGCTCATCCACCCATAACAATTGGCCACTTTAGGGAGTCAGGTTAGTTAGCTGCCGCTTGACACTCGGCGTTGAGCTGCTGGCTGTACAGTCTACTCTATTACCGTAGCAGAATGTCTGGCCAGACAATGTTTAATACTGTGTAGAGAATCCACCCCATCCAAATTAGACTCAAATGACCAACTATTGGATATTAAGGTTTATAATAGAACAAATTCAGTATTCATAATCTTTCCATAAGAAGTATATTTGGAATAGTTCCTATGGAAACATGCAGATAAGCAACAGTTCATGAATTAGAACTTAAATTCACCTGAGCTGTAGATCTTTTATTTTAATAAAGAGCAGCTGAATTATCAGAGTAATCTTTTCGCCATGATCTATTTGCCCCTCTCGCTGCAAAATTAAGAAGTGTATAATACCTGTCTAAATGTATGTATACATACTAACTATGATTCCAATTTCTTGATTATCACTTCATGGCAAGCTGGGATCCACCTTAAACAAATACACACCAGTGGCATTTTTCCTGAAAACGATTTCGGGGGGGGGGGGGACTCAGATACGAGTAGCAGCCGATGATGATTAACATAATGTACATAATTTTGCAGATGTTATTGTTCAACATCACATTTTTAGTGAAAGAAAGGGATAGAAAAGATAGCAGGAATGAAAACTACTGCAATTCAGTCACTCTCTTACATGAAAGAGCAGAGGCAGGATAAAGCAAAGGGATATGGCAAATCCTAGAATGCTATAGATGTCCTGTGAAAGCTTAAACCTATGCGGAAGAAAGAACAAGCAAGATGTGTTGTTGCTGTAAGTTATGAATGACTTACCTGCTGTTATGTGTGGTTCCTCTACAGGTTGAATCACCTCCTCAGCATCTCTTACAGTTGGCTGTTCTGTGACAGATTTTTCTTTAAGTCCTGCATTGTTTAGTTATAAAATTAACTTTAGCCTTTATGGCACAAAATTTTGATTTATTATTATTTGATCAGGATTTTTGTTTTGTTGTGTACAATTAAGAGACCACAAATCTAAATGATAAAAGAAGGCAGGATGCACCAAAAAGGAAAGTAATTTGCTGTTCCCAAACTCAGACTCAGTGGAATTATTTGGAGAAAAATCCTTCAAGCAGTAGCATAAAACTTTTTTAAAAAGTTTAATCTTCAACAAGAACTATTTCAATTTGTCTTTAAGTGGCTTAAATCATTCCATAGGCCAAAACCCAGGTATAATTGACTCAGTGATGTGTCAAGTGCTTGATACATAATGGCCAGAATTCTACTGTGGATTTTTGTTTGTATAAAAGAAATATGTAAATTACATCTAATTAACAAGCTGTCCTTTGCATCTCAGTCACAATCCAGTTTGTGAGCAAGGGGATGGTGGCTTGGAGTTGGGGTGATCTCTATATACCCCCCTCTGCTGGACACTATTGACAGAGGAGGAATTACTACTTAGCAGCCAGTTAGGGGAGCTGCACAGCCCATTCCAGTGGGGTTTTGTTCTAGGTGCATCAACACCAAGCACAGCAAGAACAGTCACTGTATGTAGAGATTATATAAAATGGGAGAGAAGATTCCAAATCCTTCAGCAGCCAGGTGGCTGGCTATAATGAGGAGAGGGAGGAAGAAGTGACTGGAGAGGAATAAAGTGTGACAGAGGGAAAGATTTGGAGTGATGCCTTGGATTGGGCCATCAATCACTGGCACTCCTCTTACCCATCTATTCTTTTACTTTAGTATCTTAACATTCATCAACTTCTGTCTTGCCCCAAATCCCAAGACAAGAAGGCATGGAAAGCAGAGCAAAGAAGGACGTTGGACCGCCCCAAATGATAAACCTGCTGTTGGTTTCCTTGAGTTGTTACTTTAGACATCAACCTAGATCCATAATCGTGAACCTTGGCACTCCAGGCGTTCTTGGACTTCAATTTCCAGAAGCCCAAGTCTGTGTGAATCCACACGAATGGGTTTACTGTGCATAAACTGATTCGTGTGGATTCACAGAGACTTGGACTTCAGGGAATTGAAGTCCAAGAACACCTGGAATGACAAAGTCCGCCATGGCTGACCTAGATGCTAACCCCAACTCAACTGCATGGCTTACAAATGAAATACCAGTTTAAGTGGCTGAGTTAGTGAGAGGAGCTTCCAGGTATAAGAGGTTCAGAAAAAGGACTTAAAGGGCTGTATTAAACTGGCACCAGCCCCTCAACTTTTCCTACTTTAAGGAGTAGGGAGTGAAAAAAAGCACCCTGCCTGGATGTGAGGGACTGGGTCTGACAGGAAAAATTGTTCTGAACCCAAGGGTGGCACTTATTCATGGCTCCAGAGGGAAGTTCAGGGTTCTGGCAGCATAATCCAGCCTACAGTGTGCTGATGACAATGCCCATGGGGCATTTGACATTCACCTACACATGGAGGGCCTGGGTACACACAATGACATAATTTGGAATGAGAATGGCAACACATTATTAATCAGCAATTTGCCACCATAATTAACGAAGTCGCACCCCCTACTGGTGTTAATCCACCAAACGATTATGGCCAATGAAAGCAGCAGACCACAGCTCCAAAAAAATTGTTTCCAAATAACACCACTGGATGCTCATATATGACCCTATTTATTTATATCACCAAGGTTTGAATTATACACTGGTAAGATGTATGCTGCTTTAGTGAACGAAGGCTCCAATTCCACCCGTTCTAAACTCATGTATTTCAACACAACACTGTCAACAACACACAACAAATCATCTAATAAAATGAGTTGAGATCAGTGAGAAAGGTTTCCACATCTACAGTAATCATTGCTTGCTTCAAGAAATTCATTCACTGGACTCCTTTGTACCCATCAGAACCCAAAAGAAATGAGAAGTATTTCTGAGGAGTATCAGACATATTTCCAATACAATATTAATTAAAATGCACACAAGTTCACTAACTAGTAGATGCCTCCTTCATGCATTTTTATTTCATAAATCTGTCAAATAAATAGTTGAATACTCGTCTTTCTTATTTTTATTTTATTGTTGTTAATATTTTACTTTTATTGTTTTTATTTTTATTATTTTTTTTATTGTATGCCATCTCAAGTACCTAGCAGGTGACAAGACAATTGATAAACATGGGAAATAAACTTTCATTGCACAAAATAGGAGACACCCAACTACATGTACAGAACATCTTAGTGGATAGTGCCAGAGAAAGATACACAGTGACTGTACTATAATGTAAACCTATGAACATTCCCCTGAATGTACATCCCACTAAGCCCAAAAGTGCTCATTTCAGAATAAACATACTGAAACTGCATGGCACACCTCTCCATTCTTCCAGCAACAGGTGGAATTAAACAAAATGTAATAACTAGACTCATGTTGATTTTAGGAAATAAAGAGTTCCATATATGGAAAATTTCTTTAAAGTCTTAATTTATAGACTAATGTGCATGGTGTGAATGATCTTCTGCATGCAAATTGCAAAATGAAATTGTATGACCTGACTCGCTTAAAAATCCTATCTAAAGTCAAACAGTGAAATAAAAATTATGAGTATAAACATGCCCAACCAACATGTCCAATCTTAAATACTAGGATGGGAGTTTAGAGGTAAAATTTGTGAGAGTAGAGGTATGATCATATAGGGAAACAGATCCCAATTTTGACTCCTTATGAAGTGATATGGTGCAATCTACAGTATTTCCTAGCAATCACATTCCACATGTATCTCTAGTGCAAGTCCAATTCATGCCTTGTAGGGATTCTACTTTCCTGGACCAGGCTGCAGTGATTCCTCAGAAGACATCCAAATACACATACACCATTTGTGCACCCTTTGTCTATGTGTACAAACATATCATTCTGTGTGAGGTCAAAGGTGTAGTGACCTAACTACACATGGGATTTATTCAGTCTCACAAATACGTCAATTGGCCAGGAACCTATTTCTGCAGGTGTGGAACTATAACCATAGTGGTCTTCAGGATATATTTGAAACTATTTTTCAAAAAAGAAAAAATGTATTTCTGGTAAAATAGTTTGTGCCATCGTGTATTCAAACAGCCAAACCTGTATTTATTTCCAAATGGTGCAATGGCTACCATATCAAATCTTCTCAATGTACTGTTTCTGAAACTGAAATAAACCCTAGAGGCCGTCATGCTCTACCACACCTACTCACTAAAGAATCTTCCATTGCCCCAACACATACTGTAAAGTCAATCCAGAATATTCTCAATCGTAAAAAAAATACAATGGTACCTTGCTTAAATGCGTTCCACGGGATTGCTCTTTAAGCAAGTTGGTCTATAAGCAAAACACTTGGGAAAAGTGCTGCCACTGCCATTAAGTGACCGATTGTAACTTCTGTCCGGGTGGTGGTGGTGAGATTGCGAACCCCGATTTAGTTAAGCAAGTTTTTGGTTGTTTTTAGTTAAGTGAGGGTGACCATTCAGAAAAAAATCTGCTCTTTAAGTGAGTTAGTCTCTAAGTTAGGCACTCTTTATGTGAGGTTTTATCATACAACCAATTCAATCCAGAACAGTCTGGGTATTTATGTATTACATAGGATAATTTAGTGGGGTGAGGAAAGTTTAAATAGTCACATAAAAATGTTCAAGTTTAGATTTACCAAGCAGTTTCGATACTCTAGTTCAACAGTGTGGCAACACCAGAAACATTGCAAATGGGAAGATGGGAGATTACAAGGAAGAGTGAGAACTGGCAAGTCTGGCTCAGCTGGCGTGGGAAATCTTTTGAAATACAAGCCTTGCATTCTTTCAGTGTAATATGTTCCAACCCACATAACTAGTGGACAATAATATGTCTTATTCTTGGCACAGCTACACCAGTGACCAGGAGACTCTCTTTGGAGGGATGATGCTAGGAATTCTATTCTAACCTCTTACCCTTCACACTTAGCAAAGAAAGTTCAACATTAATGTGTGTGTCTATGCCAGGGGTGCCCAAATCTTTTGGGATGTGGGCCGGTCATGTGGTTCAGGGGGCCTGTCACTACAGCCTGTAGGCTGGATCTGGCCCCAACACCAATTCATCCGGCCCTCAAAGCCCTCATTGCTCCAGGAAGTTGAAGTATAATGCGCCCGTACAGGCATGTTTTACTTCCACTTCTGGGAGAAATGAGGGCTTAGCAGGCTGGATGAATTGGTGTCAGGGGCCAGATCTGGCCCACAGGCATAGTTTGGGCACCCTTGATCTATGCACAACCTTGAAACTATTCAAGTAGTCAACAGGTTTAAGATTTAGCATTTCATCACAGAAAATGCACTTAAGTTTTTATTAACTTATCAGCCTTCCAAATGCAAACTTGTTTCTCTAATACACTGTGGATTTTAAACCTCCCAGGCCAGAAACAAGCCATGTGCCTATTAATCCATTTGAAACAGAAGACTTTAGAATGGTGTAGCAAACTAATAAGAATTAGCTGTGTTTTTGTGTTCTACAAAGTGTGTATTTGATCAGCAACATAAAAAAGTGCAATTAGTCCCACATTCCTTTATTCTTTCCTGGTATTTCTAACTTATAGTGTGAAGCAAATATTGTTCTACATTAAATAACAAATTTAAATATTTATTCTTCTTTATTTTCTATGAGCCTTAAATATGAGAAACTGAGCACCAAAACCAAGACTTCATCATACCTGAATGCAGTACAATAAGAAAGTACAGTACATGATAAGACAAACTATGTACAAATTGGAATTTCATAGCATCCTCTCTTATTGCTTTTTTGTAAATTAATACTTATTCCAAGGCTTAATTATATAATCTTGTTTGCTCTAACAAGCATGATACAAAATGCCTTAATGATGTTATATTTATTTTATTCCTACAAATGTTAGTTCTTTTGCTATCAGGTTTGACTGAAGAAACATTCAAATACAATGTTATCATTTGACTTTTCTTCTTTTTTCTTCATCTTTTGCTGAACTATCAGATGACTTAGAAACACTTTTAGCTATCTTTTTAGATTCCTTATCTTTGCCAGTATCTGACTCTTTTAACTCTTTATTTTTAGAATTTTTCTCTAATCTTGATCTCTCCTTTTCAGCTTTTTTAACTCGACTAACTTTTTCAGATTCCTTCTTTGATTTGTCCTCAGTAATTTTCTTATCCTTTTTGTCAGAATCATCCATTTTTTTCTTGGTTTTCTTCTTTTCTTCATCTTTGGCTTCCTTCTTTATTTCCTGCTTTTCTTTTATTTTCTTCACTGGATCTTTGATCTCTCTTACTTTTTCTTTTTTTTCCAGTTTAAAAAGGAGGAAATATTCATTAAGGAATATATAATAAAAGTCCAGATTTTAGCAAACCAAGCACATATTTCCATTCAAGTTTTAGAACACAAGCTCACAGTTCCACTACAAAAAAATATGACCACGCAGTATTAGTAGCAAAGAAACAATTGCATTAAAACATAAGCATGGCATGTTGACTTTTTAAATTTCTGGAGAAAGATTTTTTGGTAATCACAGGAACCATTTCTAAACTTTTGATGCTTTTGCTCCTGTAAACTTTACATTAACAACTACTGTAATGAGTTATTTATCAGACTAACAATGAAAAATGTCTGGAAACATTACCATATTTGCTGGCATATAAGATGCATCCAGTGGTGGGCAAAAGCAGGTTCGCAACAGTTCACCAGAACCAGTAGCAGAAATTCTGGCTGGCCCCGCCCATCTAAGTTTTGAAATAAAAGTACAGTATAACGTTATGACTTGGTTCCACAAGTCAACGTTATCCGGTTTTTAACATTGTGCGATGCATTGATCGCACAATGTTAGAAAAAATCCCTGTTCCCTTTCCAAAGAGGAAAGGGAACAGGGGGCCGTTCTGGTTTGCTTAGCAAGCTGGGGGGGGGGGTCTGAAAAGAGGCTTGGGTCCCTTCTTTTTAGAAACCTCCGTCAGGCTTGCTAAAGAGCTTAGCTATTTGGGGGGGGGGGAGGCTTCCTAACAGAGGCTTGGATCCCTTATCCCAGCCTCTATTAAGAAGACACACACACCCTGCCTGGATAGCTAAGACCCTTACCAAGTCAGGCGGGGGGAGGGGTTCTAAAAAGAAGGTAGGATTTCCCACCTTCTTTTTAGAAACCTCTGTCTGGCTTGCTAAAAAGCTTAGTAATCCATGCCCAGGGGGGGGGGGCGCTTCCTAACAGAGGCTTGGATCCCTTATTCCAGCTTCTATTAAGAAGACCCCTCCCAGGCCTGGGTAGCTAAGACCCTTACCAAGCCAGGCAGGGGAGGGATCCACAGCTGCAAGGTGGCTGGGGAAGCCAACAGGGACTCCCCGCCGGCTTCCCTAGCCACACTTCTGCTTTCGCAGCTGTGGGATGGCTGGAGAAGCCGACGGAGGAGCCCCCAGTCAGTTTTCCAGCCACCCCACCCCTGCCTTGGCAGCTGCTGAGTGGCTGGGAAGCGGAACGGAGAACCCCATTCAGCTTTCCAGCCACCCTGCTGCTACGAACGACTGCATCGGATAATGCTAGCAGATTGTTATCCGATTTTAGCATTATCCAATGCAGTCGTTATCCGAGGTATTACTGTAGTCCTAATTTGGGTGCAATGCAGAGCTTTCCCCTGGCCACGCCCACCATACCACACCCACAGTGTGGTAGTAATTTTTTTTGAGCCCACCACTGGATGCATTGGAATATAAAATGTACCCAGTTTTTTTTAATACACTTCGTTAAGGAGAATTTTTTCCCCCTACATTTTCCCATGAATTTCCAAAATTAACTCCAGGAGCTGAGGAAAGTGGGATGGGAGGATAGAAGGATATTTAAAGCCCCTTTGCACCCCCATCCCACCCCCGCTGGCTGTCAGGAGCAAGGAAAAATGGGATGGGGTGAAAAAGAAGGATCTTTTAAAGCCTGTTTCCACCCCACCCCCTGAAATAGACTAATACAGCAGCTATCTCAAAAATTTCATTTTACTGTTGTTTCCAAGCAAAATTCAAAGTACAGTAATATCCCCGGATAACGTTAGTACCGTATAGCTCTAAAACCGGAAAAATCTTGTATCGAATAACGCAATTTTTAGCGTTATCCGGTACAAGCGTATGCGTGGGGGGGAAATGGATTGGGTAGAACATCTACCCAATCCAACCCCCCTAGTGGCCGCCCCCATGATGTTTGGAAAGGGTACGGGGATCCTTAACTTTTCGAAACATCGGGAGAGCAGCGCGCGTCGGTGGGGGTTAGGGCAGGATACGGGGGAGACCTCCGTATCCTGCCCTAACCCCCACCAATGTGCGCGCACCTGCAAGCCGCCCAATGTTCCGAAAGGGTAAGGATCCTTACCCTTTCGGAACATCGGGCGAGCAGCGCGCATCAGTGGGGGTTAGGGCAGGATACAGGGGGAGACCTCCGTATCCTGCCCCAACCCCCACCGACACGCGCGCCTGCAAGCCGCCCGATGTTTCAAAAGGTTAAGGATCTTTACCCTTTTGGAACATCGGGTGAGCGGCGCGCGTCGGTGGGGGTTAGGGCAGGATACGGAGGTCTCCACCGTATCCTGCCCTAACCCCCAACGACGCGCACGCTCCTGCAAGCCGCCTGATGTTCCGAAAAGTAAGGATCCTTACCCTTTAGGAACATCGGGCAAGCGGCGCGCATCAGTGGGGGTTAGGGCAGGATACGGGGAAGACCTCCGTATCCTGCCCTAACCCCCACCGACACGTGCACGCCTGCACGCCGCCCGATGTTCCAAAAGGGTAGGAATCCTTACCCTTTCGAAACATCGGGCGAGCGGCGCGGGTCAGTGGGGGTTAGGGCTGGATACGGGGGAGACCTCCGTATCCTGCCCTAACCCCCACCGACACGTGCACGCCTGCACGCCGCCCAATGTTCCAAAAGGGTAAGGATCCTTACCCTTTCAAAACATCGGGCGAGCGGCGCGCATCGGTGGGGGTTAGGGCAGGATACGGGGGAGACCTCCGTATCCTGCCCTAACCCCCACTGACGCGCGTGCACCTGCACGCCACTCGATGTTCCAAAAGGGTAAGGATCCTTACCCTTTTGAAACATTGGGCGAGCGGCATGCGTCGGTGGGGGTTAGGGCAGGATACGGGGGAAAAGCCAACCCTTGCCCAGGTGCGCAGAATGGGGATCACAAGTTAAGGTAAGGGATCACCCCCCGCTTTGATCCCTTGCCTTGACGTGCGATCCTCGTTGCTATAGCGGGCCCAGGAAAGTGGCGGCTTGGCTGAAATTGCCGCTCTTGGCCACTTTCCTGGGCTCGCTATAGCAACGAGGATTGCACGTCAAGGCAATGGATCAAAGTGGGTGGTGGCTCCACGTTTCGCTCGCCTAAACAAGGGTCAGCTTTTCCAAATTTCCCCCTCCCCCGGGGGAGTGGGGTATTCGGAAAAGCCAACCCTTGCCCAGGTGCGCAAAATGGGGATCGCACATTAAGGTAAGGGATCAAAGTGGGGGGGCACCCCCCGCTTTGATCCCTTGCCTTGACGTGCGATCCTCATTGCTATTGCGAGCCCAGGAAAGTGGCGGCTTGGCTGAAATTGCCGCTCTTGGCCACTTTCCTGGGCTCGCTATGGCAACGAGGATTGCACATCAGGGCAATGGATCAAAGTGGGGGGAGCCACCCCCCGCTTTGATCCATTGCCTTGACGTGCGATCCACGTTTCACTCGCCTAAACAAGGGTTGGCTTTTCTGAATTTCCCCCTCCCTGGGGGAGTGGGGAATTCAGAAAAGCCGACCCTTGCCCAGGTGCGCGAAACGGGGATCGCACATTAAGGTAAGGGATCAAAGCGGGGGGGTGGCACCCCCCGCTTTGATCCTTTGCCTTGACGTGCGATCCCCGTTGCTATACCCGTTTGGTAGAAGAGGCTCCCCCTGGCGCGCCTTTTCGCCCGCGTGCAAGCGCCTTTTCTCAGGTTTTTTTTAGCATTGTTCGATGTATACCCCGGACAACGCTAAAAACCGGATGTCATGACTTGTGGAACCATGTCATAACGTTATCCGGGGTATTAGTGTACCATGTTTCAAACTATAAAGTTCTAAATGCTCCAGGACAAGACTATCGTAAGAAACACCTTCTCTCTAGTAAATGTGTGCATCCATCACCCTATTCAAGGTGCCTCTTCCAATAAAACTACCAGTGTGTCAGATACAGTGTTTTTCTGTTCTTTTCAGAGCCTCACAAACCATCTTGTATATTCTACTTAGTTAAGTCTTCACGCATGTGGTGAAATGTGTTATTTCCCCCAAGCTTTGGGCATTATTTAAACTAAAGTCTTCTGTGTTCTATTGCTCTAATAATAGTTTTGCTGCTTTTCCTTGATTTACTTTTGGCCATTCTTAGATGTTAGATTACCTTAAATTATTATCTGCATTTATTAAATTGCTTTGGAGTTTGTGCAGGAAGAGAATACATGTTTCCTAAATCCATATATGAACAAAAGAATGATTGAAAAACACATACTGTACTCATTAGTTCAGATGTTATCAAATAGCATGATGTTATTTAATTAAGTCTTTTGAATCTTTGGCTCTTGAGTATTTTCCAATTATGTTTACATATGAACATTATATTGATAAATAAAAGCAGATGTTCCTAAAACATGCACAGATTCTGTCCAAGAAATGTGTCATTGGAGTAACCATTACTGTAATGCAAATCATAGTTTGTGGTAAGTTTGGGGGTGGAATGGGGAAAAAAGGAGGAGAAAATCAGTGCAATTGTTCACTGTATCTATTGCATGTACTTTCAGGACTAAATTAGACGTTATTAAGATGAGTATTAGGTATTTCTAAAAAAACAGAACACTTCATTTGGTTCCAAATGTCTCACTCTAACAGGAGAATTTAGAGCTCAATGATCATGATCCTTACTTTAACTACTTTGGAAATCAACAATGTTGTGCCCAAACAGAGTGGCAACACATCTTTTTATTCATAGGCTTTAAAATTAGTGGAATAAGAGACCCTATCATGCATTTTCAAATTGTTTATGTCATTAAAATTTCAGTTTTCTTTTATTCCAATACCAAAACATCCTTCAAACAACTTAATACAGTGAATTTCTTATTTCCACTAGTGTGAAAATACTTTAATTAAAGTAAAATGCAAATCCAATCTAAATCCATTTAAATACTGGCTGCCATGCAAAGACAGTGAACACACACATGCATTTCTAATTTTAGGGCTTCATAAACAGAGGATGGTATGTGAAATGAAGAACTACTAGACTAGTGATGGCAAATCTTGGCACTCCAAATGTTCTTGAACTTTAATTCCCAGAAGCCCTGATCTGTAGGAGTGCTGATTTGGGCTTCTGGTAACTGAAGTCCAAGAACACCCGGAGTGCCAAGGTTCGCTATCACTATACTAGACCAGTGTTTCCAAAATGCTGGTTTTTGGACTTCAATTCCCAGAAGCCTAAGTCATTTCCCCAAAGCACTGATCAGCCAATGTACTGACTGAGGCTTCTGGGAATTGAAGTCCACTAGTGGGCTGTGTACCCCTTGTTGGGAACCACTGTACTAGACAAAATGATTCCTAAGCTGTACTAGACAAAATGATTCCTCCCCAAAAGAGTTTCTCCTTGGTTTCCACTGCAACTACTCTTGTAAATAGACTCCTAAGCCTAACCTAGTACAATAAAGGGGACATTTTCAAGGCAGATCTAGAAAGCACAGACAGATTAAAGATTCCATCCAGCTGCCTTAGCCAACTTTCCCCACACCTCACTCCTTCTTCTGAACATCAGTTAAAAAAGAAGAAATGATAATAGCATTAATTTTTTTATCATGTCAGAAGCACACAAAGGTGCTTTCTGGGTTGAAAGGATTTTTGTTAGAGGAACTTCACTCAGGTGATGCCCAAATGAGGCTCCTTTCATGTCCCCAAGATATTTTTCCACAAAAGTGGTCCCTATTTATCTACTTGCCATTTTCTTGCTTTCGAACTGCTAGGTTGGCAGGAGCTGGGAACGAGATGGGAGCTCATTCTGTCGTGCAGCACTCAGGTCTCGAACTGCTGACTTGCCAACCTTCCAGCTAACAAGGTGAGCTTCTTAACCACTGAGCCACTGCAGTCCCATAGCATTCATGAAGGATAGTTACAGTGCCTTCAGCATCTGCACCATTATCCTTACAGGCTGTCATTCTCTTAATGAAAATAAACTCAAGTAGCTTTGCTAATGTCAGGCATTTGGCATTTAATTGTCACTATTTGTTGTGCAGTGGTAAAAACTTTAACTGAACCACATTACTAAAGCCTTGGAATCCTCCACATTCAGTGCAAACATATAAAGAGAATGAGCTTTAGAACAATTATTCTTGATTAGGGAAAATGCTGAGATTTAAACTGATTTATATTATGTTAATTGATCTATATATTTTGAGGGCAGAAAACCTCTTAAAAGGGTTAGGGACATGAACAGTAAATAATGTTTTCACTTGTCTTGCAAGGAATTGAGGCCTCATCAATTTAGATGATTAGATGCCCAAATACTTAAAACTCAAACAGTGTGCTCAGTATTCAAAAATGCAGTGCTAGAGAAAATATTTCAGAATATAAAGATGAATGAATCCAGCATTCTGCTTTTTCTTCCAGGCATTTAATCTGCATTTGAATTAAATTAGCATACACAGTTCCATATCTCCTACCAAGGAAAGGAATTACATACATACATACATCCACACACAGGCTTCTATATCCAGCAGAAATGTATGTACAGAAGCCTGTTTCTATACACAAACAACTCATAAGAAGGTAGTAAGGAAAGTCTTTAAAAGTACTGTAGATTGAATTATTTGGAGTACTATTAGGTCCCCTAACTACTGCCTCATATTTCTGGTTCAGTAAATTTAGGATGACAGTTGCCACGTTCCTGTTTTGTACAAACCACATCCAAAATTAGTAGATACATTTACCAAGATAGCGAAATGCATGCATCTCAAGCACTGAGCATTAGTATACAACAAGAGTACTCAAGACTCTGGTAGCAAATACCTTTGGCTTTTCTCTTGACAATCCCGCCAGGTGGCTCTCCTGATTTTTCACAAGATGGAAATAGGTTATAGGAATTATTTAAAAGATTTAAGATATTATATTAAAATAAAAAAAACTTGCCAGTATTAAACATTAGCTTTTCACCAATTTTAAAACCAGTGTTTTCAGTAAGCCACACTTCAAATGACACAAAGACCTAGTACATACATTGATTCATTTTTTCCTATTCATCAGATAAGAGAGGTGTGACAAGGCATCAGAATATGCCCTTTTTGGTGGCAGCACCCTGAATACAAAATTTCTACCAAAAGAAATTACATATGTTCTGATGTATTTTAGGCAGGTAGCTAGCATGTTTGCTTAAAATTTTAGTGTGTGTTTATTTTGCTGACCACAGACTTGTTTTATTTGCTCTTTTTCTGGTATTTCATGTTTTAATCATATTGAAACTACTAGTTGTAAATTGTTTTAAATGGACTTTCTCAGACCTAAAGCAGTATAATTTTAAAGAGATAAACAAATAAGAATTGTGGTATCCTAACCTACCAGCCTCCTATTGTGAAAGACTCTTGCAGCAGCATTGAGAAATCAGGGGAGGGGATGTAATAGCTTATATCAAGGGTTCTCAACCTACAGCCCATGGGCCGTCCCTGGCCCATGGCACCATTTCATGTGGCCTGCCGCCATCCTTGCTGCTCCCATAAGTGGAAGCGGATGTGTTTAAATCTGCTGCAAAACACGCCTGCGCATGCATAAACATGCCAACAGCTGTCATAAATGCAGAAGTAGCCGCATTTACCACTGCCATAAACACACCTGCTTCTGTTTCTGGGTGTGTGGTCAGACCCGCTCAGCTGTTGGGGGTGTGGTCAAGCCCATGGCGTAAAAAGGTTGGGAACCTCTGGCTTATATTAACCATCAAAAGGTCCACAGGAACATGGCTTTAAGCAAGGAGTTCTCGACGTTTTAAAGCCCGGGGGGGGGGCAGGTCACGCTCCCTTAGACACCTTTGGGGGATGGATGGCCATCTTGACCTTCCTCTGCCACATGGCACTTCCTGGTGCGGTGGAGACAGTGGGAGTCCACATGAAAAGGTGCTGTGGGCTGCATGCAGCCCGCAGGTTGAGAATCCCTGCTTTAAGCTGTCAATTATTAACAAGCAGTACATGTTTAAAATGAAGAGAATAATTACATTAATAATTATTGTGGTGGTGGTGATATGCCACTGACTCCATTCCAACTTATGACAATCCTTTTTAGCAGTTTCTAAATGTAAAGTACAGTAATACCTCGGATAACGTTTACCTTGTATAACGCTAAAATTGCATAACGTTAAGCAATCTGGGGTGAAGAATTGGATCGAATAGCGTTAAGGTCCTATGGGGTGGATCGGATAACAACCGCTAAAGCCTGTGCGGTTACAATGTATCTCTATGGAGCTTTAATGTTATCTGATACATCCCATAGGATTTTAACATGCATCGGATAACACTAAAAATCGGATAACACCAAGACTTGTGGAACCAAGTCTTAGCGTTATCTGAGGTATTACTGTACTCTGAAGTAGTTAACTGGTGCCTCCTTCAAGTGGTACTCTGGGACCTTGCAACCTGCTCAAAGCCTGATAAGCTGCTGTTCTCCATTACCCAAGAACTCTCCAAACCCGAGTCTTCAGCAGATGCCCTGAATTATCCAATCAGCTATATGACATGCATAGCATACAGAATAAAGTATAAACAGAAAAGATCCTGCTTAAGGCTTAATATTCAATCCTTTTCCAAATACTGGATTACAATAAATATAAGGAAGAACATGATCAGGTGAGTCTCTTAGAGGACTATGAAGTCATTTGTTAGTATACGAGTTAGGTAAACGTAAAGGCCACCCTTGCTTGAAAGCCAGTCGTATCCAATTCTAGGTTTCAGTGCTCATCTCTGTTTATAGCCAAAGAGCCAGTGCTGTCTCTGTCTACAGACATTTCTGTGGACATGTGGCAAGCATGCCTAGACACTGGAGTGCATGGAACACTGTTTATCTTCCCACCGATAGCAATTTCTTGCTTTCGAACTGCTAGGATGGCAAGAGCTGGGACAGAGATGGGAGCTCATTCCGTCATGCAGTACTAGGCTCTCGAACTGTTGACCTGCCGGCCACCCAGTCAGCATCTTAACCACTTGAGCCACTGTAGTCCCTAGTATAAGGCTATGAAGGGCCAAATTAATTTAAGAATATTTGCACAGACAAAAAAAAAGATGGTTAAAACAGAATTATTCGTAAAAACAAAACCTGTGGGTTTTCGAATTTAAAGTGACTTAAGAGTGTACCTCATGATTAAGGGAGGATTTTACACTGATCTGCAATGTTTCCCTGGACTTTAATTCCCAGAAGTTACAGAACACATGCTGACCAGGGCTTCTAGGAATTGAAGTCCAAGAAAATCTGAAGATCCGAAACTGGGAAACTCTGTATGAATGCAATGAGGAAGTTATTTGGAAGAGAACAGAAACATTTAAATTATGAATTAATCCACAGATCAGAAGTTGTATAAAGTAAGATGATTGTGGCCATATAACAGGCTGGAACGAAATCAGATTACCACATGGAAGGGAGCTGTAAATGAATGCAGATAGAAATTTATTCCACATGAAAAGATCACTTTTCTCCATAAACAATACCTTATTTCTGAGTACAATCTTTTAATCTCAATATTCTAAAGTAGTAGCATAGTTTAAGCATACCATTTAGTTACTTCAAAGGAAGAAATGACACTGAAGTGCCTTTCAGAAATTTGACTGTGATCATTAGACACTTTGCTCTTTCCTTCATGAAGAAACCGTTCTCTTTTCTTATTGTTTCATTATATTTAATAATTTTAGAAAAACGAGAACAATCATGATGTGGCAAAGAAGAAAAGAGTCTTCCGAGTTTGCTGGAATAATAACAAAAAAAGTAATTGCTAACAGAACATTACAATGGCATGTTGAGAAGGATGTGATGAGTTAGTACTAGTTCTGCATAGCTGAACACAGTAATCCACGTGAAGTCTCACTAAAGCAGAAAAGAATGGTGCAAGTACTTTCTATTATATGGACACTATACTCCTATTGATGCATCCAGGAAATGTATAGCCATTCTAATCACTTAACCACTGCTACCTGTTTAAGTTACAGTCTAGTAAAATCAATGAATGCCCTTCTTGTGTAATGCTGACATGCAGTTGTCACATTCTGTACATATGCAACTGATTCTTGCTACATATATTGAAGACTTTATATTTATTTTGGCAGAAATTCATTTTGTTAGTTTTGGCCCAGTTCTATGTCCTGTCAGGATTATCCAAAATCCTGTTTCCATCCTGTTTCCTCATTTTATATTTTTTATTAAATATATGAGAATAGTATTAGATCACCATATCACCTTATTGTTAGGTTTTTGTTCTTGTGAAATGAGATACGTTCTTGTGGTGTGTTTGGAAGGTTACCACCTTCTCCAGAACACTATATAACCTTTTCAAAGCAGCAACATATTTCAGATGCTGTCTGGAGAACATAATCATAAGATCAAAGACCTAGCGATTAGGTGAGATAGTGCTAGTCTCATCTATTTATTTTTTAAAAAAACTATAAAAGAACCAAAATCACACTAAGGAAATACAGGCAGAATTTCATGGGAAGGAAGGAACAAACAAGACTGCAGGTTGGATTGGAATGGCAGCTGCATAGCCAGAGTGGACACTGACATTCAATTCAGTCCAGAAGCCTAATGTGAGCACTCATTACAATTTGAATCGTAGTTGAGACTGTGAATCAAACCACAATAGAACCAAATCACTCAGATTCTTCTTTCCAATGTAGTCATATTTTTATATGCACACAGCAGCCTCTGTTTCAGATCTGCCATACATGATGCACAGGGTCATGACAGGAGAGAAGAGAACATACTTCTTCATCCCTATCTCTGGCCATGCTACACTAAACACTTGAGCTCATGTCCCTGAACATAGCTTATCTTAAGTAATCACTTCTAATCTAGATGTTTCAAACTTTCTTAATGCAAAAGAATATTTCAAACTATGAAGGTCAGATTCTTGCAAGCAGTCCTTTGCATGATTAAAATCCTACAACAGCCAGACACTGTAATTCACATATTCCAGTGCAGATGAAGGTAATTATTTGCAACAGATCATCTGTAACTTGTATATTTTTATAAAAAAGGTAAATCCAACAGTCAAAACCTTATTGTACAGAGGGGAGAAACCCATGTTTTGCATCAGACACAGTTGAAAGTGGTCACAGAAATCCAGGGTTCAGCTCATGTATTGATTTTGAAAAACAAACTTTCTAAAACCATCTTCACTGTTGTGTCAACAAGGATCCAAACGCTTATGAAAAACATAAAGCTACTTTAAATGTTAAACACTCACAATCTAGCAAGCTTGGAAAATTCCAATTTCATACCAACATTTACATGAATGATAAAAGCTGTCACTGCTTCCTTGAAGGTTTCTGAGATCAAACCTTCATTAGGAGCATCAGGTTAAATGTAGCTAAGCATTTTTAACAGTATGCATGCAATCTAGGTACATGTTTAGTCTATAATATCATGCCAGCTACTTCTTGCTATGTACATTTATTCTCAAAGGGTAAGATGATATACAGAAACCTAGCTATAGAAAAAAATAAACTGGAGCACTGGTACCATGGTCATGTCACAATGCAACCAGACAAGTATATAGGGCAGGAATCAATCAAACTCAAGTCAGCCATTCATTTTAGCAGAGTGTGTATCATCTTTAATTAGTTTGACACATTACAAGAGAAATACATATTTACAAATTCTCACTTTCATAATAGGTCCATTAAGCTCTAACAAACAAATCTGCCTTTGAAAAGTGAGTAGGATAGTAAGAAGAAAATATGCCAGCCCATTAAAAATATACAGTAAGAACCACATGCTGGTTCTTTTGTATAGTAAATTGTGTTACTAATCTGTTAACAAATGTTAATGACTATTCTCATTCTCTTCAATAAATTTGTAAAAGCCACTAAGAAAACCAAAAAATTAAGGCATAACCAGTTGGTTGTAAATTCAATCATTTTAATATTAGTGGTTTTTATTTGAGGCTACAGTAGGCAGAATAAAATTTAAAATACAAATATATACACACAATGTGTCAATCATGCCAGAATTTTCAACAGTCAGTTAACACATCATTAGAAAGATGCTTAAGGGTTAATAGTACCAGTTAATCAGTGCTTGAGCAGGTTAGTGCTAAGAATGCACGAACTGAAGCAAAAACATACAGAAACCAATCGTGCTACTGATGACACTTTTGTCTTGCTACTAACAAATGTGTTACTTCAGCCTGTCTCACAACTGGAAGTTTCTAAAGTTTTCTGACAGGTGAATCTACATCATATGGCTCATTTGTCCATTAGTGGGGGTTACCCCATTTTATCTAGCACTCAGTTGCATTTTGATAATTTCGTGGAGATTTCTATAAATTTCGACCCTGAACTGAAATCACTGGTTCTGTAAATCCACAATAACACACGTTTTTCCTCCCTGAACCCCTTCATTCTGTGCCGCACCATCAACATCATCTGCTGCATCATTCTCTTCTTCTTCTAGTATCTCAAAAGGAGTCATTACATCATAGAGAAATGAGAGGAAACCATAAAACCAATCAGAGCTTTCCTCTGCTAAAATATTAAGGACTTCCTCAAGTGAATCAATATTTTCATTATTGCCATCTTTGGTCAAGCCTACATAGAATAAAGGAAAGAGAAAGAAAGAGAAAAAGGAGCAGTTAGCTGGAAAAAAGAAAGTGAAACAAAAGGTTTTAAGATACCCTGTATCATAATCAGAGAATAAAAGAGAACAGTATGAGTGAATGAATTAGTAAGAAGAAATATGAAGCTAGTCAAGAAGCACAAAGTTTCGCGTTATGAAGGAAGAAATTTATACTACTAGTTTTGCTATGCCTGTTTGTCATCATAGTTCAAGAAAGAGTAAATATTTAAAAGAGAATATAATATTAATAATTAATATTAATTTTAATGTTAATTAATATTAAGAATATAAAATTAAGATAATATAATAATATTGGTGCACTGGAAACTACTGTGACATGCCTAAAGCAATTTCCAGCACTGCTTGTTTATTTCTTTTGCCATAACTTGTTTCTTGGTTTAAAACACAAACTTTTTTTTAATTCCAGACACTTAACAATCAAATAACCCCTTCTTCATACACCTGAAACAGTAGGATCTGCCTCAGGAAAATGTATAACAAAATACATGAGCTTTGCTTGCAATATTGCAACACTGTTGTTTTTACTGCATTGAAAAATGTGGTTATCTCCCTAGAAAGATACGAGTCTTATACTGTACACAGTTTAATGATGTAATCCATATTTCAAACGTGATATATGCTGTCTTTTATTAGCAATGCTCTTTTTGATTTGACGTTGGACAAAAAGGCCAATTGTGTGGCAAAAGAATAAAGTATATACAATTAACACCACAGATTTCAGCACACCGTGGGAAAAATTTCTCTCAGAATATGGCGACACTAACTTTAAAGCAGCTGTTGCGAAGTAAAGAATGTTGAAACAGAGATCAAAGCAAGAGACTACTAAGGAATATTTCATATTCATGTGGTAAACCTTTCAGAGACTGAGTGCCCAAACAGAGGGTGTGGGTGAACTCTATGCTGGGGGGAGGGAATAAGCACTCCCATTGGGCTGTTGGGTGGAGTGAACTCTGTGTTGGGGGTAAGGAGGAAGTGCTCCCATTGGACTGTTGGGCAGGGCGAACTCTGTGCTGGGGTGGTGGAGCACTTGCCAACAGAAAGGGTTGAGAGTGCCCCATCCTGGCACACATGCCATAGATTCACCGCCACTGTTCTAGAGTTTAGACCCGTGGTTCCCAACATGGGGCACATGCCCCTCAGGGGAACAATTTGAGTTTTAAGGTGGGCAATTCAAGAATGAGTTATTAACAGTTAATGGCATTTTAGGCTTCCTCTATATCAGTGTTTCCCAAATGCTGGTGTTTGGACTTCAGTTCCCAGAAGCCTAAGCCAGCATATTGACTGATCAGTGCTTTGGGGAATTGACTTAAGCTTCTGGAAATTGAAGTCCAAACACCAGCATTTGGGAAACACTGCTCTATATGAATAGGAGTTCACTTTTTGAATAATAAGAACAGGGGTACCCAACCTTTTCACACCATGGGTCAGACCACACACCCTGGACAGCTGAGCAGGCCAGTCATGTGGTTCCTCCCTCTGCAAACACAGCTGTTAAACACGTCCGCAGCTGTTGTCCGCTTTCACCTCCAATAGCAGCGAGGTGACGGCGGGCCACATGAAATGGTGCCTCGGGCCAGGTCTAGTCAACAGGCCATATGTTGGCAATTCTTGAATAATAAGAATCATATGTCATGGGGGGGGGGATCAGGATTTTAGAGATGCTTAGGTGGGGCATGGCCAAAAAAAGGTTGGGAACCACTGATCTATATTTATCATTACAAGTTTAAATACTGATAAAAGATTCTCATTAGTCTATGTATGTCATTACTATTTAATGACATACAGTTCAAGACCCAGGTACTGCATGATGGATTGAGCACCCATCTCTATCCCAGCTCTTGGGAACATGAAAGGAGCCTAATTTGGGCCTTCCCTAAGTGGAGCTTCTTCCACAAAAATCCTCTCAACCCAGAATAATTTCTGACATGAAATTATTATAATATAAGGTTGATTTGACAGGATGCTTGTGTTTTCAGAAACACTTTTATGAAAAGCCAATATTAATTTCCCTCTGACCTCACTATCTACCATTATGTGTACATCATATACACACCTCAAACAATTGATAATGTTTCGTAAAACTAATGTGTCGTAAAAAGTGGGCTAAAATTCACAAAAGCTCATGCTATAATAATTTGCCATATTATTGTTTTAGGGGCTAAAACAATTATATATAAAGACCTAAATTCTATTTGTTTCTTTCATGTGCACAATGGCTTAGTACATAAATTATGGCGGGTTTTTAATTATACAAGATGGCATTCACAGCCTGGTGACAGAAAATAAACTCTTTTCCTTTCAATATGATCTATCTCTGGCTTGTATAACTACAATCTGGAGATCATACAAAATGCTTTGCCCTCACAGCTGTTATGTTTCACATTTGCTAACAAAAATTCTGCCCAATACAATTAATACAAAACAGATATGAAGTAAAAGTTGCACCAAATTAAGAGCAGGCTGAAACTCCCCTAATGTAAGGGAAAACCACACATACACAAGGCAGCATCTGAAAAAGACATTATTACAGTAAACTGGTATGATTGAGGAGGTTGTGATGTTCTCTTTCTGAGCTATCATTGTAGGTCTGAAAACATATTATAAAAGTACAATAAGTAAGTACTCTAGCATTCAAATTCTATATTTTCCCCATAAGTCAACCCCTCCATTGAAATGGAGGGACAATTTAAGGTGGTTTGTAACGTTTTAGCAGTATGTTATATAAATCCACCACATCTGCCAACTGAGCATACAAGATATAAAATGTCAGTATACTAGAATAGAGGTAGACAAACTTTTTTGGCTGTGGGCTCCCAGAAGTAGAAGTAATACATGCCGGATGGGAGCAATGAAGGCTTCATTGGCAGGATTAACTGGCGTCAGGGCCCACAGGCCATAGTTTGGGCACCCCTGTACTAGAACCTTGCATGCTATTAGATTGTAACCAATTATAGTAACCACTAATAGAAAACATCCACCAGCCTAACAGGTGAAGTTGTGGGTTTGAGTAATTCCCCCTACATCTTTCCCTGACAAATCTATTCCAAATAATCATAGAATAGCTGAGTTGGAAGGGGCCTTATAGGCAGTGGTGGACTCAAAAAAAATTTACTACCACACTGTGCATGTGGCTAACTGTGGGCATGGCCAGGTGACTGGATGGGCGTGGATGGCCACTTCCTTCTATTCTAGCTACTAGAGAAACATCCTGCTATTCAACTGACTCATGTATGTACAATTATACAAAAATTAGCTATGCTGCAGTATAATTGTTCATATTTACTTCATATATAGGATTCTGTGAAGCACAATGCTATCAGAAAGAACTATTTTCCAAAAAATCAGCAGCAACGAAATAAACTACTTAGCTTCTTCTTTTTTGGCTATTCAGTAAATTATGAATTGGAAAATTAGGGTGTAGCTGAACCTATTGATTTATGTTCTATTTCTCCCGACAAATACAGCACACAAAGAGTAGTTGAATATGTAAATACAAGCGGTAAGTCTTGGCTAAAGGTAGTACAGTAAAACCTCAGATAACACTAAAACCTGGTTCCACAAGTCTTGGTGTTATACGATTTTTAGTGTTATCCGATGCATGTTAAAATCCTATGGGATCCATAGAGATACATTGTAACCACACAGGCTTTAGCGGTTGTTAAGATCCCATAGGATCTTAATGTTATCCGATACAATTCTTCCCCCCAGATTACTTAATGTTATGCGATTTTAGTGTTATTCGATACTAATGTTATATGAGGTATTACTGTACATTATCAAATGAGATGCACTAAAAATACTGGAAGAGCTTTGTGAAATATACAGACACAAACCAAGTTTAATAAGCTTCTCAGATGCCTGAAACATCTTACCAAAGGTTTTAGTGCTATATACATTCTTCTGCATCAAAACAAATTGAAAAACCTTATAGCCTATCAATATAAAACAAGATTAAAATAACAAAAAAAAAGTTTATTTGACTGTGAAGATTTCAGGAATTTATTCCACTCTCACTTCTAGATTCTAAATTCACTGCATTCCACAAAATTATCTATCATTTTATTTCTAATCTTGTTTATCGTCATAATCCAGATGCCTAAATGAGATTAGGTTTTGTAAATCTTTCTCTCTGTCACATATTTCAATCTTCAAAAACTCTATCTTTCATATTCAAGTCTTTTCTGGTCCATGTATCTCAACATAGACTTCTCTAATTTGTTTTATATCTTTAGATCCTTTTTTTTGCTCATTTTCCTCTAGCCTTCTTCCAATTATATCCCAAAGTGATCTTCTATTTCCACATGTATGTGTTATATATTACGTCTTTTTCACATTTCTATGCCCATTCCCTACCACCATTTTTTCATTTGGTTTGGTTTTCATTATGCATTACACATAGTTCTCAATTTTAAAATGCTTCCACTGTCCTTTAATTTTTTTTCTATTACCCATGGTTCAAATTCCTATATAGTGCTCTCTCTCTCTTATACATTTCTTTGGGAAGAAGGGGTGAGCTTCCTGGATATTTAATCTGCCTTTCAGATAATTCACACAATTTTCCTATTATAAATTAATAGCTGAAACTAGAAAAGTTTGTTTCAATATTGTTCAATGAATTTGGCTGAGCCAAATTTGATTCCATGTTCTAAAGCAGTTGCTAGTCATATTGTACTTAATCAAATTAGTTCTTTATTTCAAATGTTTCCCCTTCTAGAATTTACAACCCAAATAAAGAAACACATCAGAGATTTAGAAATAGACAAGTTATTCTCATCAGGGAGGTGACAATAAAATGGAAAGAAGAGTTGGGGAGGATGCAGCCACAGCAGCAATAAGGTACAATTCAGATACGAATTTTCCATTTAAGAGCTAAGCAACAATTTTACTAACAGACATAAATTCTTACCTATCTCTGTTCCTTATTTTTAAAAGCACAAACCCCAACATCTCTGTGAAAGAAGAATGTGGCCCAACAGGCAGAAGCAAACTAAATGCCACGGATGGATGTGAAACTACATCTTATTCCTTTCTGGAAGTCACATTCCGGCTTCCTTCAAAATACTTGCTCTGCATCTACTGCTTTCTTTAGATCACTAAGTATGCATACTAACTCCTCACAAGAGTGTCAAGACAAAGACCACACAAAGGTGTTGATGGACAATGGGTTAGTGGTAGCTAATGGATCTTATACTTTGGTATTATAAAATATGGCCAGTATTGCCTTAAATTACAAGGTAACAGAGTTTCCATTTTTAGAAGTCCAAGTCACTGATTAAAATTTTATTGTTTTCTATAGTAAATCACAAAGGGTAGGCCCACTAAGGGATTTGGTGAGTCAACTTCCATTGATTCAAATGACCCCGCTCTAATTGTAAATTACTTTAGACGAAGCCACAACTATAATAGACCTATTTGAATCAATGGAACATACAGTGGATCGGACTATTCTCACTGAGTCAATGAGTGTGTTTTTATCTTGGAAATTGCCCTTAACTTGTAAGAGGTGTGCTTCATTAATGGGGCTTTATATAAATTGAAACAAATAAACAAAGAAATAAACAAACAAATAAATATTCTAGTGTAATTTACTATACTAAGCAACAGAATTTCAGCCAGCTTCAAATCCCAAGTACTGAAGTATTCTTTACTTGGAAGTTATTTTCTTGCGCAAGGTTGACAATAAAAGCAAGGAAGGAATGACAACGAGAATTAATAATGTAATTTTGCATATTTATCAGGAAAAGGAACTGAATAGAAGAACTTTATTTATTCATTTATTTACATTTATACCCCACCCTTTTGGTGCAAGCACCATTCAGGGTGGTTTACAATGTGTACATACACACGTACATACACGCACACACATATCTCTCTCCCGCTCTCAAATCAACCCAATTAAAACACAAGAAAACCTGATAAAAACACTTCTGGTTAAGAATTACCTCATTTTCTTTACCTTCCACAAACCTTCTTAGAAGCAACTAAACTTTCAAGGCAACTCATTGAATTACTCTGGGAAGGGATTTATTGTGGGGTCCTGGTCTCATTACCTTTTGTGACAACTCCTTGTAGCACTATTTAGAATCTAACTAAAACCAGGAGCGTAAAGTTTGTGAATTTTGCTTAGGTCTTTGCTATCTGAAGCAATGAGAAGATTTAACTGTAAAAAAATTATACAAGTTTCCAAAAATATAATTACTTTTCAATGTGACTTAGAACTTCCAACTACTGCTTCTCAGATTGCTTCTATACAAATACAGAGATATCACTACAGTATTTTTAAAAAGTTGGTCACAATATTATTGCTAACATATTCAGTTTCATCACTACCATTACTCAAATTCCTTTACACTTTCCATTTTGCAAAATAATGCACATTTTCAAGTTGGATTTTTAGAAATATCTACTTGCCTAGCAAAATCTTGGCATCTTCCACATCAAAATCTCCATCTCCATCAGCATCATAGATACCCAGCTTCCCTGGAATAGAGAAAAAAGTTAATAAAATTGGAAGTTTTTAAATTGATCTGTTGACAAAAGTCAACAAGGAAATATGATTCCTTTGAAATTATATAAAAGGTCCCATTTCAAAACACAAATGGAAACTGACAAGTTTGAAGATAATATACTTCTTTTTCTCAAACAAACCAAAATGTTAAAAACTGTGTGATACATTTGAAATCTGTTCATACTGCAAAAACAAAGCAATCACACGGATGTCTGCATTTTTTTTTTACAATTTATAATCAGTCTTCTGATCATTAATTTGTAGATTGGATTTCACCAGCAACTTTAAGGCGTCCACAGGTTTTTCAACTAGAAAGCACAAATTTTGGAGGGAAAACAGACAATGGAGGGAAAACAGACAATTTGCAAAAAGTCTGATGAACAATTTTTTAAAAATGTACTGTTTCACTTTAAGTCAGCACAATTCCTGTGTACATTTTTAAATCTTTCTTATATTATGTAACTGGCATTGCTTCGGTTTGACAGACTTTCAACAAACACATATATGCCAAGCTGTCTATGAATGGACGTATAAATAGGAAAATGAGCCTGAACCCCAGGAAACTAAGAAACCAGAACTTAAGTGAAATCACCTGGAAAATCAGTGAAATGCCAGAAGACCAAATTACAGGTGGTGGGAAAAATATCTTGAGGTCATGAAAGAAGCCTCATTCAGGCATCTGAGTGGGGTTTCTCCAGCAAAACTCCTTTCAACCCAGAATAATTTCTGACACTAAATTATTATTATTATTATTATTATTATTATTATTATTATTATTATTATTATTATTATTATTATTATTATTATTATTATTATTATTATTATTATTATTATTATTATTACAACTTTGCCAGTCTACAAATTTGCAAAATAAACTGAGTGCCATCTAGTGAGTATTTTAACATATTGTCCTACATTTTAATATTTCACATACTACATGTTAAGTAACACATACTTCAATGTTTTTGTACATGCAATATTTGCAACCTTAATATTACAATGACCGCAAACTTGTTCCATTCAAATCAACAGGAGTTTTGTACTAATTGGAACAGGATTTCACCCAGACATACTGCTAACTTTTACATGGCGCTCATATATTAATATAAATATGTATCAAGTGCTGAATCATACACAATATAAAATGAAAAGAAAATTAAGCAAAATGTTGATTTCACAAGGTTTATGATTTCATAAAAGGTAGGGATATTCCTTACACTATGGAAAATTGTGATTCACTCTCCTAGGACAATGAGTTACATCTCAATAACTTATGACACACTCAAGCAGAACAAAGAAAAGCATGCAGGCTGAAAGGAACTGTGGGCTGTTTCAGATTGAATGGTGCGAGTTACTGACCAAGGCAAAGCTAGGTCTTGCCCAGGATTGCAAAACGGGCAAAATAACTGCCCTAAAACAATTAATATTAAATATTCAAGAACTAGACTAAAATAAACTGGTAATATTTCACTTACTTTTCCTCATACTGAAAGCAGTACAAGATAAACTGAAAAACCAAGCCTAGATATTGCCTAACATGTTGTAAGTGGGCAAATCTGCTGTTCTGCTAGCGAAGGCCAATGAAAGAAAGCAAAAAGCCAAAGCAGCTCTAAGGTATAAGTTGCCTGAGTTTGAGTTCTAAACTATGGAAACAGCATGCTTCTGTTCACCGTTTAAACTGAACAAGATGATAAGGTATACATTACATTTTAATAATTTGCAGTGTAAATTGTATTACCATTTTCTGTTTCAAGAGGAAAAGAGGATTATCGTTTACTGCTAACATTTCAGAAACAAACAGGTATTAACTTCTCTACAATTTAAAATTTCTAACCAAATTTCTGGACTGAAAAGTTACATACCATGCAGATGCTCCCATGTGGTAAAAGCCCTCAGTCCTTGTCTTGAAACTATTGTTCTTGTCTGAGTATTCAATGCTTATCTTACTATTCTCATGTAGCTACAGCTTCTGGCCATCAGTTCAGTTCCACTTTATCTAGCTCCTAGATACCTATGGAAGTCTCTTCTGTCTACCCAGAAGTAACAGTATTTTAAAAAAATATTAAGCTTGCATGCCAGCATCAGTTGTCTGTAAAAGCCATCTATGCCAAAAATTATATGTATGATGCAACTGAGCCTGTATGATCTTCTCAAAGCAAAGGAGGAAAGAAGAGTGGTCAAGTAATTAAGTTCCTCCCACTCATCTTTTGGCTATTCCAATAATCAAACCCAAAAGGAAAACAGCAAAAAAAATGGCAAAGGACTATTTTAATTTTAATTTAATTTCCCATTTGTATAATTCTATAAATGTGTAAAGGACTTAAAAACTGTAAAAGCTACAATAATAAAGCCACAGCAAAACTGCTTCAAGAATGATAGAAAAAGGTTACAACAGACTTTCTCTAATTTAAACACCAATTTCACCAGATCAGTGACAGCGAACCTTGGCACTCCAGGAGTTCTTGAGCTTCAGTTCCCAGAAGCCCTGATCAACAGGAATGCTGACTTGGACTTCTGGTAATCTGAAGTCCAAGAACTCCTGGAGTGCCAAGGTTCGCCATCACTGCACTAGAGTGTCAAAAGTCAAAGAACAAAAATATTTTCTATAACTCAAAGAGCAAAGAAAAAATAATAGCGCCCCCCCCCCCCCGCCCCAGCTCCTGGAATGTGATCACAATTTATTTCTCTATATTCCTACCTTGAAGTACCTCTGACAAGTTATAACGGAAATCCTTTGCTTTGGCTGCATGCATGGTAAAAATACAGAAAATGTTATTCATATCATAAGTCAAACAGATTAGTCACATGATTCTTTCCCTGCAATGCCCTGTTTAAACTACAATCTAATTTTCTCCACTTTTTTATGTCTATATTTTCAGTACAGCTATGATCAGTTCATTTGTGCTTTTTTTCTGATCTTGATTTCATTAATTCCTTTAAAGAATACTAACACTTGGCAAAAATAGCAAATAAACAGCTAATTACTATTTAAATTTTGAAGCAGAGTTTTCAAATCATAAAAGTATAATATCTGAGAACATTAAATTTTTACTGTAAGGTGCAAATTGCAACTCTTACCTAACACTTCTTCATAATCAACAAGTTCAAACCAAACCACGGCAACTGAAGTCCACACTCCTAGCAGTGCAATGACCATAAACCACGTGAAAAAAGAACTTCCGGAAGTGCCTTCTTTCTTGCCATTCTTGTTTCCTCCATGTTTTGCCTCTACAAGAGAAAGAAACTAAATTAGTACTGAACATCAAGGCTACAACCATGAACTGTGCAAAAGGATGCTGGCCTTGTTAATTTTTTTTAAAAAGTCACACTAAAGAGATGAGTTTCATGGTGAATACAAGCAATTAACTTGTGATTAAGCCAGGACAGACGAAGTCAACTCAAGACTGCTGAAAATATAATTTAGTTTAAATCTGGTTTCCCATGTTATGCCTTAGATTCTTTCACAATATGTTTGCAGAACACAGATTTTTTTTAACTCCTACTTCCCTCTGCAACCTCTAAGAGTATGTTTCTTAATACAGTTGTACCTCGTTTAAAGAGCATAATGCGTTCCACAGGATTGCTCTTTAAGCGAGTTTGCTCTTTAAGTGAAACACCATTGTAAATAACCAATTGTGGGGGGGATTGTGAACCCCAATTTATTTGTTAAGCGAGTTTTTGGTTGGTTTTATTTGCTAAGCGAAGCGAACATTCAGAGAAAATTCTGCTCTTTAAGCGAGTTACTCTTTAAGCGAGTCGCTCTTTATGCGAGGTTTGACTGTATTAGGAGGCAATAGATGTAATCAATGAAACACAGTACCTATGTACAGTGGTGCCTCGTTTAAAGAGCATAATGCGTTCCACAGGATTGCTCTTTAAGCGAGTTTGCTCTTTAAGCGAAACATCATTGGAAATGACCAGTTGTGGTGGGGTACTGCAAACCCCAATTTATTTGTTAAGCGAAGCGAACATTCAGAGAACATTCTGCTCTTTAAGCGAGTTACTCTTTAAGCGAAATGCTCTTTATGCGAGGTTTGACTGTACTTAGAACATTTCTTTCCCACTCTGCAGGGGCAACCATAAGAATAATGTAGAACAATTTAATATTTTAAAATGTATAAAATTTAAAACAATTTAAACAATTTTAAGTGCATTAAAACAGGTAACATAAACAATTTAGAACTATTAAAATTATACATATTACAAAAGTTCTAAACCTGCTTAAGCTAAAATGCGTAAACTCCATTGACTCAAAGAGCCATGCTGAAATGAAGTCACTGTCAGTGCCATCTGAGTGTCCATGTGAAGAGACTCTACAACTGAGAGACTACAAATGGATCTATCTCAGCAGGAACATATGTAGCTGATGGGAGAGAAATTGTGCCAACTAGTATAGGGACATCAACAGTCTCAAGATGAAGTGTCATCTGGTTATCAAGAGATAGGGATTTAACTAAAGGTCACCTGAAAAAATATGAAAAAATGAAGGTATGAGCTAGCCATCACGCCAAGCTGCATGCATGTGAGAAGCAAAGCGGGTGTGTGCCCAACTGCTAATCTTCTAGAGAAGATTCTGAGGAAATCAAACAGATTGGCTGACTGATATCATCTGAGTTGTGAAACAAAAAGATACAGTATGAAAGCACAAGATGAGAGTGTGACTCTGTGTCTTGAATGTCAGCTCATTACTACACTGATGATACTTAAACATCATGTGAACTCACAGATTTGTCGATGTCTCTTCTTAGCTCCCCATGAATATACTAATGTATGAGTATACGCGTGTTGGTATTGGCATTTGAGGGAAGAAAGTCACTATAGCTGCAGATCCTAGACAAGGGACACAAACTGCTAATAGTCTGGGGCTTTCAGTACTTAACCAAGTTGGGCTGGATTACTTGGGGAAGTGAGATGGCATGCCTGCATATGTGCCGGGAATCACTTCACGACTGGGATATAGAGGAGGGAAACAGAAGAGGGCTTTATAATTTGATATGTCTCTAAAGAGGCTGCTTTTCAAAAAATCAAGTTCTAGTTCAGTGGTGGTGAACCTATAACACGTGTGCTAGAGGTGGCCCTCTGAGCCCTCTCTGGGCACCAATGCAGTCACTCCAGCACAGTTTGCCCCACCCCTCTGCCCAGCAACCCAATAGGAGGACTTCCTCCCTCCCCCAACACAGAGTTTAACCCACCCCTCTGCCCAGGAGCCCAATGCAAGCACTTCCTCCTTTCTCCAGCAGAGTTCACCCACCCCTCTACCCAGCAGCCCAATGGGAGTATTTTCTTCCTCCCCTTTTGCTGTGTTGGCACTTTGAAATAAATAAGTGTGTTTTGGGTTGCAGTTTGGGCACTCGGTCTCTAAAAGGTTCGCCATCACTGTTCTAGGCCATTTGGAGTTAGCCTCAACATTCTGAACACAATTTGGAAGCGTACTGACAAACAGTGTAATTCTTTCAGAGTCGGTATCATAGAAGCTTCAAAAATTCTCCTATTAACAGTCTGGCTTTGGCACATCACACTCACAATATCTGAATCATCTCCAAGAGCAACCACAGATAGAGTGCACTGCAACAGTCTAACTAGAAACTACTGCACCATGCACTACTGTAACCAAACCGTTTCTCTCCAGTAATTTGTTCATGGCTGTCCAGGTTAATCAAAGTTGTCTCCAGGCACTCAGAGCCACTGGGCTCTGACTGCTTCAACTTGGAAAGATAGAACCAGGAATGCCCTCAAATTACAGTATGCATCTTGTCTTCTGGGGGAATGCAGTCCTATCCAGAACACACTGACCATCCTATTCCAAGACATGAGAACCAGTAAATTACAGAACTTTTGTCTTGTCATGATTCAGCTTCAATTTACTGGAGGATCTTTTTGTTGTGGAACACAACCTGTCAGACAAGCCCCTGCATGAATGTTAGAGTCTCCCAAAATTAGAGTTCTTCTATTGTTCAGCCCATCTCCAAGACCAGCTCAAATCTTTTGAGTTGCAACCTGATACAATTACATTTAAAACTGACTCTGCAATGCTGATAAGTATCTGAATTAATAATTATGTTTTTAAACTAGAAAGTTTCTTATATTGCACATTATACACTGTAAAGCAGGGATGCCCAAACTTTTCAGGCCATGGGCCAGTCATGTGGTTCAGCGGGCCAGTCACGGGGTTCCTCCCACCTAAAGCAGAAGTAAAACGGGCCTTGCAATCTGTTTTGCAACAGGATGAGATAGATTTTAGGTTGCCATTTTCTTTGCTTAAGTCATAACCCAAACGATGGCCTGGAGGCTACGTCCGGCCCCCGACAACAATTCATACAGCCCATGTTGCCCTCGTCATTTCCGGAAGCGAAAGCAAAACATGTCCATATAGGTGGGACGGATGAATTGGTGTCAGGGGCCAAATCTGGCCCCCAGGCCAGTTTGGGCACCCCTGCTGTAAAGACCTATGGTCACAAACAATAAAGTTCTTATAGATATAGATTCTGCAAGTCTGCAATGTCCACTATGGAACTTAAATAACATCTGGCTATAAAGAATTTTTATCTCAATTCCTAAGTTTCCATGTATTTAAATTGATGAAAAATCCTGAAGGACTGTAAAAAAACATGTCTGAGTTTTCTGCATGTGGCTCAATAAGGACAGGTTTCACTTACCAGTAACTGTCGTTCTCCGAGTATGTTGTTTGGGGATTCACACTGATGGGTTCTGCGCCTGCGCTGAATCCGGAGCGGAGCTGGAAAGCTGATTGGATAAAGAGTTTTGAATGTGGGACCGCCCACCATGCCCAACCCCTTTAGGCGCCATTTCGCGCTCTCCCCTCAGTTTGATATTAAAGCTGCCCGCTAAGCAGAAGGCCATCTCAGGCCGGCAGCCCTGAGGGGAGGCAGGGTTGGGTTGTGTGAATCCCCAAACAACATACTCGGAGAACGACAGTTACTGGTAAGTGAAACCTGTCCTTCTCCTTCGTGTTGTTTGGGGATGCACACTGATGGGTGACTAACAAGCTCACTTACTTGGATGGTGGGCAGCCGGCGTCCTGAGATGCAGGAGAGCGCGATGTCATCATGGATGGGCGGTCATCAACGAAGAAGATCGGAGACCAGCCGTCAGGATGGACCTGCCCCGTCTGACATCAGGGGCGGACCTTGTGTCAACCCGGTAGTGGGTGATGAAGGTGGAGGACCTGGACCAAGTAGCAGCCTTGCAGATATCCTCCATCGGGATGCCCTCTAGGAATGCAGTGGAGGAAGCCAGTGTCCTGGTGGAGTGAGCCCGGACATGAGGCGGAGGTGGCAGGGATGACATCTGATAGGCCAGGTAAATGGTACCTGAGATCCATTTAGATAGTCTCTGGGCAGACAGAGGCTGTCCCTTAGTCTTGCCACCATAAGCCACAAACAGTTGTTTTGCTCTCCTGAAGGACGCAGTCCTCTGGGTGTAAAACAGCAAGGCCCTCCTGACATCCAACGAGTGCCACACTCTCTCTTGTGGAGACGAGGGATTCAGGAAGAATGCTGGAAGCGTGATGGCTTGGGCCAGGTGAAATTCAGTCAGGACCTTGGGCAGGAATGTCAGATCTGGGTGCAACACTGCCCTGTCGGGGTAGAACTTGAGAAAAGGAGGGTCAGACCGAAGGGCTGCCAGCTCCCCTGCCCGTCGGGCAGAAGTGATAGCTACAAGGAAGGCAGTCTTGTAAGAGACAAACTTAATGTCCACCGAAGCCATGGGTTCAAAAGGTGCCTTCGTGAGTGCGGTGAGCACTGTAGTGAGGGACCACTGAGGGGGTGGTATCTTCACTGGAGGATAGGCGTTGCGTAGCCCTTGAAGGAACCTTTTAACAGTTTTGTCTCTGAAGGCGGAGGACAATACTGAAGAAGGTGGGGCCTTGGCGACCACAGCAGCTAGGTGGACCTTCAATGATGAATGTGCGGATCCCAACTCGGCTAGGTGCAGGAGGTAAGACATGACGTCCTGCAGGGATGCGGAGTCCACGGTGCGGTCGCTGGATGCTAGGAAGTCAGTGAAGCGACGGTACTTGGCATCGTAGGACTTCCGTGTGGAAGGTTTCCTGGACAGATCAAGGATCCGTGTTATGTTGGGCGGATAAGCCAGGCCGTCAGGTGTAGGCTCGGCAGATCCGAGTGAAGGATCCGACCGTCTTCCATGCGGAGGAGATTCGGATCGGTGGGTAGGCGGAGACGATCGCAAGCCAGGGTTTGGAGTAGTGGGAACCACGGCTGGCGCGGCCAGGACGGGGCAATCAGGATCGTCCAGGCGTTCTCCGCACGGATCCGTATCAGGACCCGTTGGATGAGAGGGATCGGTGGAAACATGTACAGCAGTTCCTGGTGCCACGGCACCATGAAGGCATCGCCCTCCGATCCGTGGCCGATCCCCGCTCGGGAGCAGTAACGGCGGCACTTGGAGTTGGCCTGTGACGCGAAGACGTCTAGGGTCGGTGTGCCCCACCGTCGGCACAGGCGGTCGAACACCGATTCGTCCAGTTCCCACTCGTGCATCGCCGTCCCTTTGCGGCTCAGGGAGTCTGCATCGGAGTTCAGGGTGCCCTGGATGTGGACACCGATGGGGAACACGTGTACCTTCAGGCACCACTCCCACATCTGGACGGTCAGGTAGAGGAGGGAGAGAGACTTGGTCCCTCCTTGCCGGTTGAGATAGGCTAGTGTCGTGGTGTTGTCCGAGGCGATCTGCACCACACTGCCCGCGATCGACGGTCTGAAGGACCTCATCGCCTTCCACACCGCTAGCAGCTCGAGGAAGTTGATGTGGTGGTCGGCTTCCTCGGGCGTCCATATGCCGTGAATCCGTAGTCCGCGGCAGCACGCACCCCATCCGTGGGTGCTCGCGTCGGTGGTGACTTGGATGGACGGTGCGGGAAGGGTGAAGAGTCTCCCCGCGGTCACATTCTGGTCCATTGTCCACCAGTTTAACTGGTCTCGGAGTTCGGGAGTCGGTGTGAGCCACTTCCCGAGGTTGTCGTGGGTGCCGTCGAAGGAGGAGAGGAACCACGACTGGAGCGAGCGCATCTTGAGTTTGGCGTGCGAGACCACCGCCGTGGTCGACGCCATGAGTCCTAGCAAACGGAGGGCGTCCCTCGCACGGACCCGACGTCTGCCCTGGATCCGTGCCACCACTGTGCGGATGTCAAGCAGACGTTTGGTTGGAGCGTAGGCTCTTAGAGCCAAAGAGTCTAGAACGGCTCCGATGTATTCTATTCGTTGAGTGGGGGTCAACTGGGATTTCTTGAAGTTGACCCGCAGACCGAGGCTCTGCATAAGGGCGAGGCAATGTGCAACGTCGTCCTTGGCTTTTTGTTGGGTTGGGGAGCAGACCAACCAGTCGTCTATGTACGGGAACACTTGGACGCCTTGCAGTCGCAGATGAGCAGCCACCAGTGCCATGCACTTCGTGAATACCCTCGGAGCGGTGGAGAGGCCGAAGGGTAGGCATGTGTACTGGTAGATGTTGCCGCCCACCTGGAATCGGAGGAAACGACGATGTTCCCTCCTGATGGACACGTGAAAGTAGGCGTCCTTCAGGTCGATGACGGTGAACCAGTCCCCGTGGTTGATCAGCGGGAGGATGGAGTGAAGAGTTACCATCCGGAACTTCCTCGCGTCGATATGCCTGTTGAGAAGACGGAGGTCCAGGATGGGACGTGCCCCCCGTCTTTTTTGTCCACAAGGAAGTATCGGGAGAAGAACCCTTCGTGAGACTCCGACGCTGTGACCGGCTCTATGGCGCCCTTCTCTAGGAGAGCTGTTAGTTCCTCCTGGAGCGGTGGGGATGGATCGGTGATGCAGATCCGTCCGACAGTAGGGCATCTCTCGAACTCGATCGCGTAGCCAGAGTCTAAGATGGTTAAAACCCATCGGTCTGTGGTGATGGCAGACCACGCCGAGAGGTAGTCGGATAGGGGGCGGTAGGGTAGAGTCTCGGTCACGGAAGAGTCAAACACGTTGTTTGCCCTTCCGTTCCGTCCGCTTGCCAGTCTGAGGCCGCTGCTGGTAGCGTGGACGGTTAGGTTGTTGGCGCTGCCGGTAGGGCTGGTACTGGGAGTAGTCCCCTTGCCTCTGTGGCGGGCGAGGTTGATAGGATGGGCCCGCCTGAGACGTCGACGGCTGGTCCTGATGGTAACGGCCGGACCCACGGTGTGGAGGGCGGAGCTGTTTTATCGTGGCGTAGTCCCCTTTCAGCTCTCCCAAGGAGGTGTCGGTCTCCTTGGCGAAGAGGCCCTTGCCATCGAAGGGAAGCTCCTCCATGAGCCGCTTGACATCGTCCTGCAGGTTAGCCGAACGGAGCCAGGCGTGGCGACGGAGCTGGATGGCGGAGGCCAAGTTCTTCGCCTCCGACTCGGTGACGTGGCGGCCGGTGCGGATTTGCTGGAGGGCGAGGTGGTTGCCCTCCATGCAGAGTTTTTCAAAGTCCGCTTGTCGGTCAGGTGGCAGCAGTGACTTGAACGACTCCGCTTGCTCCCAGAGTCGACACTGGTAGCCTCCCATGGCCGTCGCGTAGTTGGACGCACGGAAGGACAAGGAGGCATTGGCGTAGAACCTCCTGCCCAGTGCGTCCAGCTTCTTCCCTTCCTGGGTCGACGGGATGGGAGTGCTGCTGATCGGCGTCCGGTGTTGGGAGCCTTTGACCACTCGGGAGTTCGGTGCCGGGTGAATGTGCAGAAAGTTGGAATCGTCCAGCAGTCTGTACATAGAGTCCACTCTGTTGGACACCGAGTGAGAAGAAACCGGCTTCTTCCACACCTCCTTGGCCGCTTTAGCAATCTTAGGGAGCAGTCCGAGGCGGACGGGGACCAGCTCCTTGCGGTCGGCCAAGCCGCAGACGACATCCTCACAGTCGTCCAGGGGAGCCTCCGCCCGAATCCCAAGGGTGGATCCGAGACGGGTGATCAGTCCGGTGTAGGTCTTCAGATCCTCCGGCTGGGACCCGTGGACGGCGCCGATGTTGTCGTCCGGGGACTTGTCGACCGCAACCGGCGGTGGCTGATGCTGCTCCTCCTCCTGGTCCGACGAATCGGAGTCTCCTGACCGCTCCGAGACGCTGGGCGGTGGCAGGTAGACCTCGGGGTCCGAGTCCGACCAGTACGGCCTGGCGGATCTCGGATCGCTCCCCGGTAAAGGCAGCTGGTACGGAGGGAGGCCTCCGACCGCGCCTGTTCCACCCTCTGCCGCTTCGGTGCGGGGCCCTCCTCACGGAGCGGTGGTGCCTCCGTGGCTGGTGGTGAGGGCAGAGGGCGCTCCCACGGTGTCGTCTGGGGGCCCTGGAGCTCGGCGTGCAGTTTCCGCACCATCGCCTCGATGTACGGGGCGATGAGGCTCAACTGGGGCGGCGGTTCGGTAGCCGGACCAGGAACCACGGAAGGGCTGCGGAGGGAGGAAGACCTGTGCGGTGGTACAGGTGGAGGAGTCTCCGGTGGCGGTGGAGGGCTGTGGGCCCTCTCCGGCGTGGCGTCCCGGGCCTCGGTCGACATCCTACCCGGCGTAGGTGGAGCTGCGACCGGGGCGGATGCTAGGGAGCGTGGCGGCGAAGGGTGAGCCGGTGCCGGGGTCGGAGGAAGAGAAGACGAAGAGCTACGGCGCTTCTTTTTTTCTTTTTTGTCCTTCTTCCTCTTCTCCTGCTCCTTCTTCCGCCTGAACAGTTCAGAGGCCGAAGGCCTGGAAGAAGAAGCGGAGGTTGAAGGAGCAGACGTGGAAGCGGCCTGCTCTGGAGCTGGGGGAGCCGGTGGTGCCAGTGCGGCCTCCATGAGGTAGGCTTGAAGGCGGTACTGGCGGTTCTTGATGGCGGCCTTCGAGAAGCCGCGACAGACTTCGCAGGTCTGGACCTGGTGACTCTCCCCGAGGCAGCGAAGACAACGCACGTGCCCGTCCGAGCTAGGGAACTTTCTCTTGCAGGACGGACACTGCTTGAACGCTGCCGCTGAGGCCATCTACCGAAGTAGATGGCCGAAGAGAAAAAATTATCCCGGCCGGGAGTCCCCGACACGAGATGTTGGTTTTTTTTTTTTTTTTTTTTTTTGTTACCGACGGCTGAGGGCGAGCCCCAGCCACACGAGGACCAAGGGAACAATTCCCCTAGTCCGAGAAAAATTGTAAGGTAGGAAAAATTGGAAGATTCTGAGACAATCTCAGTAAAGTACTCACAGATTTTTTTCCAGGCTCCTGCTTGCGCAGCGGAAAAAAGCAAACTGAGGGGAGAGCGCGAAATGGCGCCTAAAGGGGTTGGGCATGGTGGGCGGTCCCACATTCAAAACTCTTTATCCAATCAGCTTTCCAGCTCCGCTCCGGATTCAGCGCAGGCGCAGAACCCATCAGTGTGCATCCCCAAACAACACGAAGGAGAAAGGTATTAGCCAACTTTATTTTTTGAAAAGCTTACAAATGGAATTTAAATGTTAAAACCTACTGTTGAGCAATACTGTTTCAGATTTATTTTAATGTATTCTGTAACAATGCCAAAACTAAAGAACATAGCAAGAAGACTGCCTCAGACAGTTGATTGTTTTGGCAGTGAGTTGTTCTTTATTATCACTGCATTTTTACTTCTATAGAGAAGAGCTCATGGAATTTTTCACCCCAAACATCAAAATATTTTGAACCCTTTGGATAGCATGAAACTTGAGGACCAGATTTCCTTTTCTACAAAAGGCTATGACTTGGATCAGGCCTGCCACATTCTCTGCACAGGGTGTATTTTACAGATCTTGTGAAATGGTGGCCAGAATCCTACTGTATTTGCTAGGTACTCATTTTACTTACCTCAAAAGGATGGAAGGCTGAGTCAACCTTGAACAATGATCAGGATTGAACTCACAACCTTTTGGGTGAAGTACAGCAGTTTAACCACTGCACCATTAGGGCTCAGTGTAACTGAGATATACCAGAGCAATTCATCAGTTATCTGTAGTTAACCACGGCAAATTATAAACAACATATGCAATCATTATAAAGATTACTGCTAGTTTTTATCTTTTTATATTACTGTTCATAGTGATATGAAAAATTCATGAAAGATATGCTTTAATTTCTACTAGTCACACAAAATAGCAGCTTAGCTTCAAAAATCAGATAAACAGCCTCCAGTTAGTAGTATAGTAAGCTTTAATGACACATCTGAAAATCACTTATGTACTATGATCGAAATTCAGTATGTGTTTATTGTTAATTAAAATATGTTCAATACTGTACTATCTTAACAACCAAACAAATCAACAGAAATACATAACTGCATTAACATTACAGAAATCTGACAATACATTTTGAAACAGACTACAAAGTAGTCTGCAAACATAAAAAAATGTGTAAATTTACATACCAGACACAAATCCTTTATGAGTATACTCAATACAGTACTAAGCTTTAGAGTTAGCTGCATCCTTAGATTTGTGGCTTTCTTCTACAGCATGTTAAACTGACAGCATGGATATACACATAGATTATGGAGCACAGTCAATTTATAGTTGGTGAGTTTTGTTTTCAAAGAAAGTACGTAAACAAAGTTGAGCCTTCAGCTAATCCCAACTAATCCTGTATTTCCGCTCCAATATATCTCAATTACTAAAACAAATAAAATTTATAACTTCATCCATTCTATTTTCCCCTGACAACTACTGTATTAGGAGATACTGTATCTAAATTTATGCCAGTTTTTCATTGCAGCCAGACTACCTCTGCTTGAAGTCAACACAGTTTTGTGCCGCGGCCTCTGCACTCATGACCTTAAAAAGCTATACATTCAATAGCCTTGCCATTTAACTTGGTTCAAGCAAAGTGACAATTTCTTCCTTATAGAGAACTTCAGTTTGAATGTTCTTTGTTAAATACTTTTAGTCATGAGAAAAAATACTCTTAAATATTATCAGACATACAAAATACAAAAGTACTATTTCTGAAGGAATCAAAAGCCAGGGTGTATTTGTATGCTCAAAAGCTAGTACAGTATGCTGAACACAAAATAGCAATTACTTGTCTGCCATTAATTAAAACAATTGCAGGTTCTGCTCAGAGCTTCTGCTTTATTCACTGACTACCATCTGCTGTATAGGACTTTAAGACAAAATTTTAAAATTAAGACACCTATAAGGATAGTGAATTAATTATATACAGGCATTGCTATTCATCAATACAAACTATACAAGAAATTGCTCAATGTCCCAGATGGACATAAATATTTAAATTAAAAATGATTTCTTAATTAGCATCACAAAGTTTTCCCCACAAGAAATTTAGCTAAAAATGGGATTTAGTTTCACTGAGAATGTCACAATTTTATAACATGTTTATTTTTAGAATTGTGAAGTCAGTACAGCTATAGAGTAGTGCTGTACAGAGGGAATATACTCACAAACAAGCCAAAAGCATGAGAAACAATCCCTTTTACAACCTTTAGGCAAGCCCTTGGATCCATTTAGCTGTAACAATCAAATTGTTCTTCTTTCTCCTAAGTTTACTATGTAACATTTAACAATAAGAGCATAATAATATTGTGTACTCTCCGGAGAAATAAATCAAAGTTGAAGTCCTTCATACACAAAGCGCCAGTTCCGCAGAAAGTAGGTCAATCTCCAAATCTGTTCAGCCTTCATTTTCACCCACCTTATAGCTACACTCAGATATCACCATTATCTAAGACATAATTCCGTATTTTCAGATTTTTTTAAAAAAAATGCTAAGGAACAGACTACAGTAATAGCCTGAAAGATTTTTATTCTCTTCCCATATTTGTGTGTTCTATTTTTAGCAATGTGATCTTTGCTTTCTCTCTAAGCAAAATGAAAATACGCAGTTGAAAATATCAGACTCTTTCATACATTCATGTATCATCAGACACAGAAAATTCCCATATTTAGAACAGTTAAATTGTTTCACCTCAGATTAAAGTTATAACATATGTTAATTTTCATGCTAAAATATAAACATGTTAATTGTTCCAAACTGCCAGAACAATACCTGAATCGTCACCCATGATATAAATGTCATTTATCCATGAATAAAGTAGCTTAGAGTACAAAACCAGTGTTCAAGACAGGATCAGCCGAAAAAGTCTCCTTGTAAGCCTTACAACAGCAGCAAAGAAAGTTTCTTATGGTGAACTTGGTTAAAACCTGAAACCAGATCCTGTTGCAAACTCTGCCTGAAAGCTATTTTTAGTGCAATCATCTACAGTCCAAATGCTTTTAAATACCCATATGGACACCCAGTACTGACGTCAATCAAATGTGCCCCCTCCTACAAGCAAAGTATTGTGGGTAATGGGTCCTTTCCATCTCATTTAATCTCTGAACACCAACATACCAGAGAAGCAAAACAGAACAGATTTTTTAAATGCATGCCTCAATGACTAACTTCTAAGAGCATTAAGCCTTCTGTTCAAATTCAAACAAAAGTCAGGACACAAAACTTGCCTGTGTAATCTGGACATCAACTAAACACATTTACATAATTCTGATAAGCAACAATAGCAAATAATTTTAAAGATGCTTAATACAGTGATGAGAGAGAGAGCTGACATAATGTATGCAATGTAGGCACTGGAGAGTCTCTTGGAAGTCACAAAATACTTGGTTTAATAGCAGTATTGCAATGCGCATCTGGTAATCAGTAAACACATTGCTTCAAATATGAAAGTGCCAAAATAACAGCAGCCATAATCTTAGCTCATGCCATTATTCATGTTGAGACTTTATCATAGAAATACCTATACAGGTAGGATGCTTTTTATATTGCTAATGGGGGTGCGGTGGCTCAGTGGTTAAGAAGCTTGCCTTGCTAGCTGGAAGGCCAGCAAGTTGGCAGTTTGAGACCAGGATACTACATGATGATACTCAACTGTACTTATCAGCCCATGGGACCCAAGCGATGCAGTTGAAGTCCTATCCAGGTGTCTGGAGGCTGTAGGGGTCTGGATGGGGGACAACTGGCTACAACTGAATCCTGGCAAGACTGAGGTGGCTGTGGGTTAGGGGATCCGTGTTATCCCGGAAGTTACCACCTTTGGTACTGGATGGGGCTCTTTTGCCTCAGAGAGACCCGGTGCGTAATTTGTGGGTCCTCCTGGACTCACGACTCCTGCTCAAAGAGCAAGTGGCAGTCATGGCCAGGAGGGCTTTTGTGCAACTTCACATCATTCGTCAATTACGCCCGCTCCTGGACTGAGACTCCTTGCTTATGATCACTCACACTCTGGTCACCTCCAGACTAGATTACTGCAACGCACTCTACAAGGGACTACCTTTGATGACCATGCGGAGGCTTCAACTAGTGCAAAATGCAGCTGCCTGCATGGTAATGGAGTGTGATCGGTATGACCATGCCTCACCCCTGCTGCGGGAGCTACATTGGCTGCCAGTGTACCTCCGGATGCAACTCAAGGTGCTGGTAATGACCTTTAAAGCCCTTCATGGTAGTGGACCAGGATACTTAAGAGAACGCGTTACCCCAAGGTCATCGTCCCATCCCACCAGAACAGAACAGAGGAGCTCCCTAGTGGTTCCATCAGTAAGAGAGGCTCGGCACTCTGACACAAGGAGGAGGGCCTTTTTGGTATCTGCTCCGATCCTGTGGAATCTTCTGCTGACCGAGTTGCACTTCAAGGAAGGGTCTTAAAAAATTGGCTAGCGCAGCAGGTGTGGGGTGCTGCTGGCGTGGCAACCCCTTTCCGCTGGCTTATTTAAGGCCGTCCAGATTCTAATGTTATAGGGAGGGTATTTTAAAATGGTTTTAAATAGTTTTTACAGTTTTAACCTTTTGTATTGGGAATGTTTTATATTTTGAAGCTTTAATGTTGTGAGCTGCCCGGGGTTGCTTCGATGAGAGGGATGGAAATAAAATAAAATAAAATAAATAAATAAATAAAATAAAATAAAATAAAATAAAATAAAATAAAATAAAATAAAATAAAATAAAATGAATGAATGAATGAATGAATGACAGATTGAGTGCCTGTCTCTGTCCCAGCTCTTGGAGACATGAAAGGAGCCTCATTCAGGCATCACCTGAGTGAAGTTTCTCCAGCAAAAATCCTTTCAACCCAGAATAATTTCTGACATGAAATTATTCATATTGCTAATTTTAAAGCCAGATATTCTAATTCCTTTTTTAAACAGAAAGTTCTGTAAACTAACCTTTTTTTCCTCTTTATTCAATTAGATCATAAATGAATTGAAACTTATTTATTTTAAGCAGCAGTAAGATCAGAGCGGAAGGCTGAGCTGGTTATCTCAGATCTGGGAATGGGGGTTAAAGCACTCCCCTGCAACAGCCAGTCCACCTTTACTCATCCTACTCAGGACTACTGGGATGTAAACATTACCATCCATCTAAGGCAAACCCACATGGCCAACCAACCAAACAGCTGTTTCCCCCCAAAAAAGTTCTCCTACAGAGCCCAACTCAACCCCAAAGAAGTTCCTAAGCACATAATATAAATAGGTTAATAACAATAGTATATTATTGGTTAAATTTCAAGTTAAGAAAAATCTGATTCAGAACAAGAGGTGCAAGGTGGAAAAATTTAGATAAAATATTATTTTGGAAAATTTGGAAAATATGTAACTCTAGTTTTATTTTCATCAACATATGTTTTGAAGTAAGAAAAAACCAATTGCCTGCTTGCAACTTCCACAATAGAAACCTTTACAGGAGAGTAGAGGCAGAATATTAATGTTTTTCACCAACCTATGTCTTTTTGCGTTTACAGTAAAACACCGGATAACGCTAAAACTTGGGAACAGTCAGGGTTGATTTCAGTCCCACGAAAATGGCGGAGAGGGAGCTTCCAAGGTCCCTATCCCCCTTTCGGGGGAATCAGCTGTCGTGGGTGCCACGTGCGAGGATTGTGGAGTCCCAAGTTCTAGTCAACCCGGAGGATGGACAGACTGCCTCCTTCCTTCCTTCTGGCCTGGGCACCGCCTGGCTGGTTGAGCCAAAGGTTTTTCTCCCATAAGCTTTCTCCCATGAGAAGAGTGGATTCACTTGAAAAAGCCTTGATGCTGGGAAAGGTGGAGGGCAAAAGAAAAAGGGGGCGGCCAAAAATGAGATGGCTAGATGGTATTGTAGAGACAATGGGCACAGAACTGAGCAAGTTGAGGAGGATGGTGGAGGACAGAGGTGCCTGGCGGACAGTGGTCCATAGGGTCGCAAAGGGTCGGAATCGACTGTGCCACTGAACAACAAAACTCTCGCTTTAAACTCCCAAGAAACAAAACCTCCTCCTCACAGCCAGGTTCCAGACTAGTCCCTTCTCCTCCTCCTCCTCCCTAGTTGGAAACGGGAGACGTCGAGCGACTCATAGTCGCTTCTTCTCGGGGCCCCATCCCACCCCTGCCAAAGAGCGAACGTTGCCGGGGAACGCAGGAATGCGGCTGCTTCCTCCGGGGAGAGCCGAGGCAGGCCAGTTAGCTGCTCTCCCTGGAGGGATCGGGGCCGTTGCCGAGTCGGGCTGCCTCCTCCTGCTGAACGTCAACTTCCCACCGCTCCAGCCCCGGCCTGTCCTGTCCTATGGCGGTGGCGGGGAGGCGGCCCCGCGGAGGAATGTGTGTGCGTCGGGGGTGGGTTTGCTGGGTGCTCTCCCTCCTCCTGCCTTCCTTTTCTCCCTCTCTTGGGTGCACATACCCTCCTCCTCCTCCCTCGCATCGCCTTCTCAGCCCCCTCCTCTTCCCCCTCACTCCCAGCCACCCCCAGCCCCCTTCCTTTCCCTGCCTCGCTCGCTCGTTCCCTCCTCCGCCGCCCCCTAGACTGAATCTTATTGATCCAGAAGGTGGCTAATTAGCCCTTCCCGTCATGCCTGGGTAATGAGGCACATACGCCCTGCACTAATCAGCCATTTTTTTTTGCAGGAAACTAATTAGCAGAATAAAGATCCAAAGAGTTCCCCCCTCCCCTCCCCAATCAGCAGATCTGAGCGCGGGCGCTTCCTGCTCCGACCGCCCCGCCAGCCCGGGTCTCTTCCGCTCGCCTGCCCGCCCGGTGCCCCCTGATCACTCGCTCCGATCCGCTCCGTCCTTCCTTCCTTGGCTCGGTCCGGGGGGGGGTCTGAACGAAAGGACCCACCGCCTGCCCGGCCGCAGGCGACGATGCTGCCGCTGTTGCTGTTGGGCAGGGGCGGCAGCATCAACAGCACCACCACCACCACCAGTGGCGGCGTAAGTGGAAGTGGTTCCTCCCGCGCTCTGGTCGCCGCCGCTGACGCCGCCGTTCCTGCTCAGGTTGTTCCCTTTGCCTTATCCCGCCGCCACCACCCAGGACTCCCTGGCCTCGTAGCGAGCCACTACAAGGCCAGGGACACCCCGTGGAGAGGCGCCTCTCCTCACCCGGGACTTCCCGGCCTCGCAGCGAGCCGCTACAAGGCCGGGGAAACCCCGCATGTCAGACGGGGGTTGGGGAGAGTACGGGGAAGATCTCTGTATCCTCCCCAAACCCCGTCTGACACGCGCACACCTGCACGGTATTTGGAAAGGGTACGGGTCCCAGGAACCCCTTCCAAACATCGGGCAGGCAGGCGCTGGGGGGGTGTTGGATTGGGTAGATGTTCTACCCAATACAATCCCTCCCCCCCATGATTGTTCCGGATAACGCTAAAAATCGCGTTATTCGATACAAGGTTTTTCCAAAAATCTTGTAACGTTATGCGGTTTTAGCGCTATATGGTTCAATCGTTATCCGGTGTATTATTGTATTCAGGGGAAGACAGGGCATGAACATTTTGGGAAAGAAGTTGACACTATTCTCTGAAGCCCCAAAAAACCCTCCTCTGATGGATTAAAATGGTAAAAGGTTGTAGGAGATATTTCTGTCTGAGAACCAGGAGTGGCCAAGGCAGTCAGAGGCTTAGATCAGTGGTGCTCAAACTTTTTTTCTTGCGGGCCAGTCCTGCCCCCAACACTCAAGCTGCGGGGGCTGGAGGCAGGCTGCTCCCACCTGCCCCCACCACCTGACATCAGTAGGGGTGGCGACAGAGGCAGCAACTGTGCTTTTTCCAGGCTGCTCCAAGCAGCCTCTTGCTCGATCCTTTCCCCTCAGCAGCCTTTGCTGCTTCGGGGAAATTTTCAGAGCCTCCTGCGAGCTAAAATTCAGGACACTAAGAGAGCCCCTTGGCATGCTCAGGATGACATCATCCCGAGCACACCAGGGGGCTCTCTTAGTGCTGCAAATTTTAACTCACAGGAAGCTCTGAAAATTTCCCCGAAGCATAGATCGGCTTCAGCAAAGGCTGCTGAGGGGAAAGGATCGAGCAAGCGGCTGCTCGGAGCAGCCTGGAAAAAGCACAGTTGCTGCCTCCGTCGCCACCCCTACTGATGTCAGGTGGTGGGGGCAGGTGGGGCGGTCCGCAGTGAAGCCCGGGTGCTCACCATGGGCCACATTAATTATATGCAGGGGACAATTAGGCCCGTGGGCTGGAGTTTGGGCTCCCCTGGATTAGATGGACAAATAGTCTGACTTGACATAGTGAAAAATGTATTTCAATTAATAACTCTTATTTGCAGCAGTATTATGTTGTTAGATAGTATTATGGTTTTAGGTAGTTTCTTGTTTTCGAATAAGCTTACCATTCCAAAAGCACACATTAGTATTTTGTTTTAATCACAGGCACTTAGCAATTTTTCCTATCCTTCATACAATATGCAAAGCATATCAGAAAGAATGGAACACAACCACCACTATACTACAACACAGGTTAAAAAAAGTGCACATAATAATTCTATAAAGTAATATTGTTGTTTTCCCAAGGCTGGAAAATCAGATATACTTTGCCCTCATGTGCCTAAAGATATTAAGCCTGCTAACCAGAAATTTTCAATGTCTGTTCAAGCTTATTCATGACTGGAGAATGAATTTGAAAGATTTTCCAGCCCTAGGTCTAATTATACTACCTCTTTAAAAAGCACTTTCCATGCAGGTTATCAGTCCATAGGTGTAATTATAAAATGAAGTTATCGCTTGCAGTAGTCTTATCACACTTAAAATGCTTTACCAGTTTATGAAGTCCATCAGGAAGTAACCACTTTGATGTAAAATCAAACATGTCACCGTACAAATGTCCTACAATGAAGAATCCAATAAACCATTAGATAAAGATTTAGCATAATTTGTATTTTTAATGTATAATAATAATAATAATAGTGTGCCATCAAGTCAATATCCAGGAGTTTCTATATATCCCTTCTTCCTCTGGGGATGCCCTGGGACTGTGCTGCTTGCCCCTGACTACACAGTCTGATGTGAGAGAAATTCAAGTACTTTTCAGTACCTGTTCCTAAATGAAAAAAGAAAAATTCCTGAACTATCCTAATATGCAATATGATTTTTAAAAAGATATGGCAAGGAAGAGACAAGCTTCTTCCTGCACTGTATCTTTTTGAGTAAAACTCTGGGAAGTTTCAGTAATGGAAATTATCTTGCTTTGTTGCTGTTCCTTACATCAAAAGGCGCAACATTTGTTTCTGCTTTGCTTCCTACTTTTGTGTTTCAATCACCTATGATTACAAGCATGTCTTGTGTGACAAATTTTCTCCTGAATGCTTGCATAAAAGTTTTATTTCATCTTCTTCAGCAATTGTAGTTGGGGGGCATAAATTTGAATGCTGAGAAGTTCCCCCCAGAGTTAGATTGATCTTACTTGGTAAGACTTTTATAAGAATAACTCGGCAAATATTATAATCGAAACCAACTTGAACTCGACTCTTTCACCGGAGAAACAAGCTTGCATCTTGAAAACTTCAGGTCTCCTGGAATCAAGTCCTTCTCGGTCATTATTTTGCCCAAAAATACCTAGGAATTACTTTCGATCATAAAGAACCTATAAGAAACATTGCCAGTAAAAACAGAAAAAGGCATGTGCAAGGAACAATATTATTTGAAAGCTATTAGGAACCAGCTGAGACACATAACAACAAACACTAAGAACTACAGCTTTTGCCCTATGCTCCTCTGCGTGCAAACTCGGTAGGCCTAGTATGGTATAGTTTAGCCATGCAAAACAGGTAGATGAAGCACACAATAAGGAGTAGAATTATTCCCGAGTGCCTGCACTCCCTTCCTGTTGATAAAAATTAAGTACTGTATCTAGCAGGCACTGCACCCATTGAAAAGAACTACCCTCTTAAAATGACACGATCCCGAAAGCTTGGGCAGTGGACATCCTTTTGCTTCGGTTATTGTCCACTTCAGCTCTTACCACTTCTCCTTGACACCACCTCTCTTTGGCTGAGGTTACAATTAATGCCTTACTTCTATAATCCTTAAAAAGGATCCTGAGTTATATGCAAATAGGGTCTGAAGGAGTTAGTAAGGTTCACAGAGAAGTGGATTGCTTGGATGTCACTTGATAGGCTACAGACTGAGATTGACAGAACAAGAATGAACCTTTTAAAAAGCGGGTTTTCAACAATAACTCCTTGTGCATATGAAGAATAACAAGTAACCTCACACTAATGTCAGTGTACTCTGTGCTTTTTGACATGAAAGATTTGATGTTAGCTGTCCCAAATACTTTTGATGTTCCCCATTACCAGGAAAAAATTATCTGATGTGTTTATTAAGTACACTAGTACCTCGGATAACGTTATGACTTGGTTCCACAAGTCTCGTCGTTATCCGATTTTTAACGTTGTGTGGTACATTGATCACACAATGTTAAAAAAAGCTCTGTTTCCCTGGAGGCTGCAGGAAGCCAGAACGTCGGGATTTGAATCCTGACATTTTGGCTTGCTGCAGCCTCCAGTGAGGTGGGGGAACTTTGGAAACAGCTTGGATAGGGTCTCCCCACCTCCCTGGACCCGGCGGGGGGGGGGGGTCAGAGACCCCAAAATTAGACTTCTTTTTAAACAATTTTGGGGTCTCTGCCCCCCCCCGCCAGGTCCAGGGAGGTGGGGAGACCCGATCCAACCTGTCTCTGGGATTCTCCGACGTCCTCAGCCAGTGCAGCAAGCCAGAATGTCGGGATTCGAACCCTGACGTTTTGGCTTGCTGCACTGGCTGAGGACGTCGGGGAAGCCCAGAAACAGCTTTGATCGTGTCCCCTGCCTGCTCCAGAGAGATCAGAGGACCTGATCTACAGCTGCAGGGTGGCTGGGGAAGCTGACGGGGACTCCCTTCAGCTTCCCTAGCCACCCACCCTTGCCTCCGCACCTGTGGGGTGGCTGGGGAAGCCAACGGGGGAGCCCCCCGTCAGCTTTCCAGCCTCCCCACCCCTGCCTCCGTAGCTGCAGGGTGGCTGGGAAGCTGAACGGAGAACCCCGTTCAGCTTCCCAGCCACCCTGCTGGTAAGAACGACTGTATCAGAATACGTTAAAAATCACGTTATTCGATACAAGATTTTTCCGAAAATCTTGTAACGTTATGCGGTTTTCACGCTATACGGTACTCACGTTATCCGGGGTATTACAGTATACTGTTGTGTTCCTTATGTAAACAAAAAACCAACAATACCAATTTGTTGCTACAACTTACACAATTTTACTTACACAAGTATAAATTGCCATTTGATTCTGGCTGATATGTTTTATTACTAATATATTGTCCTTCACAACTTTCCAGTCTATATGATCTATAAATATTTGTAAACAAAAAAAACCATTGTTGTTGTTGTTCAGTCACACAGTCAATTCCGACCCTTTTCAACCCTATATTTGTGTTTAAAATAAATGCTGTACAAGAGATCTAGAAGCATATATTTAGTACAGGATACCTTAATGCAAAATACCAAAGCTGTGATCACCAGTAGCATGAAACACACACATATCTTAATAAACATGAACACTTAATACATCTACCTGAAATACCTATATAATAGCAACATAGAACAGACCCAGTTTTTATTAAAAAATAAGATACAGTGGCTGTGTGAAAACATTAATGCTAAAACATGGTTTAATGCAGTGGTGCCCAAACTAAGGCCTGTGGGGGCCCCAACGCCAATTCATCCAGCCTGTGAAGCCCTCGTTGCTCTTGGAAGCGGAAGTAAAACACGCCTGTGCGGGCACGTTTTACTTCCGCTTCTAGGAGCGATGAGAGCTAGTGACCAGCTCCCTGAACCACATGATTGGCCCATGGCCCAAAAAGTTTGGGCACCCCTGGTTTAATGCCTTAACGCAAAAACAGTGTAGCATTGCAAAACCAACCCAAACTTTCCAGAATGTTTGCATACTTTTTCATTCCTCAGGACATTCTGAGAGAATCAGAAGATCCATGTTTGTTTCAACTGAACAATTATCCAAATCTCTCCCAACAAATTCCACAGTCCTATCCCAAGGCGAAAGGACTGTGGTTAAGATGCTATACTTCACGACTGGAAGACTGACTGTTCACCAGTTGGAGACTGGAGTGGAGCATGACCAAGTGAACTCCGGTTGTCCCAGCTCCTACCAACTTAGCAGTTTGAAAGCAAGAAATTGTAGGTAGATAAACAGGTACCACTTCGGCAGGGAACGATAACAACATTCTGTGCACTCCTGCATCTAGCACAGACACCACTTGATCTTGGGTTGTAATCAGAGATGAGCATCATCCTAGAGTCCAACACAACTGGCTTTAGACCAGGGATTCTCAACCTGCGGCCCATGGCGCCATTTCATGTGGCCCCTCAAAACCTCCATCACACCAGAAAGTGCCATGTGATGGAGGAAGGGTAAAATGGCCACCCAGCCCCCGAAGCTGTCTGAAGGAGTGTGACCTGGCCCCCGCCTTAAAAAGGTTGAGAACTGCTTTAGAGCAAGAAAGACCTTTTCCTTTACTGTCCCAAGGCGGATAACTCCTTGGAGATCCCTTGCTAGCAAGAGAGGATCTAAGTAAGTAAGTAATCCCAAGGTGAGCAGATTGCTAGATTTACAGTACCAAAATATGCCTCTTTCTAGGACAGCGTCCTTACACTGAGACTGCCTTTGCAAATAATGCCAGAAGATGCCATGAAGTCTTACTCCCATGTCTGACGAAGCGGACTTGACTCACGAAGGTACTCTTACTCGAAACTCAGTCACATCTGACTCTGGAGATCAGTGCTCATCTCTGTTTACAGCCAAAGGGCCAGCACTAGCTGTGTCTGCAGACGTTTGACATGGACATATGGCAGGCATGACTTGACACTTCAGAGCACGGAAGCTACAGCTAGCCTTCAAAGTGCTGCAGTGTTTTTGTTCTGTTCATTCTCTGATTTGCAAAGATGGTGTCGCCTTTCCCTCTCCTCCCAGGGCTGAGGTAGGCCAGTGAGTTGTGTGCACAAGCGCAGGGAAAGACCAGGACACAAGCCATTGTGTGCATGTGTGTTCAAGGTGGTGGCCAGAGTGGAAAGGATTAGAGCAAGGGTGCCCAAACTTTTCAGGCTGTGGGCTGGTCACATGGTTCAGCAGGGCAGTCATGCGGGTCCCTCCACAAGTAAAACACACCTTGAAATCTGTTTTGCAACAGGATGAGATTTTAAGCTGCCATTTTCTGTTTAAACCAGAGGTGTCCAAACTTTGGCCAGTGGGCCATATCTTGCCCCTGATGCCCCCCACCGCTCCCGGAAGCAAACCGCAACGGGGCCCCGTATAAAAATTTGTTTGGGGGGCCCTTAGGAAGGGTAAAGATTTGTTTTGCTTACGCACGTTGGGGGCCCCTGTGGTCCCGTATAATTGATACGGCAGATACGGCGGTAGCTACGCCTCTGCTTGAAATCTATTTTGCAACAGGATGAGATTTTAAGCTGCCATTTTCTATTTAAACCAGAGGTGTCCAAACTTTGGCCAGTGGGCCATATCTTGCCCCTGGATGCCAATTCATCTGCCGCCGCCCCCACCGCTCCCGGAAGCAAACCGTAACGGGCGCATTTTGCTTCCGCTTCCTGGAGCGACGAGGGCCAGATGAATTGGCATTCAGAGGGCAGATCTGGCCCACCGGCCGTAGTTTGAGCACCCCCTGGATTCGAGAGTGACGGAGCAATGGGCCTTCCATTTTAATTTCCCTGCACAATCGGAGGGGCATCCCATCCAAAACAGGGGGGGGGGCTTCCAAAAGCAGGGAGAGGCGGTGGTCGCTTTGGCAGGGAAGAGAAGATGGGCTGGACCTCCAAGGGCGCCAACTTCGAAAGAGCCACGGGCGCAGGAGAAGGTAGGGAAACCCCCCCCCCAATTCTCCGGGGGGGGCACCTCCATGCACCTGCGGAGGGTATCCAGGTGCCCAGCCCCCCGAAGGGCACAGAGCATCTTTTCCCCAGGTGGGCAGCATTTACTGACCTCTCCTGGCGCCCCCAGGGCTGGGGCTGCCGCCTTTGGGGCTCCTGCGGGGGGCCATCTCGCCTCCTGTTCAGGACTCAGGCCGGCCAGCCAGCGACGCAGAGAGGCAAAGGCAAAGGGGGGGGCGGGTCCGCCAAACGGGGACGCGCGGGGCGAGGAAGGGAAGGAAGAGGAGGCTGCCAAAGCGCGGCTCCCTCCAGTCCGGGCCCGCCTGACTCAGGGGGCGCTCGAGTGGCAGGACGCTCCGGCCAACCGCCAGCCCCGGCGAGAAGTCTCCCGGCGAGCTGATTGGCCAGCCGGAGGAAAAAGGGGCACGCCTCCCACTTTGGCGCCTGCCTCTGTGTGTGGAGCGGCGGGGGGATAAATTGGAACGTGGCACCGGGTTGGGAAATGGGGGGATGTGGCTTCTCTTCTAGGGTCAGCCCCTCCAGTTGCTACGTAACCGGAGCATGGAGTTGCACATTGGGGGCTACTACTCCGGCCTCTGTTCGAAAAGGAAGAGGAGTCGAAATCGCGACTTCTTTTTCGTTTACAAGCAGAGTTTCCAATTAGTTAATTAATACCAGTAACGCGGTTTTGCTCTGGCAGGAAACCAGCAATAAGTTGCTGAACTAAGCCGATTTTATTAAAAGCCAAAAAGAGAGAAAGTGCGGTGATGGTCCTGTTTCTAAAGCCAAAGAAAGGACTCCCAAGATATAGCATTGATTTATAGTTTACACAAAGGAAAATATTTGATTTGTAATTGTAACTGGGGGTTGGGGAGCGGTAATGATATTTTTATTGTATTAATGGATATTATGTTGACTGCATGTTTTTATATTGTATTGATATGTCTGGTGAATTAAGCCGATTTTATTAAAAGCCAAAAAGAAAAAGTGTGGTGATGGTCCTGTTTCTAAAGCCAAAGAAAGGACTCCCAAGATATAACATTGATTTATAGTTTACACAAAGGAAAATATTTGATTTGTAATTGTAACTGGGGGTTGGGGAGCGGTAATGATATTTTTATTGTATTAATGGATATATTATGTTGACTGCATGTTTTTATATTGTATTGATATGTCTGGTGAACTAAGCCGATTTTATTAAAAGCCAAAAAGAGAGAAAGTGTGGTGATGGTCCTGTTTCTAAAGCCAAATAAAGGACTCCCAAGATATAGCATTGATTTATAGTTTACACAAAGGAAAATATTTGATTTGTAATTGTAACGGGGGGTTGGGGGCGGTAATGATAGTTTTATTGTATTAATGGATATTATGTTGACTGCATGTTTTTATATTGTATTGATATGTCTGGTGAACTAAGCTGATTTTATTAAAAGCCAAAAAGAGAGAAAGTGTGGTGATGGTCCTGTTTCTAAAGCCAAAGAAAGGACTCCCAAGATATAACATTGATTTATAGTTTACACAAAGGAAAATATTTGATTTGTAATTGTAACTGGGGGTTGGGGAGCGGTAATGATATTTTTATCGTATTAATAGATATTATGTTGACTGCATGTTTTTATATTGTATTGATATGTCTGGTGAACTAAGCCGATTTTATTAAAAGCCAAAAAGAGAGAAAGTGCGGTGATGGTCCTGTTTCTAAACCCAAAGAAAGGACTCCCAAGATATAGCATTGATTTATACTTTACACAAAGGAAAATACAGTAATACCTCATATAACATTAGTATCGAATAACACTAAAATCGCATAACATTAAGGAATCTGGGGGGAAGAATTGCATCAGATAACATTAAGATCCTATGGGATGCTTCAGATATCAACCACGAAAGCCTGTGTGGTTACAATGTATCTCTATGGATCCCAAGTATCAGATAACACTAAAAATCATATAACACCAAGACTTGTGGAACCAGGTTTTAGTGTTATATGAGGTTTTACTGTATTTGATTTGTAATTGTAACTGGGGTTTGGGGGGCGGTAATGATATTTTTATTGTATTAATGGATATATTATGTTGACTGCATGTTTTTATATTGTATTGATAATTGTATTGATATGTCTGGTGAACTAAGCCAATTTTATTAAAAGCCAAAAAGAGAGAAAGTGCAGTGATGGTCCTGTTTCTAAAGCCAAAGAAAGGACTCCCAAGATATAGCATTGATTTATACTTTACACAAAGGAAAATATTTGATTTGTAATTGTAACGGGGGGGTTGGGGGCGGTAATGATATTTTTATTGTATTAATGGATATTATGTTGACTGCATGTTTTGATATTGTATTGATATGTCTGGTGAACTAAGCCGATTTTATTAAAAGCCAAAAAGAGAAAGTGCGGTAATGGTCCTGTTAATAAACCCAAAGAAAGGACTCCCAAGATATAGCATTTATTTATTTATTTATTTATTTACTCATATTTACTATCCCGCCCCCAATCGGGTAGACCCGACTCTGGGCGGCTTACATCATAGATTAAAATCACAGGTTAAAACCGTAAAAATTCATAAGAAAAATTACAACAACGCAACAGATAAAAACAAGGGCAGAAAGGGGTGGCTCTTCCTTAAATCCCTTAAATCAGCCAACCTGCATGGGATTTATAGTTGATTTATAGTTTACACAAAGGAAAATATTCATTTTGTGCTTTTTTCCTTCAAAAGGCAATTTAACTAAGGCATCCTACAATAAGAGTGGTTAATTATTTCAAAGTTCATACTATAGTGCTATTTGATTTAGGGCTGTGCAGTGGTGGGATTCAGCAGGTTCGCCCCAGTTCGCCAGAATGTTCGAAAGGGAGAGGAGTCGAAATCGCGCCTTGTTTTTCATTGCCCGTTTACAAGCAGAGTTTCCAATTAGTTGATTAATACCAGTAACACGGTTTTTGCTCTGGCAGGAAACCAGCAATGAGACGCAATAGTTGCTGAACTAAGCCGATTTTATTAAAAGCCAAAAAGAGAGAAAGTGCGGTGATGGTCCTGTTTCTAAAGCCAAAGAAAGGACACCCAAGATATAGCATTGATTTATAGTTTACACAAAGGAAAATATTTGATTTGTAATTGTAACTGCATAATGAACAGTAGAGACATCATATTGAAAACAAAAATTCGTATTGTCAAAGCAATGGTATTCCCTGTGGCAATGTATGGTTGTGAGAGCTGGACCATTAGGAAAGCTGAGTGCAGAAGAATAGACGCCTTTGAGATGTGGTGTTGGAGGAGAGTTTTGAGAGTCCCCTGGACAGCGAGGAGAACAAATAGGTCAATCTTAGAAGAAATAAACCCAGAATGCTCCTTAGAAAGTCAAATTGTAAAGATGAAGCTAAAGTACTTTGGACATCAAATGAGAAGAGAGGATTCACTTGAGAAAGCCTTGATGCTTGGAAGGGTCGAGGGCAAAAGAAGAAGGGGAGGGCCCAAGATGAGATGGCTAGATGGTATTGTGGAGACAATGGGCACAGAGCTCAGTGAGTTGAGGGGGATGGTGGAGGACAGGAGTGCCTGGCGGACAATGGTCCATGAGGTCGCAGAGGGTCGGAATCGACTGTGCGACTGAACAACAACAACAACAATTGTAACTGGGGGTTGGGGGCGGTAATGATATTTTTATTGTATTAATGGATATTATGTTGACTGCATGTTTTTATATTGTATTGATATTGTATTGATATGACTGTAACCCGCCCTGAGTCGCATTGCGTGATTGGGCGGGATATAAATCGAATATAGAATAGAATAGAATATTCATTTTGTACTTTTTTCCTTCAAAAGGCAATTTAACTAAGGCATCCTACAATAAGAATGGTTAATTATTTCAAAGTTCGTACTATAGTACTACAGTAAAACCTCGGATAATGTTAAAACCTGGTTCCACAAGTCTGGGTGTTATCCGATTGTTAGTGTTATCCGATGCATGTTAAAATCCTATGGGATCCATAGAGATACATTGTAACCACACAGGCTTTAGCGGTTGTTATCCGATGCATCCCATAGGATCTTAATGTTATCCGATCCAATTCTCCCCCCCCCCCCAGATTGCTTAATGTTATGCGATTTTAGTGTTATCCGATACTAATGTTATCCGAGGTATTACTGTATTTGATTTAGGGTCGTGCAGTGGTGGGATTCAGCAGGTTAGCCCCAGTTCACCAGAACCGGTAGCAGAAATTCTGGCTGGCCCGCCCATCCAAGTTTTGCAATAAAGTAGTCTGTGAAGCCACACGGATGAGTTCACTGTACATACAGTAAACTCATTTGTGTGGATTCACAGAGACTTGGGCTTCTAGGAATTGAAGTCCAAGAACAGCTGGAGTGGCAAGGTTCACCATCGCTGATGCAGGGTATACTTTTAAAAATCAGAATTTTAGAGCAACATGACACCTGTAACACTGATCCAGTTTTGTGAGTCACTTTATGGTCCTGGGTCCTTATGGCATCACAAAGGTCTTCTCAGCCCCAGGCCAGGATTGATGAAGTTGCTGCCCTTCATCAAGATGAATTCAAGTGGGATTTAACCCACTTGGGGACAAGCACCATTCCCTGTTGATTTTGCCACCCAAGGCTGTTAGTTTTTAGGGTCTTCAGATTAGTTAACCACTGCCTGATGATTGGTGCTGAGTCGCTGGCATTAAAGTCTACTCTATTATCATAGCAGAATTACCTGGCCAGACAATAATCAGAACTACCATACTGTATATCTATTTTGTTTAATCAGAACTATGGTACGTCTCTCACCTTAAAAAGAAAGACTGATCAGGAGACTTGAGAGTCTACTGTCCAGTAGTCTATTGCTGACTCTGGATGAACAACTTCAAGGGCTCTCACTTCCTTCCTTATACTTCAGTATCATTAAATCTAGACCAGGGTTTCTTAAACTTGGCTCTCCAAGTGTTCTTGGACTTCAATTCCCAGAAGCTAAAGTCAGCATACCTGCTGATCAGGGCTTCTGAGAATTGAAATCCAAAAACATCTGGAGGCCCAGGTTTGAGGAACCCTGACCTAGATGATGCTTCAAAGAGAGGGCACCTTCAAAGTAGAGGACCACCTCCTTGCATGACCATGTTCATATAAAGGCAACCAAGCAAGAAAAGGCTGGGACCACTCTTCTTTCTTGCTCCATTGGGCAACCAGCATAAAGGACTGGGTCAACTATGCTACCTGAAGAAAAATCACGAAAAGCCACTTTCTCTGAGTGCTGCCTCTGCTTTACCTGCTTGTGCATTCTATTCTTTTGAGCAATGGAGCAGGAAGAACTGGACTTCCCTGCCCAGTGGCAGAAAACAAGCAAGGGGATATGGCTAGTAGTGTTGCCTAAGTGCTCTCTTTAGATAATAGTACAGTATGAGCTAGCTTGGACCAGTTAATATGTTGCTCAATGGCAAAAGGCAGAAAAGTGAAGAGATGACGTGTCTCCTAGCACAGGGATTCTCAACCTGCAACCTGTAGGCCAGATGTGGCCCACAGCACCTTTTTATGTGGCCCCTTGCTGCTTCCAAACCAGGAAATACCATGTGGTGGAAGAAGGGCAAAATGGTCGTCCGGCCCCCAAAGCTGTCTGAGGGTGCATACCCTCAGGGTATGCATACCCTCAGCTGTCTGAGGGTGCATACCCACCTACCACCCTGGCTTAAAAAGGTTAGGAACTCCTATCCTAGTGTATGACCAGTCATTTGTGTTGCAGTGGGTAGAAAGTAACAGCAAGCAGGCGTGTCTAATCAGCAGTATTGGGGGCTCACTCGTCTTTTCTATGACACCTGGGGAAAATAAGGAATGGGGGCAAAACCAGAGGCAGTCCCATTCAACTCAGCAGAATTTATACAGTACTGTATATGAGTACACACATCTCTGACATAACTTTGTTCAGCTATTAGGAGGTCCAACCTACTTTTTTAAAAAAAAATAACCAGTAATATTGCTAACTTAGTAAAGCATTACTAACGCTGGGACTGATTAGTCAGGAAAACAATTCTAAACTCTTCCATTCATACTCTATCTGTATTTACTCATAGTAGGCCTAAGTTCAGTGGGTTTAGCCTTAAGTATATTTGTAGAAGATTACAGCCTTATTTGATGAGTTTATTCAGAAGTACATCTTTCCACCGCAATTGGTCCACTCTTTGTCCTGATGATTTTTTCAGGAAAAAAACCTCCTCTTTCCATCATATGTCCTTGGGATACCACTAGCTATTTCATCCTTGTCTCCCTGCTTTTTTTTACTTTTAGCTCAATTACTGTGCATTTGACATAGGAGAACCTGGAATTTGGTCAACAGATTTGTTGTGCAAACTGTTGAATTTTCTTATTTTTTCTATCGCCAGCATTCTTTAAGAAGCTTAAGATGGTATGGCAGCAGAGGGACTATTGGGACAACTTGTTCTAGCTGTAACCATTCAGGTCAGGGCCTACATACGCATCAGATTGCTGCAATTAGATCTGTATGAAAATGTCAACAAAGATGATTCAGAAACTTCTGCTGGGCTGCCTCTTATTGGTATTCCCCTCACCTAAGATAAGGAGAGAAGTAGACACCAAAAGAACTAAGCAAGAGAATGACCCTTAACTTCCCTGAACAGATGTGTGTTTCAAGTCTACCAACTCAGATCCAGGAAGAGCTTTATGGCAAGAACAAATCAAATTAGAATATGGAGACAGAAGCTCACTTAACAAGGAGTAACAATTTAATATTTTTTTTAGCTTTATGTTTTTGTAGAATTTTATTTATGTTTGTATGTGTAAGCTGCCTGGAGTTGCCTCAGTGAGGACAGCAGGCGGTAGAAATGTGATTGAAATAAATAAATAATAAATAAACATTGAAGGAGAATATGGCTGAGATACGTGACCTCTCCTTCTGAATAGACTGACAGAGTGTCTAAATGTAAGACCAATATGTTCATCAAGTGGGGGCTACTAGTGGACAACAACACATCCTATGTGACTGTGGCTAATTTGCCAGATCCAACCAACCCTCTTTATTTCTCGCAGTGACTAATACAGTTTAAGTCTTTAAGTCTTTTGGGCCTGCCATGTAGCCTGCAAAAATGCAGGAGCTCAAATAGACATCTTTCTTCTTTGAAATGCAAAAATGGAAGGAGAGAGATAGAGATAGAGAGAGTCAGAACATGCAAAGCCTTAATACATGCAAATAGGTCATATGACCCCTAGAGGCAGGATGACGGGGAAAATTCCAATTGATTTATTATAAACAAACAATATTCTTTTTCTGTGTCTTAGTTAGACTGCCAAAACAAAGTTACCTTTGGTGAATTCGTTCTGTGTGAATGTTTACCCGTTGCCGGGGGTACACCTGATTGTGGTTCAAAAATACTGTACCACAATCTTCAAAGAGGCTCCTTATGTATACATCATAAAATGCTACTGACATTAAAAACAAATTCTAAAAGGGATAATGGTATAAAGTGGTGCTTGCACCAAGTAAAGGTAAAGGTTTCCCTTGCTCAAAAGCCAGTTGTATCCAACTCTAGGGTTCAGTGCTAATCTCTGTTTCAAAACCAAAGAGCCAGCGCTGTCTGATTCTGCAGATGTTTCCGTGATCATGTGGTAGGCATGACTAGACACTGGAGTGCACAGAACGCTGTTTACCTTCCCACTGAAGTGGTCCCTATTTATCTACTTGCAATTTCTTGCTTTCAAACCAAAAGGGCAGGGTATAAATGTGAATGAATGAATGAATTAGGTTACTTCCCTGTCCAGTGCTTTTGGTCAGTTGTTACCAGTGGTGGGCAGTAACAGGTTCACACACATACACCGGCAGGGGGAGGGAGCAAAATTGGATGGCCTTTGGGCAGGGAGGTGGCGAAATTGGGTGGCCTTCAGGGGTTAGTGAAATTGGGTGGCCATGCCCACCTCCCTGCCCTGCCCAGACTAACGCAGTTACCATTTAAAAAGTTTTATTCTGTGCAAACATATCAGAGAGTAAACAAAACAAAAAGACAAAAACGTTGTGGCTCCTTAAAGACTAACTGATGTATTTTAATGTGAGCTTTTGTGGATCAAGTCCACTGGCTCTTTGACTATAAACAGAGATGAGCACTGAACCCTAAAATTGGTAACGACTGGCTTTCGAGCAAGGGCAACCTTTACCTAATAACAAAAGATCCCTGATTGGTATTCAACTTTGACGTCAGGTTTTGTCCCTGCAAGTGGTTCAAGGTCTCCCTTGCTCAAAACCCAGTCATATCCGAGTCTAGGGTGCAGTGCAAATTTTAATCTATATTGTTCCGATGTTATTATGATGTGTTAAACCGCCCTGGGTCGCCTTCGGCGAGGAGGGCAGTATAGAAATTTAAATAAATAAATCTCCATTTACAGCCAAGGATCCAGTGCTGCCTGTGTGTTGCAGATGTATACATGACCATATGGCAGGCATGACTAGATCGCCCATGACGTAGGCTCTGCCCATGACATAGGCTCTATCCATGATGTAGGCTCCGCCCACGATGTAGGCTTCACCCATGATGTAGGCTCCCCCCCATGGTGTGGTAGCGAATTTTTTTGCTCCCCACCACTGGTTGTTACCCTTTCACCAAAATCACTGAACTCTTCTAGACAGAACATGTGTTCTCTGCAAAGCACCCAACTCACTGAATATGCTGGAGTTTTTCTTCCTATCCCTGGAATGATACGAGGAATGAAAGAGTCTGTGACTTTCCATGCTGTTTTGTCCTCTCCCAAGGACACATTTTATTTTCATTTGTTCCAGGTGGCAGATCCTTCCTTCTTATTTTTGATCCACCTACATCTTAAAGACTCCAAATTTCCAACTGAGACCATGCTTCTCTCCAGCCGCACGGCCCAGCTGTCCGCTGGCAAAGAAAGCAGGGCAGGAACCTTCACCCCAGGACTCATTTCTTTTTGAACAAAGCATTGTTCTCTCACACACTTTTAAAAACACATAGTAAGCGTACAATGAAATCCACCCTCTAATAGCATGCTAATAACTATGAAGCAAACTTGGGGTTGTTAATAACTTTATCCAAGTTGTGCAATATTTCTAATTTGTACAGTGGCTAATTACTGCTTATCCTTCCTTGCTCTGAGAAAGCTAGATGAAACATTCTTGATAATCCTTTCTGAACTCTGCTGTGCTGGCAAGCATACAGAAAAGCCAGTGGCACTTGTTTTAAGACCTGGAAAATTTCAAACAGAGTATAAACTATAAGAAACTATTCAGTATTGATTTAAACCAGGGGTTCCCAACTTTTTCTAGCAAATAGTGAGATTTCCCAAAAGAATTCAAGAGTTTGGAAATTCTACGCAGATTATGGCACATATACAAGAACTGAAAGGAGGGGAAATGTTCCAGTTGCCAATATCTTGAAGACACTTCACAATACAGTACCAGAAATAGTGTCACTTGAGATCAGCATGCTATTTGTTCACATGGATAACACCCAATGGTCTATGACTCCTCCCCCTGACCTCAAGTGACTCTGATTAGACTGCACCTGCTTGCACCAAAAGAGCCAGTGCAGTAACACCCTGTCTATGAAATCCCAAACCTGAAACGATCTATCTATTTCAAAGATCCCAATATCAATTTGCCTACAAAACATTACCCTTTCAGTTAGTTGAATACGGTCCCCATATTTTAAAAACATATTTGGCTATAATCAGTGATGGGATGTAACAGGTTCTCACCAGTTCACCAGAACCGGTAGTAACTTTCCCCAGTGTCCCAGAGAACCAGTAGCAGCTTTTGGGGGGAACCACCTTCGGGGCTTGCCTTTTCACTGGTTGTGCCAACCACTTGGTGTGCATGCATGCCTACAGTGCCTACAGTGCTTGGCGCGTATGCACGGCCTCCTTTCTGTCCTCCTTGCTGTCCTTGTGTTGTGGGTGGGTGGGTGGGTTGAGGTGTGTGTGTGTATGTGTGCTTATTATTATGATGATTATGATGATTATGATGATTATGGTTATGGTTATGGTTATGGTTATGGTTATGGTTATGGTTATGGTTATGGTTATGGTTATGGTTATGGTTATTGTTATTGTTATTGTTATTGTTATTATTATTATTATTATTATTATTATTATTATTATTATTATTATTATTATTATTATTATTATTATTATTATTATTATTATTTTCTTTGGCTCCACCCATGGTGTAATGATGTCATGATGTTAGCTCCGCCCACACTGTGATGACATCACGGTGGGGTAGTAAAATTTTTGACATCCCACCACGGGCTATAATATTTTGAAATTATAACTTTGAAAGAGTTGAGGGGGGGAATCTACTTAGATGGGTTTTAATCCTTTTCATAAGAAGATGGAAATACTGTGTGGGCAATTTAATGTTTATATTTGAGGTATCTGTGTAGAACTTGGGCAGGCTGAGGTATTGCTGACTGTATATTTCAATTATGACATCTTGGCATCACTGCCTTTTTTAAAATGAACAGCACCATTAATGTTTTCTATCCTTTCCTCCAGTTAGTTTATAGTTTCTATACCCCTTGGAACTAGGCTAGAGGTTAAGATGTTAAGTTACCGGTATTCAGTTTGTTTAGTGACTTTCTGGTGTTTGCTTTTGAGGTGGTGGTGTTTTTAGTGATACAGTAGCTAAGTTGCATTGTTGGTCCTTTCCTCATTCTATGCATATTCCTCATATCTCAGCATATCTCTGTGTTACAGTTTTGCTTATCTAGTCCTTTAAGTGAAAGTGCCAACCCAGAGCAAAAGTAGTAAATGGTTTTACAAATTCTTGTGGCTGCATGGCTAAAAACACTGCAGTACATCAGTTAGCCATTGCAAGTTTTTGTTGTTATATGCCATCATATTTGTGGTAAAATCAGAGTCCTCAAATTTTTTTTCAGAAAAAAATACATACTTTCTTAAAGTGAGATCAGGGCCCAAATTCCCATTAGATAGAACAAGGTGTTTCAAAATAGATAATCTGTTGTACTTTGTCAATATATAGGATATATCAAATGCAAATAAGTACTGTACTGTATATGACTTTGAACATTGGCCAGAATCCTATTAATGCTTGTATAACTAATTCTCCCAGAGTGGAAAAATATCCCAGATAGATACATAGATAGATAGATAGTTGTGTTGTGATGTGATGTGATGTGAGGTGAGGTGAGGTGATGTGATGTAGTGGATAAAGGACTAAGACTCAGGAGGTCTTAGTTCAAATCCCATCTCAGCCATGGAAAGTCACTGAGAGTGTGAAACTGATACAATCACTTGTTAAATATGTCACTGACTGTGAAAGTTCAAATTTGATGGCACATAACAACAAAAACTTACCATGGCTAACTGATGTGCTGCGGTATTTCTTAGCCATGCATCCAGTCACATACCTCACTACATGACTGAGATGTACCTGGCAGCCTATCAATTAATAAAAAGTAGTCAAGGCAAGTTACACAAACCTTATGCAAATACCACTGAGATTCTTGTTCTAAAAAAAGAAAATATCCATAATTAGTTAACTCCAAGGTAAGCAACAAATATGTATTTTTAGTTGTCTTTACAGTACTGTATGTGCCTTCAAGTCACCTCTATCTCTTGGTGACTTTAGGGGATACATAGAAAGAACCTCCTTGACTATTGTGGTATTTTTTAACCACAATCTGGATTTTGGTCAGTTTGTCGAGGAGTCATCAGTAGTGAGCACTGATCATAAGCAGGTAAGTTGAAATCATGCATTACCTAATGGCATAATAATTATAAGATGATATTGACATTTTAAGGAAATAAGTGTTAAAACAGTTTCGGGGTTCCCAAACTATGGCCCACAGACCAGATGTCGCCTGTGGTGCCATTCCATCTGATCCACGCCGCCCCCAGAAGCAGAAGTAAAATGCACCCATGTGTGTGCAAAATGCTGCCATAAATGACCTGTGGCTGTCATAAACACATTTACGACAGGCATGGGTGCATTTATGGCAGTGTTATGCACATGTGCGGGCACATTTTACTTCTGATTCCAATGGAAGGAACCATTGGACTGGCCCACTCAACCACATGACCAGTTTGGGCACCCCTGCTTTAGATGGCATGAGGTAATATGAAGGAAAATGGTGCACAAGTGGTTCACGTATTGTACAGTTTACAATATCTCATTCTGAGACACAAGCCCACAAAACGAGGCCTTTGGGACCAAGAAAGGATGAAGAGAGGGAGAGGGAAGTAGCAGGGATAGTAACAACAGTGGTGGATATCAGTACCAGGAAAGAGTACGGATGTCAAATGCAACCAGGCGTATGTCATCTCACGAGACACCTTGCATCATCTCTGAGTGGAGTTTGTTAGGTTTGAATTTAAAATCAATAAAAATGTTTCCTGCATAGAGTGATCACAACCAGAAGAAACCAGAAGAGCAGAGGCTCTTGTGTTGGCTTGTTAAGAAAAATATCTACTGTTTGGCAATTTATTTCTAAGAACAATTGAAATGTCACGGCAGGTGTGCAAATACTTGAGTTATTCAGAACTGTTCAAGACATCTCCAGCATGCTAGATAAAACACACACACACACAATGAGTTGAAGAAGGAGGCCAAACAGCTGTTGCAGCTATAAAGTTTGCATTTAGACCTAATATCAGAATAGAAATTACAAATTGAATAAACTGGCCTCTTAGGTTCTATAAGTAGCAAGTTTAAACCTAGGATTGTGGAATGTAGATGCTGTGGTTGCCTCCTATATTTCTGTTCTGTTTATACTAGAACGATCAGCTTTAACGATCTGTACTTTTTGTTTCTTGCTATGTGACAAAAATATTTTAGCTTTCTGCATTGTATGTGTTTTATGATTTCTTGGTATATATTCATTCACTTTAATAATTATTTCTCAGCATTCTCCAATATATTCTTGGCATTCTGCAATAAATCTATGTAGCAAATGCTTATTTTTCTTAAAGTAGCAGGTCCATGATTCTATACAGTAAAATCAAGAACAAACAGCATGGTGCAAGATCCATTTTCAAAGTGGATTTTAAGTGTTTGTTGCGTTCAGCAATATGTTATTTATCTTAAGGAAGTTGTTTCAGGCCAACTCTATTTATGCTTTACACAGCAGATACAGAAGGAGTTGCACACAAACAAAACTGTGTTGAGTCCTAAACTCAGGATTGAGACCGAGTGCCATAGCCAGGATTCTAGATGTGGGTGGGCAAATATTTTTGCACGGTGGGCAACAATCTCTCTCTCTCTCTCTCTCCCTCTCTCTCTCTCTCTCTCACACACACACACACACACACACACGCAAGCAAGCAAGCACACACAGTCACTTACAATGGTGTTTCACTTAAAGAACAAACTTACAGAGCAATCCCATGGAATGCAATATGCTCTTTAAGCGAGGTACCACTGTACTGTAATTCCATATACGTGTACAACAGAAGCCAGCCATGGTTAAGTGGAATTTACTGTTGAAAAAGGATTCTACTGTTAAATTTATTAATGTCTCCCACCCACCGAAAAGTCTAAAATTTATTTGGTCTGCAACACTAAGGAAAATTCCATTCTGCTTTGTTAGGTAATCAGCTTCTGCCCTGAAGCTTATGCCTTTACACAAGTTAGCTGTTCTCAGGTCCCCACCTTGTTTTTCAGTAGGTGGATTTTCCTAATCATAAAATCTTTTCTCTCTTTGAGCAATCATTTATGTTGACATGTAGCTGCATATAATTATGAATGCTTACAGTGGACTGCTGCATAATGTAAGGCTATTTTCTTTTGGTATGTGCTAAGCACTTCAGTCTTGCAGGAAACATGTTTATTTATCTTAATGAGAAAAAGAATTATAAATCTGTTGCCTCAATGATCTCTTCATCTTTATTGGCATTAGAAATAATCCAATGGTTCTTCTTGAGTGAAACGGTCAGGTGACAGGGTGGTTTCATTGCCCAGGGGAAACCTGAATGTTTTGAAAGTCTGGGGAGAATTCTTCCATGTCCTCCCCCTTAATAATTTAAAATGAAATTGACTTCAATGACCTAGTTGTTAAATGAGTCTTCATTTCATTTTTGACATTCTCAGTATCTGTTTAATGTGAAAACAGGGCAGATAATATTACTTGCTTGAGATTATATCCCTGAACTCTGTTCCTTCATGTCCTCTAGTCAGCATTGATATTTGATCTGGATCATTCCCTCTGGGTCTATTTGAGCAACCTTAAAGTCTATAGGTCACAAAGTACTGTCAAAGTTTTGCCCTAAACTATCAGTCAACTCTAGTCTCAGCAGGAAGAGATTGCATTTTATGCAAATCTTTAACTAATCCTAAAACTCCAACCATGTCCTCTGAATCTTAAAAAAAAAACATGAATTATTCCCATCATATTGGATTTAAGACAGGTATATGTGTAGCCTGTATAATGGAAGACGGTGGGACATACTACTGATTTAACAGGGATTATTATTCATTACATGATTGTTGATCTTTTTAACAAAGATTATGCAAATAAAGGGGATTAATGCAGTGAAATTGAAATATATTAATAATAATAATAATATTTCATGGTACAGTAATGACAATTGTAGTAGAAAATTGTCACATCGTGGCAATACATCAAGACCTTTATGTTCCTTTGTATGCAAGGTGCTTCAAAGATATTTGGCTGCATAGCATAATGCTTTTTAGGAATGTGAAATAAAATGAGCTGAACCACTTCTCCACTACATTAGGCTTGCTAAAATAGAGAGATTTACCTAAGTGTTTTTCTGATATTCTGCTTGTTCTCTATGTGTAGTGTATCTGGGATATCTGGGCCTAACAATTCAGTTCATTCAAGATATGCAACTGTCTATACTAGGCTTGGGGACTGCAGTGGCTTAGTGGTTAAGATGCTGAGCTTGATGACTGGAAGGTCAGCAGGTCAGCAGTTCGGGGCCTGGGGCCTGCGCAATGGAGTAAGTTCCTGTCATCTGTCCCAGCCCCTGCCAATTTAACAGTTTGAAAGCAAGAAATTGCAAGTAGATAAATAGGTATCACTTTGGTGGGAAAGGTAATATATCTAGTCATGCCTGCCACATGACAATGGAAACATCTGCAGATGCAGACAGCAGTGGCTCTTTTGTTGTAAATGGAGATGAACACCAAATTCTAGAGTCTGATATGTCTGGCTTTCAAGAAAGGGACACCTTTACCTTTATACTAGGCTTAGGCCGGGGTGGGGGGAATCTATACACCTATTGAACACTTTGATCCACAGAGCCTGATCTGCTTATTATATGGAGGGACTGCAGCAGGAAGTGAAGAGAGGTTGCTATAGGCCCTAGTTCTAGATCCTCATTGGTGACTTAACAAGTATCTTGAACAGGTAGATGCAGTTCTGGGGATTGCTTTGCTCTCTGCGTCGTTCACCCACAGCCCTCCTTCCTCTGTCAAACTATTACATAGTTGCCTCGGACTGCAGCCAAAGTCCAAAGAATTGTGTGCAAGTTTAAATAGAAATCTGACCCCACTTATCAAACTGGCGATTTGTTTGGTAGCTTTTACAGTTCTGTTGATCCTTGCAAAGAGTTTTCATCATTCTGAGAGATGAAAAAGGTAGTTGTTGTTTATATTCCGTCCATCTGGGGTTATCTCCGCTCTGGGTGGCTAACAACAACACTTTAAAAACACATAATACAGTAAGATCACATACTAAATCACCTAATAAAATACAAATATAAAACCTAATTAAAACCGGGGGACCAAATAAAAGCCTAACACTAGTCCGGTGAGTGCCCCTACTCAAATGCCTCCCTGAACAGAAGGGCTTTAAGTGATTTGCAGCATGTTAATATTTATTCTGAGTCAAATGCCAAAGCCCAAATCAACCCAAAGTCTCAGTCGCTTGTTGACCCATCCTCATCCCCACCCCATATGTGTGTTTCTCAACTTGTATTTTATTTTTAAGCAAAGCAGGGATGCTTCAATTTGAAATCAAAATCTTAGTTGGAGAGAGGAGCTCTCCAAAGCTGCTTTCTTAATAGGGAAACAATACAGACAATCTTCTCCTTGTGTCCTCAGTGCAGTTTTTTCAAGCCTCCACAACTGTCTTGAGACAGAAACCATTAGGATAAATTCAGACTAGTCAATCACAGGGCAGTTTGGCCTTTGGACCATAGTACTGGGATTTGGCAATTCAGCATTTCTTCTTCATGCAAAGGGCTAACACATAAACCTTGGGAACAGGGAACCGTTGTTACTGGGACCACTTGGTTGCTAACCAGTCAGGAAAGGCCCTTGCCTAGCCTTTACTCCTTGTTTCTGTTTTGTTGGGCGCAATTTGCCATTTGTTCTTAATTTAATTTAATTTAAATCTCATACTCGTATACCGACCAATCAGGAAACCCGACTCAGGGCAGCTCACACAATATTATGCAGTAAACACAATAATACAATATAGACAATTATACCATATTCATCCTACAAAAGCACATATCATAACATAAAATAGTACAATAATACAATAGTACAATGTCCTCTCCACTCCGGCTACAGGCAAATCTGAAGGCAGTGGCAGTGAAGTCCTGCAGTGCACTGCTGTAGTGGCCTTTTGTGCCCTGGCCTGGGGCAGGACCCAGGATGCCAGCAGTAGTGGAGGATCCCATTGCTCATTGCCGCAGCAGCAAGAAAGTCCGGGGGTGGCAGCGTTCTGCTGCCGTAGTGGCCTTTTGTGTCATGACCGGGGGGGGGCAGGATGCTGGCAGTGGTGGTGGGTCCCATTGCCCGTCACCGCAGCGGCCTCCTGGCCTTGGCTGCAAGGAAGTCCATGGGTGGCTGCAAGGAGTCCTGTCGCTGTAGCAGCCTTTTGTGCCCTGGCCTGGGTCAGGCCCAGGACACCAGTGGTAGTGGAGGGTCCTGTCACCCATCGCCACAGCAGCCTCTTCACCCCAGCTGCAAGAAAGTCCAGGGGCGGGGGTAGAGTCCTGCCATCGTAGCGGCCTTTTGTGCCTTGGCCCAGGGCGGGGCGCACGATGCCGATGGTGGTGGAGGGTCCCATTGCCCATTGCCTCAGTGCCTCCCCACCCTGGCTGGAAGGAAGTCCGGGGCAGCGGCTGTGGTGGGAGGGAGATGCAGCCATATTGAACCCTTATCTGTATTTTTTCAGCCACACATTTGTAATAGAGAAAAACCTTCATTGTTTTCCTGTAGCTAATATAAACCTTCATCCTATTGTTGCCAAAAAAAATGGGCAAATTGCAGCACCATGTGGCTATGGGCACCAAAAGGAATATGTGCACCAAAAGAAGAAAAAGGAGAAAAAGGCTTTATGTTACATATACATACGGTCTCTCCATCTTGCAGCAAAGAGCAAGGAATGAAGAGACAAAAGTCTTACAAAGAAGGCTAAGACAGACGTCAAATATCCCAATACACAAAATTCACAATAGACGTAGTCAGTGATGGGATGTAACAGGTTCGCACCAGTTCGCCAGAACCGGTAGTAACTTTTCCCAGTGTCCCGGAGAACTGGTAGCAGCTTTTGGGAGGAACCACCTTCGGGCTGACCTTTGCAATGGTTCCCCCAATATGCATGCGTGCCAAGCACTTGGTGTGCATGCACACCTACAGTGCTTGGTGCTTAACTCAGTACATAGGCTGATCAGTGCTTTGGGGGATTGAAATACAAAATCCAAATGTTGGAAAATGCTGGCCTACACTGTTCTAACAATCCTGAAAACAGCCTGTTAAGTTTTCTGAGCATCTAGTAAGTATGGTAAATATCTTTTCTCTCTTTTACTTCAAACTTCTGGCTGGAGCAATAATTTTAGGCTGGGAAGCATGCTGAACATGAGAGGAACTTTGGGGAGAACTTGCAAAAAATTCAAATCCACTTTCATTGTGCGACTAAAATATCCAACACATATACATGTACCGTAACAAGGGCAGGAAGCACATGGCCAGATCAGATGAGAACAATGAAATCTGTTGTGTTGGAATGTCACTCACAGAATCCAAGAGGCCATAGTGTCTGGGAGTGGTAGTCCAAAAAGGTAACTTTTTAAAGTTTTTCTCCAGTTCCCATGATTTCTCACCATTGGCTAAACTGGCTTAGTGTTGACAGAAGCTGTAGTCAACAACCTCTGGAGGACCGCATAGTCCCTTAACAGGCATCCTGAGAGATTTGTTGCTTCTACTCTTCTACGTGCTTGCATTGTGTGCCAAGTATCAGGATAAGCCCTCTTGTGTTGCTGTTTGCATGGCTTATGCAACTTTATTGTGGCTCCTATCAAGATTGAGCGTGACTAGGACATTATGGTAAATTAACTACCAAGTTAATCATCAATCAGACTGCAGCACCTTTTATGGTGTGATCAGAGAATTGCATAAGTGGGTTCTTGGGATATATATCCAGAAGCTCAAATTAAGAAAGTGGCTTCATTTTAGAAGTCCAGGGTTTGATCAGGACACAAAAGAAGAAGAAGCTTAAATTAAAACTGGTTGTTTTTTCCCTTAAATTCGTGGGTGCCCTATTTGCAACTATCCGAAATATATTAGCCAGAGCCAGTACTGTATCAGACAAGTTCAGAAGCAGGTGGAGACATACTAGACTGGTACCTAGAATCACCCCATAATCAAAAATGAGAGGATCCTGTATTGATCAACAATGTGGTGGAACTTGTTACTGGCTCATTTTTTATACCTTCCTGTTTAGTGGAAGCTTCTGGGTCTTATTGGGTTGACAGAAATTTTTTTTAAAGATGAATTTGTCATTCTGAGCCTGTTGTGATTTTCCATTTCAGAAAAGTTGGATGGAGAAGCATATAGTGTTATAACCGCTCAGCAGAGGTCAGTATTGCAGCATTACACTAGAAGGAAATGTTTAACTCTTGATTTCCGTGCAGTGTTTCCCAAATGGACTTCAACTCCCAGAAGCCTAAGTCAGTACATTGGCTGGTCAGTGCTTTGGGGAATTGACTTAGACTTCTGGGAATTGAAGTCCAAGATCCAGCATTTGGGAAACACAAAAGCCAGTTGCTCTCCTATTTCTCACCCACTTTCCCATCATTTTTCTCTAATATACACATTCATATATGTACACTCCATGTACACTCAGAGAAGAGGAGGAGGACAAATAATTCTACTGAATCTAGTTAGCTGATTTCCAGCTAAACATGCATAGGAGTTCAGCTTTGGCAGCTGATGTAGCACAGTTTGAAGTTTTGTGTATTTGGCATCCATCCATCCATCCATTATTTATTTATTTATTTAATATCCCACCCCAATTGTTGCAAGCACCACTCTGTTTGTTTCCGCTTGTATTCTGTTTCATTAGTTTAGATAACATAGTAAATCATCATTACAATCAACCATACAAAATTATAATGTACAATAAATTCAAGATTAGCCAATTTAACATTTATCTCTAGCAGATTGATCAGGCCATCAATGAGACTTGCAGTCAAAGTTATATGCAAGTTTTGGACTCTCCATCCTTGGAAGCAAAGGATATTTTCCCATTAATTTCATCAAGCTAGAAGTACATTCCCCTGTGACTTGTTAAGGCTTAGAACAGCCTCTGAGTTTTATTATCAATGGTATCAATATTGTGTTTTTATTTATTTATGTGTTAATTAATTTATTTATTTATTATATTAGTTTCCTTTCACAATTTCATTTTGGTTTTCATGCTTTATTATCCCATCCTAAATTTTGAAGCTGCTAGGAATGTTGCTAAATTGAAATAAAGCTTTTTTTAAAAATTAAATGAACAAATAAAAATAATACTAAACAAGAGTCAGGTTTTCCAGTGGCTGTCAGTAGATTGAAGGAGACAAGTTAAAGCAAAAACCTCAGTGTTCCATTGGGAAGGAGAGCAGCCTCCCAACTCAGCTAATTTGTCATTAAGTACATTAAGGTGCACAGAAAGAGCCAAATTGTGGTATTCTTGAACCACAATCCAGTGTATCCTGGTGACAACAATGTTGTGTTGCTGGCTGACCTTTTTCATAGTAGGTCAGGCAAAAGGAACTGCAGATTGAACTTACCAAAATACGCCTTCATTTTGGCAGTTTCATGTCTGGCCTAGAGAGAGAAGAAGAAATTAAGTATGTACATTGAAATGATCTAGTAAAATTTGTATTACTGTCTGTACAGAATACCTTAAAATGTTGTTTTTCTCTTGGCAATTTATCTGTAGCATTTTCATAGATTGCATTCACTTTCCTTCATCCTTGTGGTGTCAGTACTAATGTTGACTCGACAGCTGCCTTAATTTTTCTTCCACATCATTGCTATAGTTTTACATGGTTTTACAATTTGATTGCATGTGTGCTTTAAGTATTGCATTAATGTTTGTGCATTAATCTATTCAGCTGGGGTCCTATTATTCCTTAAAAAAAAAAAGCCCAGGACATTTGTAAAAGAATGTAGTGCCAAGTTAAATGGTAAAGATCAGGGTCTATCTACATGTGTGTTTATCCTGCTCTTCAGGGAATTTTTGGAGTGTGCTGATCCACTTTTTCTTTCATCCTCCTCACAAGTTGGACCGAGCAACATCCCAATGCTTTGATTTTTTGTTAAGCCTCCATCAAGCTGTTCTGCTATTTTGCAGCTTTCTCCTTCAGGGCCATAGCCTGTATTCTAGATGTGGGTGGGCGAATATTTTTTCAGGATGGGCAATGATGTCATATACATATACAATAAAACCTAGGATAACACTAAAACTTGGTTCCACAAGTCTTAGTGTTATACGGTTTTTAATTGTATCTAATGCATGCATCAGCTAATGTTAAAATCCTGTGGGATGCATTGGATAACGTTAAAACTCCATAGAGATACAGTCAGTGGTGGAATGTCAAAAAATTTACTACCACACTGTGGGTGGAGCTGACTTTGTGGGTAGAGCCAACATCATGATGTCATGATTGTGGGTGGAGCCAAAGTAAAAATAAAAAATAAATAAAAATACACATTAAAATACAAATTAAAATAAATACATATACATTAAAATAAATACATATACACATAATACATAAATTACACATAAAAACAAACTACATAAAACACACACACCTCAACCCACCCACCCACCCCAAACACAAACCCATCACTTACCTTATCCAGGGGTCAGGGAGCAGCAGGCAGGCAGGCAGGCACAGCAGCGATGCAGTGGCCTGCTGGCCTGGCCTGGCCTGGCCTGGCCTGGCAGTGCAGCGCAGCCTAGCCAGGCAGCCTGGTCCAGCCCAGCGGTGCGCTGGAGAAAAGCCGCTGCTGCCACCGCCGCTCCTCCAGACACTGCCTGCAGCCTTTCCGGGCAGCCCAAAATGGCTGCTTGGAAGTGTGCATGCGTCAAACCTCCATTTGATGCATGCACACTTTTATTTTTCAGTGTGCATGTGTCAAATGGAGTTTTGACGCATGTGCACTTCCGAGCAGCCATTTTGGGCTGCCTGGAAGACAAATCCGGAGGGCGGCCGAAGAGGCGACCAAACCAGTAGCCTGGGGGTGTACCACCACCCCAGCGATTCCCTCTGAATGGCTGCTACTGGTTCAGCTGAACCGGGAGCAACCCATCACTGGGTAAGCCCCCGAAGTGGTTCCTCCCAAAAGCCACTACCGGTTCTCTGGGATACTGAGAAAAGTTACTACCGGTTCTGGCGGACTGGTGCAAACCTGTTACATCCCATCACTGGATACAGTACATTGTAACCAGCACAGTACATTGTAACCAACATTATCCAATGCCTCCCATAGGATTTTGACATTATGCAATGCAATTTTTTTTCAGATTGTTTAACATTATGCGGTTTTAGTGTTATCTGATGCAAATGTTATCCGAGGTGTTACTGGATGTCATATATATAAGCAGCTGGTTGTTTGAGCTGCTAACCACTCCCTGGCTAAAGCCCTGTTTTCCTTTCTCCCATTCCCAGCATAGTTTTATCATGTGCTGAGTTGTTTTTGGAGAAGTGGTCATTTGGTGAGATGGTTGAGTCGGTTGACCATGTGGCTAGTCACACACCTGTACTTCTCAGAACAGCCGTGACTATTTCTATGTCTTGAGCTCTGAACGTGGTAAAAACTAAGTGGCTAGTGGTCTTAATCTGGAAAGGGAAAAAAGCACTTCTTTCTTCAATGTGTTGGTTGTACCTTCCAGCATACGGGATTTTTTCCTTCTGTATTTTTTTTCCTTCTTTCTTTCATCAGTCACCATTGACAAAGCCATAATGGCTGGGACAGTCTGGAATGTGTAGCCCCAAAAAGTAAGTTATGCAACACTTTCAACTTCCAGGAATGCTGCTCAGTTGCAATGCTGGGCCTTACCAAGGCCTGAAAGTTCTTTAGTACCGACAAATAACATTATTTTAAAAACTGCAGGAAACTGGATATATTATACCTTACTAGCTGCTTACACCCGGCTGAAGCAGCTGGAGCTTTTCCAGCAAATTCATCAGAAGGGACCGATTTCCATTAGTCACACCGATGACCAATTGCACCATTAACTTGAGCAAACTTCACCAGCAACATATGCTCTGTTTTCCTTTCATTGGTGAAGATGAAATTGAAAGGTAATCCATAAATGAGCTGGTGGGTATTTCTGTCTGGGGAAGGAGACCAAGTGGACATATTTGTTTGGTGGCACCCTTTGCAAATGTCTTTCTTCACCATGGGGCCTATGCATATATCCTAGGGGTAAAATAATCTTTCCGCCATTCTTAAATGTATATATATTTCTCTATGAATAAACATGTTAGTTAGGCATATTTCCTATCAGTCTTGCTTTTCTGGTCTCTGATTTCATTGCTAGCCATAAAACTGTTTCACGTTCTAAAAGGCAAAGGCTGGCTTATCACTCAATGATGCTGTAAAATAAATCTGTCTTGGCCATAATTAAAAGCAAATTACTTCCATGCAGCCCCTGCAATGAACATTAAATACAGGAAACAAACAGTATATTGATTTCTTGCTAGTCTCTAATAAGCACTGCCAGTTTTAGGATGCTAGTGATTTTAGGCAGTTGACTTTTTAATCTGGAAGAGAGGTGAGAGAGAAAAACTATATGTTACTTGTAGTTCCAACTTGATAAGGTTGTAAGACTAATCAATTAATAAATTACTCCTGGCTCCTGTAGTTCCAACTAGAGGGCTGCCTTTTGTCAGATAAAGTCAGAGCTATCCCTTGAGTTAGCTGGAATGAGACATTCAACTCAGACAGAATGAGCAGGCCTGAAATGACCTGCTGTGGAGTCTCCGGAGAGCTGGAAAGTGGAGCTTGGTGCATAACCAGTGTTGCTTTTGACAAAGTCTGCCCATCCACCCTCTCCCTCATGCTCAAGACAAGTAGGAAAGGATACAGGGGTGACAGCAGTAGTTGCAAAGGCCACAGGATTATTCTGACACCACACCTGCTTCTCCTTCCTCTCCAGAGGCGTAGCTACCGCCGTATCTGCCGTATCAATTATACGGGGGGGGGGGGAGCTACGGGGGCCCCCAACGTGCGTAAGCAAAACAAATCTTTACCCTTCTTAAGGGCCCCCAAACAAATTTTTATACGGGGCCCCGCCAAGGCACGCTACTCTTCTGTTCCTCTCCCACCTCAGGTAGAGGGACACAAGATGGCTGACATGGCTTTCAGTTTCAGGCAGAGGTGTGATTTATGGTGAGTGTGTGTTTATTACATTTTCCCTAAACATTTCTTGTTCAAAATTAATTCCAATTTTCTCCATGACAAAAAATAGAAATGGATCCATTTTTCCCCATCTCTCATGGACCCTCTTACTCTTATGTAACTAGTAACTGGAAAGGAATATTCAGTTTCTAGGTTCCTAGAGAGCAGAAGAAAATCCAGGGGAGGGAGGAGCACAAGATCCAAAAGCTAGGATGAGGTCATCTTGCAGGGGATCCATCCATAGGCAGCAACCACAACTGCAAATATATCTCCATGAATGGCAGGAGCTTTAAGACCATGACAACCCTGGTTAAGGGGGCTGGAGAACTGGCCACACAGTCTTGGAGAAGACTTTGCTGTAGGTTGACTGACACACATTGTGCAGTGAGTAATTTAGGAAACAGGTAGTTGACCTGCCATACTTGACTGCTGTGCACCCACAATGAACTGCAACATGGCCAGTATTAAGCAACAGTGCTGCAGTCAAAGTCAGCAGCTGGGAGATAGTGTTGTCAGGTATGGTGGATATAGAGATCTACTGTTTTGCCACTTCCACAAGAAAACTAAGAACTTGTGTTGTTCTTAATGCTGCTGCTTCTTCTTCTGCTGCTTCTGCTTATTCTGCTTGTTTTGCTTCTGCTTATTCTTCTGCTTCTTCTGTTTCGTCCGCTTCTTTCATATCTAGACCAGATGTGAAACTTCCAAAATAAAGGCACCTTTTGGTGAGTTCATTCTGCAGTTCTTTTGCCTGATCTAATGTGAGAAAGATTAGCTGGCAACATACGGTTGCCCAATTGTGGTTCAAAAATACCACAAACTTCAGGGATTCTCTTTCTGTGTATAACCCAGATGGGATGACAAAAATTCTACTACCATGCCATGATGTCATGGACATCATGGGCGTGGCCAATGTCATGATGTCATGACATCATGGGCGGAGCCGACGTCATGACGTCATGGGTGGGGCCAAAAATAAAAATAAATAAATAAATAAATAAAATAAAAATAAATAAAATAAAAATAAACACACACACACACACACACACCTCAGCCCACCCACCCACCCAGACAGCTACAACACAAAACCGTAAATAACTTAAAGAAATAAAATAAAGAAATAAATAAAATAAAAATTAAATAAAAATACAACCACCCACCCAAAACACAAATAAATCACCCACCCACCCCAAATAAAAAACCCTCACTTACTTACCTTCCTTGGAGCCGATGAACCCCCATGGCCCGGGGCCACCCGGCAAGGTGCGCCGCCCCTGACTCCAGTCTCCTCCTCCTCCAAAGGCCGCAGCCACAGGAGCCACCGCCTGCAGCCGCCATCCACAGCTGCCGCCGCCACCAGAGCTGCCGCTGCCTGCAGCCCTGTGGCCTCCTTGGGCCGGTGCCTTTTTGGGCTGGCTCCGGCTGCAGGCACAGCCAGGGGTGGTCAGGGGCTGGGGGCAGCAGTGGCTCTGGCTGCGGTTCCGGCCACCGCCAGAGCCACTGCTGCCCGCAGCCCCTGGCCGCCCCTGGCCATGGCCGGAGCCGGGCCAAAAAGGCACCGGCCCAAGGAGGAGGAAGAGGCCACAGGCACCCAGTGGAGGAGGAGGCTGCAGGCGGCGGCGGTGCGTCCTGCCGGGCGTCCCCAGGGCATGGGGGCTTGTCGGCCCCAAGTCCCTGGGAGGGCTCGGCGGCAGCAGACGGCCCAGGCAGGCCTCAACGTGCCCCGGGGGAGGTGCCCTCCTCTGAGGGCTGGTGCCGCCGCCGTTCTGAAAGGTGCAGCTCTGGCTCCAAAAGAAAAAAATATTAAAATTGGAGCCAAAATGGCTCCAATTGACTGGACATGCGCAGAAACTTTTGGCTCCAATTTTTAAAAAAATTCTTTCGGTGAGGCGTCCTGAACCGGACGCCTCAAAAGTTGACTCTCCTCCCGGAGAACCCTCCGGGATTGTTCCTACTCAGTGATGGGATGTCCCCGGTTCCAGACGGTTCCCTGGAACCGGTAGGACCAATTCTGGAGGGGAGTCCACTTTTGAGGCATCCGGTTCCGGACGCCTCACCGAAAGAAAAAATTTTTTTTTTTTAAATCGGAGCTAAAATGGCTCCAATTGACTGCGCATGCGCAGAAACTCAATCTGACGCATTGTGCATGCGTCAGATTGAGTTTCTGCGCATGCGCAGTCAATTGGAGCCATTTTGGCTCCGATTTTAAATTTTTTTCTTTTAGAGTTGGAGCCGCGCACCTTTCAGGGCGGCGGCGGCAGCGGCCCTTTTCCGTTGGCGGCGGCGGCCTGTCAGCCTGTCGGGAGGAAGCAGAGAGAGATGGAGCGGGGGAGCCATGGGGCCCAGGCTGGGCGCGGGGGGCTCCTCCTGCCTCTGCTCCTCCTATTGCCGCCACTGCTCCTACTCCTGCTGCCGTCGTGGGTCGGGGTCAGGTCTGAGGCGACGGAGGGGCCGGAGCGCCTGCTGTCCGTGTCCGGCGTCCGCTTCGGCTGGAGGAACCTGAGCTGCCCGACCTGCAAGGTCCTCTTCGCCACCCTCGATGCCTCCGTCCAGGTGAGCCTCACCTCGCCTCGCCCCGGGGGGTGGGGGTGGGGTAAAGGAGGCAGGCAGGTAGTGGGGGTGGCACCAACCCCCCCCAACTGGACACCCGTCGTGGGGATTGGGAGGCCCTTGGGCAGGAGGATGCCCTGGGACGCCTCGGCCTGCCGGCAACCCCCCCCAACCCCCCGCCCCTGCTCTCTTTGCGGCTCAAGCTGCCCCAGGAGGAGGGGGGTCACCTTTCCCTGGCCCATCTTGCTTGCTCGACACCCACCCTCTCAAAGGGTGGGGCACCTGGGCTTCTCCCGCCCTCCATCACCAGCCCTGCCCTGCCTGGCTTGTTTTGCTGCCTGAGTTGAGTGGACGTCCCCACCCCCACCCCTTGGGTGCAAGGCACCAGCCCGAGGAGGAGGAGGCAACAGGCGCCCGGCAGAGGGTTTTTTATTTGGGGTGGGTGGGTAATTTATTTGTGTTTTGGGTGGGTGGTTGTATTTTTATTTAATTTTTATTTATTTATTTAAGTTATTTACGGCTTTGTGTGTGTAGCTGTCTGGCTGGGTGGGCTGAGGGGTGTGTGTGTGTGTTTATTTTTATTTTATTTATTTTTATTTTGGCCCCACCCACAACGTCATGACGTCATGACGTTGGCTCAGCCCATGACATCATGACGTCATGACATTGGCCACGCCCATGACGTCCGTGACGTCATGGCGTGGTAGTAGAATTTTTGTCATCCCATCACTGTTCCTACTGGTTCCAGGGAACCGGATGGAACTGGGGTCATCGCATCACTGAACCTACCTCCTTTGGCACGAGTAATAGTCCATATCCGTGAGCCTAAATGTGGCTATTTGGAGAGGCTGCAAATGAACCTCATCCCACATCCCTCAGTTTCATTTTTTTTTACACATGTTAGGAATTTGAAGTGGAAATGATTTGAGGTAATCAGTATAATATAACTTCTTAAAGTGGCATGGCCTGTAGTATATTTGAACTAGTGCTGTGACTTTTCTTTTAAAATAAGATTTTTTAAAAGCATAGAAAGGATTTAAGGTATAGATAATCTTGTGTCAAAATGATAGCTAAATTTCTCCATGCTCCCACTTTTCTGCCATTCTGATGTAGTAATTTGAAGGGCTGGGCGGGCAATCAGCACTTGTTATTCATTTCTTTTATCACAGGTAAGAGAAACCTTCCATTGCTCCCATCTCCTTCCATTTCTTTATTGTTTCAGGTTCACTTTCGTATGACTTCACCTTAAATGAAGAAGATATTTTGCCGAAGAGAACTGGCAAAGATGAAGCATTGCAGAAGGAACAGGTCATTTTTGATATGTCATCATTCCCTAAGAGGAGGCTTGGATTTAGAAAAAGGTTTGGTACAAGGAAGTGACATTTATAGATGAGACCTAAAGGAAAAAAGAACCAAAGCTGATTCGAAGAAGGGGAAAGAAGAAACAGTGGGTGTATGCCTAATGGAACAGTGTAAGACATACAAAACTGTTCTAAAAATAAAAGTATCTAATGTAGCTGGAGCATATCAAGTTATGTTACACTATAGAGGCCAGACTCCTATTTATTGCAAAATGCTGCACACATATGTGAACTTCTGCACAGTTTTGTAGCTTTCTGTCCCATGCTCAGGTGTGCATCTGAGAAAACGACCTTGTACATGACATGAGTTCCTTCAAGCATGAGACAGGCAGTTTGAATGATTGAGTATATCAGTTACATAAATTGCAAGTTACATTGTACAAACCAGATAGGATTCTGACCAGTCATAAAACAGGTATTATTGCTATTTTATACCTTATTATAGTTTCCCTACTTGTATTTTCACATATTAAGTAGTAACATAAGGTCTTGAGTAGAGGAGATGAAATATAAACCATTTCTGCAAACTATTTCTGCTACATTCAAACATTTCCATTAATTTACTGAAACAAATATATATATATATAAACGGCAAGCCCTGGGGGGGAAATCCATATGACTTATCCTTCCAAATAAATGCAAAAGGGTGGGATATTTTTAAATTGCAAATAAATACATACATAGTAAAAACTGTAAACAAAAATATACAAATATTTAACCAATATTTAGACTTCAGATCTGATATTCTGAATTAATTGAACTACAAATATCTAAAACCAAAATTCAGAGGAAATTTTGGATTGTTTTAGCTTGGCAGAAACAGGCATTTCTCTATATTTTGTTGTTAAAAGATATTGAGTTGTTACCTATATCTGTAGATTTATGTGTGTGTGTATGTGAATGTCAGACTAGAATTACACAAGATAAACTTGATTTTAAGGAGGGTAGGAAGCTTTATAATAAAAACAAACTATTACATTTTCTCCTTCTGTTTGATGGCTTAGAAGAATGGTTCAAACCCAAGCTACTTGCAATTCACCAGCAATATACAATAGACTCTAGTTAAAGGCACTATAAATATTGTTTATGAGTTCTCAGAGGGTAAAAAAATGGCTTTTATTTTAAATTTTGCAGAAGAAGTGGCAGCTTAGAAGCTCAAGGTCTGATTTTGTGCTGGCTTGCTATTTGTGGCTTCACTGAAATATGAAGAAGCTAAGTGGGACCCAGAGCCAATGGGATGATTGCAATTGAGAGCAATGTGAGTGCATAGTTGCCTTTGCTCCACAGACCTAACCTAAAGCCCCACTGCCAGTCCAAATGCAATCCTTTATTGACATGCTCTTATCTGAGGATGACAGGAAATTGTGGTAGGTTGCATAACTCTATTTAATGTGCACTGTGTGAGACATAAATTACTTCTTTTATATGAGTAAGAAGATTTTTTGGGGGGGGGGGGATTTTAGGGATCATGTTTGTCGCCAACCTCCTTCCGTATCGGGGCCAAAACGGAATTCGACAGGCGGAGGTGGTGAGGAACCAGGTGCGCCCAGTTGGGACTTCTAGGCCTTGTTTCCCAGTCCTCTCCTCAAGCTGCCGGGCAATCAAGTACTCCAGCCTGAGTCCTTTATCTCCCCTCCTCCTGGGCAATCCTCCAAGGACATGCAATGGGAGTTTTGCAATGGTAGTGTGATGAACACAGATGTTGGGACTCCAGCGACTCCACGAAATACAATACAGTGCTTACAATTGTCTCTTATGGATGAAAAACCTTGTCAGGCATTCCTCTTTTTATTGCAATAAAAGCAAAGCAAATTCCACAAGTCCAATTGAAGTATCCAAATGCAAAGCATAGCTGTTGCTAATCTACTAATCTGACTAAGTAACTGCAAATAAAAAGATCCCATTCCTGGGTCCTTAGCTCTCTCTAAACCTAAGTCCACATCACTTAACTGAAAATAAGAAAACACATAAAACCTAAGAGTAGACCTAATCTTGTTTTAGAAATTTCAAAGTCCGAAGATTGCTAGAATTTTGGCTAAGAGTCGCTTTGGTGAGAAATGCACTAAGTCCAGAGACCTAGTCTCATTCCATCCTCCAAAGGAATGGCCTGGCTTCAGCCCCCATTTCAAAGTTCCATCTCCACTCTTCCCAGCAATGATTCAAAGCTTCAAGGTTCTCTACTGTATCCGATGAAAACTCCCTCTAACCTCTCAAAAGCAGGGCTTTTCATCCTGACAAAGTCCCTATTTCTCACACCTAAGGAATTTTTAGATGTCCTTGAGATAAGATTGGGGGAGATAAGATCTTTGTTATATTTCCAAGATCTTTCAAGGTTGAAACTAAACTGGCAAGATGCCCAAAGTCAAACTTTGGGGGGCCCTTCTCTAGTGTGGGTGAATGACCTTACAAATTCAAAGGGATATGAACTTGAAGTTCAGAGTGTGAACAGGTGTGATGAGTGCTGGGAAATCCCTCCTTTGGTGACTCTTAGAAACCACTAAAGGTGCTAATCCTGATGACATAATGCTATCCAGGAAATCCCCATGCAAACAGTGCGGAGAAGTTCCGTCTCTCCTAAAGAGAAGTGGCGGAGCTCGATCTACATTTAAAGTAATGTTTTCAAGTTCATTACAACATTCATCATTTGTCTGTCACAGTATTGTTGCCCTATTATTGTATTGTATTGATGATTGTATTCTTCTTGTTTTGTACACCGCCCTGAGTTGGTTGCACCAAGTAGAGCGGTATAGAAATCCAATAAATAAATAAATAAATTTGTATTATCAGAAAGCCTAATTGCTATTTTCCCATGTAACATCTAAGCAAACCAACCTGGCTTGAGCCACCATGTCATGAGAATCTGCCTGAAGAAGTAACCTTGAGTTACGAAAGCTTGTAATGTTTTTTTAAGTGACCCTATAAGAGGTATTGCCTCCATTATGCATTATGGATAGGTCACACAGCTTATTTTTGCTAATTCCTAACAATAATAATTTCATGTCAGAAATTAAAGGTTTTTTTGTGAAAGAAACTCTGCTCTAGGAATGCCAAAATGAGGCTCCTTTCATGCTCTCTGAGACAGAGATGGTGCTCAATCCATCATGCAGATCCAGGTCTCAAACTGCCAACTTGCCAGCCTTCCAGCCAACAAGACAAGCTTCTTAACCACTTTGCCACTGCAGTCCCATAAAATAAAGAAAACCCAACCAAGCTCTTGCAGAGTATCCCACCAATTCATGTCCTTAAGAACTAGACATTTAGAAAGAAAACACTAGCAATTTTACAGATACCATAGTGATACTGAGTTAACAAGGAAATTAATGTGCAAATAGGCTGAAGTGTAATTATATTGATTAAAATGAATGGAGAGAGTACAGCCTTTATTTTCATGAAGCTGATGACTTCAACCTGAGTTGAAAACATAAACAAATTGTCAAATGATGTGTATTTAAGAGTTCCACTGCTGCCCCCCCCCCCATTTCATTCCCTCTGTTCCATTGTTAGAAATGGGGGAAATGACAAATTAAATGTTCACCAGCATTGAGCTAAAGACTACAAAGCACTTCTAATGCTGCCACACATCCTAACATTACTGGAGCAGAATTGGCACATTCTTTCTAGGAGAGAGGCATGATTTGCTTGCAAAAGGCCCAACATTCAATCCCTGACATATCTAAGCAGAAGTGGAAATGCCTCTGGCTCTCAACCCTTGAGAAGCCATTGTCATCAGGATAAAGAGACCTAGTGAGGAGCAATTCATAAGTGATGGAGTTACTTGGAAAAGGCTATTCTTTCTGCCAGAGGCAAAAAGACCTATTATTGATTTATAAAGTGTTGACAGCTATGTTGGTAGGGTTGAATTAAAATATGTATATCCGGTGGACTTTATTGATTTACAAAAGTGAATAAAACTTGGAAACATTCCCACACACATCTGTTCTGTCTTTGCCAGTTTTGCTGCTAAGGTAATGTGTTAATTTTGTCATAATGAGAAACTCCCATGTTTTATCTTGTCATTTATCCATAGCAAGTCAAGTTTATAATCTCCAATATTTTATGTACAGAGCAGTCTTCTGCAGCCTGCCACCCTCCAGATGCATTGAACATCAAATCTCATCATAGTCAGCTAAGATGACCAACGGACAAGAACTTGGGATGTTGCTGTCCAAGACCTTTGAAGGGCACAAGTAAAAACTTGCTAGAATCTTCCTGTAGTCTTCATATATTGGACTGAGCAAAATGCAGCAATCCAGATATTAGATTATAGTTTCTATTATCCCCTTAGCAGCTAGGAGTTGTAGTGAAACAACATCTGGGAGACTTTATGTTTTCCATCAAAGCCATATAAGATGTTACTAATGTATGTGATTGACTTGCACATTCATCCCTGGATTTCAGAAACACAAGAAATATAATTTCAAAATTAAAATACAAATGTTAATTTCATCACCTATGAGGGGTAGGAAATATGATATATGTGTGAAAGGAAACCTATGTTACATTTAACAAGTTCTGACTAAAGACTCTCACAGTCTTGAACCTTGTATAAACAGTCTGAGGCAATCTGTGAATTACAGATCCATTAATTATTCCCTAGTTTGTCCAAATCTTATTTTCATCCTATCCGTATCTCTTTTCTCTTCCTTCTTTTTGTTCTTTTTATGTAAGAGATTGGATGTCATCATGGCCACTCTAATTTTAAATACGGCAGCTTTGAACAATGATGCTTGTGTTGCATCTTGACAAATTTTTCAGATTATTTATCCAGTAACTTCTTGTTCATGCAGCTCTTTCATGAATAAACAACTGTGACTATCTGAACATTTAATCTCTCATTATGTGAACCAATTATTCTAGCTTTCTGCATTTTATATATTTTATGATTTCTTGGTCTTCAGTCATTCACCTCTCCAATAAATTCTTAGTAATCTACAAAAAAGCAACATTTTGGAGTGCTTCTACCGTTTCTAATAGTAGCCTGTGTTACATGATTCTGTACCATACAGTAGAATAGGTATAGCATCATACAATGCATAATCTTAAAGCCAATTTTAAATTATAATTACATATTACATATTTCATCTCTTTTCTGATTCCTCTATTATTTAAGCAGCAGCCTATTTCTATCAAACCTATTTTTTCTAAATGGAAGAATTTTCACCCATCTTATTAGTTCTAAATCATCCATATATTCAGAGTGACTCTCCTCAGCTTTCCTCTGATATTTTACAGGTTTCTGTAGATGATTATAACTTTTATTATCATATGCAGAAGGTTTTTTGCTTCCTTTGCAAGAAAAAAATTGCTTGCCATTATTTAAGCCTGTGTTGGAGCAAAGCTGCTATATTTATGGTGATGAGAGGTTTTGTTTCAAATGTGCACACATTTGTATAAAAATCCTTTCTAAAGTAGTATTTTTAGCAACTTTTAGAAATGTTTTACTCACTTTAGGAATACAGTTTCTTTCCACCAAGCATTGCTCCTGCACAACCTCTATTCCTTCCACTGTCTCCCCCCCCCCATCCCCCAGGAATCTTACACTGGACTTCAAATGAATAGGTAGCAATGTACTTTCAAATGGATGGATAGCCAATTAACAGGCTGTGACAGCCAAGAGGTTCTGTGGCTCTGTAAGAGTGGTAAGTATCCAATTATGCAGAGCCCTCAAGCCAGCCCTGAGCTGCTGAGTTTGGTAGCTTTTGCCCTTAAAATATTCAGCTTTGTGATTTGGTATCTTGCCTGTTTTGATAGTATCTAATTTTTCTTGTTAACAACTGTCAAGTCACCTCCCATCTGTGGCAACCCTATGAACGAGGAATCTTCAAAATGTTCTGTCCTCAACAGCCCTGCTCAACTTTTGCAAATTCAAACCTGTCGGTTCCTTCACAGAGTCACTCCATCTCTCATTTTGTCTTCTTCTGTTCCTGATGGCCTCAACCTTTCCCAGCATTATTGTCTTTGCCGGAGAATCTTCTCGAGATGTGCCCAGAGTAGGACAATCTCAGCATCATTATTTTTGCCTCCAGAGGAAACTCAGGCTTGAATTGCTCTGGGACCCACTTGTTTATCTTTCCCCAAAGTTATCCTCTAGCACCATATTTCATAAGGGGCTGCAGTGGCTCAGTGGTTAAGAATCTTGCCTTGTTAGCTGGCAAGTCGGCAGTTTGAGACCCAGGTACTGCATGACAGATTGAGCATCCATCTTTGTCCTAGCTCTTGGGGACATGAAAGGAGCCTCATTCGGGCATCCCCTTAGCAGAGTTTCTCCTGCAAAAATCCTTTCAAACCAGAATAATTTCTGACATGAAATAAAAAACCATATTTCAAAGGAGTCAATTTTTCCCTTTTAGCTTTCTTTACTGTCCAGCTTTCACATCCGCACATACTATACAAGAGTGTGGGTGATCCTGGTCTTGGTCTCCAGTAATACGTCCTTATACCTTGATCTTTTCTAATTCTTTCATTGCTGCCCTGTTAAATCTCAGTCTTCTGATTTCTTGGCTGCAGTCTCCATTTGTACTGATGAGTTAGCAAAAATATAAAATTCTTTCACTATTTCAATTTCTTCATTGTCAGTGTTAAATGTTCTGTAGTTCTCCTGTTGTGATTTTTATCTTCAACTATAGTCCTACTTTGGCATTGTCAGTAATACATTAACTATTTGTGTCTTAGTAGAAATAGTCAGTAAACATTCTATCAACTTCATCCAACAGCAATGTTTCTTAATGGACATTAAGTATGACTACAGAATCAAAGACTCATAGAATAATTGAGTTGGAAAGGGCATATAAGGCCATCAAGTCCTGCTCAATGCAGGAATCCAAATCAAAGTACAGTATATATATCAGACAGATGATTGTAATTTTCTCACCACCTCCTAAGATAATTGGTTCCCTTGTGCTAACAAGATGTTTTATAAGTATGGTTGAGTTTGAATAGGTTATTTTGTGGAAATGTGGGGGGAAATGAACATCAGAATAACCAAAGGATCAAGAATTTTGAACCATACCTTTATTTCTTTCCTTTTCAAATTCTGATCTTTGCATTCTTTTTGTTTTGCCTTCAGCCATCTGCCTCCCACAACCAAAGACTAAACTATGCAAAACTAGCAAGAATGTGCCTAGTTATTTAATATGTTTTATTAACGTTATGTCCAGAATTTCATTTTGTACAAAGATTGCAGAAATATGCTTTATTCATGCAGAACTTGACTACTGTGATGTAGATTCCCTTAATTATAGCAACCAAATGTTTATGAGCAGGTGTAGACATCCATATGTTATTGGATTTCTGTGGCACAAGCCAGCATAGCAAATGGAGAGAAAAACTGAGGGTTGTAGTACTTCACCATCTAGAGGGCCACAGCTAGCTGTAGAATATATTCATGGCAATCTAGGTTTTGCAAAGCTAGCTGGATAGCTCAGTAGTTTTGGTACCTGGCTGCAGAGCCAGAGGTTGGGAATTTACTGTCCCACTGTGCTGTAACTGATTGCTTTTGATATGTTGAAAATGCATGTTTGATTTGAGTAGATAATTCTTCAAGAGGTTCAATCTGTGGCCTATATTCAGAGAATTTGTCTTCTGTTGGATCCCTTAGGCAAGGTGAAAGCGGAAGACACACGTCAAGATCTGCCTTGCCAGCATGATATCCAAATGGCTAAAAACTGCACGCATATGGACTTGATTTCCCAGGTCCATTTGCACGTGTGGAATGTTGTCACAGAGATGTCTACCATTGCGCAGACTCCTCACTGAATACTGACTTCAAGGTATCCAGAGAACTTGAGCCAGGTTAATTTAAAGTCAAACTAGACATTAAAGGACATGTGTATTTTCTACAATGACCCTCTATTCCCATCCACTTTTCTTGGAGATATGTGCCTGAAAATCAGTATGTGAGGAAAATCATATGCTAAGACAGACAGACATCTAGGGAAGTACTGCTATGAAAAATATAATAAACAATGTAGTTTGACCTTAAATGAGTTGACTGGCTTGCTTCATGCCAGAATGGTAGTGTTATCAGTGGTGGCTTAGTGATCAAGACACTGAGCTTGATGACCAGAAGGTTGGCAGGTCAGCAGTTCAAAATCCAAGTGTCATGCAATGGAATGAGTGCCTGTGACTAATGTGATGAATGTGACTAATTAATGTTCTGTCATGTTGATTTCTGACTTATAGCACTCCTCTAAGGGTTTTCTGATTACAATGTACTCAAGAGTGGTTTATCAGCCTCTCTCTTTGACCACTCTAGGACTATGCACCCTGCTCAAGGCTACAAAGGCTGGTTCTTCTCCCAAGAAAACAACCCCAGGCTCTGCAGCCATGGATTCCAACTCACTGAACTATGGCTTTCTTCTTCCCAGAATGTTATTTTTTCTCTTGGTAAGCATTCATGTGAGCTAGTCTGACAGACTTGCTACCCACTGTTTCTAATCTGTCACAACAGAGAAAGCAGGGGTAGTTGAGTTGGTACCGGGGGGGGGGGGGGGAATCCAAAATCCATGTTGTTGTAATAGCCTTATTTGGCTAACCAAAAGCAATTTTTTCAAGCTCTCTAGGGAACCACATTTAAATAGAGCTCCTTGTTGCAAAATGCTCACTAAAATAGTTAACTCAGTGCATTTGAGGACTGAATGATGGCAATTAGAAAGATTATTTATCCTATTTAAAGCTGTGGGAATAGTGCCAGATTAAAAAAATAAATGGCAAACAGCAGATGCATAGCCCCCCCTCCCCAAAAGGGGAGAGTGTTAATAGTATTTGTGTTCCTAGTGAATATGTAGTTCAATTCTAAATAGAACATGGCCAAATGTCAGTAATATTACCATAGTGTTTTCATGGTGGTGGTTGAAAAACAACAATTATTTAGAAACCCATCTTTTAAGTGCAATTATGCTGAAAAGAACTGACATCAGAAGCAAGTGATAGATTAACATATGTCATGTATCTACCTCTGCAGCTGTATGTGTGTGTGTGTGTGTGTGAGAGAGAGAGAGAGAGAGAGAGGGAGAGAATACTAAAATAATTGAAGTCACAAATATTTTGACATGCAAAATGGGTAGATTTCTCATAAATTCTACAGGGGCAGCTAACAACCACAACAAAGGAGACTTATGGCATCTTAAAATTTAAGAGATTTATTGAGGCGTAAATTTTCACAGCTTAAAATTCATTTCCTCAGATGGCTGTAAAATAGATGTATCGTTTCATGCTGTAGGTCAGCTTTCTGCAACATAGTTCCTTCCAAATGTTTTCAGTAACTACTGTGTTCAATTCCAGTAACCCTGCCCAAGGATCAAGAGTGAAGAATAGCCTATTACTGCTAGGATATATGATCAGTTGTGCTAGATATGTGCCATTCTTTTGGCTCATCAATCCCGGACATCAACTGTTTTAAACTGTTTATAAGAAATGGTCCAAGCTATGGCCAATTACCTTTGTTGTTTGTCTAGCTGTCAAATTCCAACAATGCCTTTGCACAGAACCATCTTACCATCTTTAATACACTAAAGATAAGGGACCATTCCTGAGTTCTCACCATTTCAAGGTAGAAACAGGTAAGAGACAGCACTTGGTAGGTTACAATGGAGTTGCCTTAAGCAATAAAGGGCATATCATTATCCTCCAGTGCACTTTTGCAGCTTTGTAAATTACAAACTGCTTTGTTTTTATCACATTAGCCAAGCTAGGGCTAACTTGGGAAGAGAACCCTGGATGTAAATGGACTTCATGGCTGAAGAACCTGAGAGATTAGTGTGGCATATCCTTGGAAGAAGTGTTCCAAGTAGTTAAGAACAGGAAGACTATTGTCATGATGATAGCCAATGTCTGGAATGGATACGGCACCTGAAGAAGGAGGAGGAGGAGGAGGACTAATTGTTTTGCAGTCCCTGTAAACAGTTCTTTATTTCTGTGCTACTATAAAAGTTGTAGTCAAAATTTTACCTGAGAAGAAGAGAGTAAGGAAAACAAGTTGTAGTGAGAACAGGATCATGGAACTACCACAAAGGAAACTGAAAAGGGAAAGGAAAGGGGCTTAGGGAGAGATGAGTGGCCACTAATACCTCCTGTTTTGAAGAATCCTGACCTTGGGTTTTAGTTTGTGGCTCAAAGCCAATTGTGGTTTCTTAACTGCTAAGATAATAGAAGCCAGCATAGAAATAAACAGATGATGGTGATACTTGAATTGCATTTAATCTCAATGAAAGAGATGGAAATGTTTGATCTATTATAGCTATATCTATTCAAAGTTTCCACTTTTGATTTGTCAATTTTTTTCCAGTTGTGTCCTGCTTTGATTGAAGTTGTTAGATGGTAGCATCCATGGTGTCTAATCTGTGCTTGTCTTATTTATGTTTGCTAGTTTGCGTGTTTGCTTGCTTGCTTACCTACACCATCATTGGCAGTGCACAACATAATGTACACACCATTTTAAAATAGAGTAAAACTGTATTTGCAATTAGCAACACACTCTGAGGAGCCCCCAATGGTGCCAGCAACACTATATGGACTCTAAATTGAGAATAAACATTCTTAATCCAACAAAACAGACAAAACCTTAAATCAAACTTCTTTTCATTTCTGAGTTGTAAATCCACAAGAGCATTTTTGAACAAGTCTCTTTTCAACATTTTCTTTAAAACCTGGAGGGATGTTACCAAAGAGATCTCCACTTGGAGATTATTACAGGCCAAGGGAGATACCACCAAGAAGGTCATTTGTTGGGTATTGCTTCCTCTAGCCTCCTTCAGGGTGGTTACCCTCAATGACATAATTTGCAAGCATTTTGTAGGACAAGAGATATTTCTATGGAAGAGTCACAATATCAGGTAACAAGACTCTAAACCATAAAGGGCTCTGAATATTACATAAGCACCTTGAATCTGGCACAGAATACAGTGGGTAACCAATGTAAACATTTGCAAGCTGGGGAAATATGATTGAATCTGTGTGTACCCATGATAAGTCTGGCAGCTGCATTTTGGACCTGTGAAGTTTCCATACCAGTTTCAAGGGTAGTTCCACATAAAGAACATCACAGTAATCAGTCTTGGAGATTACCAACACATGGACCAAAGCAATCAGGGATTGCCTGTCCAGATATGGGTAGAACTGGGCAATTCACTGCAGTTGATAAAAAGTCCTGACCATTGCTTATATCTGTGGCTTTGTAGTAAGAGCTGGGTCAAGGAGGACACCCAGATTTCATACCTTTCCCCTAAGTGGAAGGATGACATTACCCAGCCTAAAGAGGTTGGAATTCAACCTCAGCTTTTTGCTTACGAGCAGCTGTCAAATTCAATCCCAATACATTGTGCTGTATGAAACTAATGGTATGGCAGAACAGTAACTCAAAGTAGTGGTTTATGATTGGGAAGTGTACTACAGTCTGAAGTGTACTACAGTACTACATTTTGGAATGAGATGCCATACAAGGCTTCTTAAAAGGACTGACACTTTGCTGCCATACAAAAATATGAGCATATAGATCAATGTTTCTCAACCTTTGGTTTTGGGACTTCAATTCCCAGAAGTCTAAGTCAATTCCCTAAAGTACTGAAAGTACTGACTTAGGCTTCGGAATTGGAGTCCCCCTGTGGGTGGGGTGCTCCATGTTGGGAGCCACTGCCATAGATACAGCATTGCTAGGAGGCACATATACTACTGGAAACAGTGGCGTCGCATAGGGGGCCCGGGGGGCGCCCCGCCCCGGGCAGTGCTTTTTGGGCTATGGGTTTTCTTAGACTACAATTTCCAGAAGCCCTAGTGGGAGTGGGTACAGGCATCCACCAGGGAGCGGCAAATTTGGCTTAAGCCCTGGGCGGCTGAAATCCATATGACATTACTGACTGGAAAGCCTTTGAAAGAAAACACTTGGCACAAGGGAATAGACTTTCAAGCTGAATAAATAATGTTCCTTTGTTTCAAAGTCCAAGTGCCATTTACATAGCTCACATACAGTCTGAAGAGACACTCAAGAATGGGTTGTGATTATACAGTGTTTCATTTTCTCACACTGTTTACGTGTACTGCCTTGATGATAAAACTTCAGAAGACAATAAATCACTGATTATAACTTATTTTTATTGCGTCACAACCAGAATTTTTAAAAGGGATTAAATATAAGTTATTTTACTATTGTCATATACTCTTCTGGATTGCAGATGGAAGTGCTTACATTTCCTTTGCAGTGATGGTAGTATAATTAAATTAATTGCATCCAGTTAAGTCAATTTTGACTGATAAAAACCCATGCTGGAGTTTTCTAGATAGAGAATACACAGAACTGGTTTACCATTCCATTTTTCTGGTGGCAGGGGAGGGAAGGTAACCTTGGACCGTTCTTGCATCAAGCAATAGACATATTCTTAGCATTGTACACTGTTGACCCAATCCAAAGGAGAAATGATGAGAAGTTTGCCATGACTTAATTAAAACCAACAGTAATGAGTGCAACCAACTAAGTGGTGTAGTTTTGCATTGTTCATTAATTTCAGTAAATGGATGGCACCTCTGCTGGAGTGTCACAAAGGGTGACATTTTTGTACAGGAAATGAACCACAAGGTGAGGGCCCTCTGCACTTCTTTCTATTATTGTTTGCTCTTATAAATGCATTACTATAGATCGTTTGTTTGTTGGCTGCAACTCGAACTGAGTATATTTTTTTTCTGCCCCAGGGCACCGGGAGGCCAGGTCTTGGAGGCCAAATGGTTCTGGGTCACCTTCGCCCTCTGAGGCAATCAGGAAAAATGCCATTGCCATGAAGTGACCCACATACTATGATCACAGAGCCATCTTCTGCGGCACATATGAAATGAGACATGCAGGATTTAACACCGGGACTGCAATGGAATGCCACAGCCTTGAGGATATGGACAAGGAAGGTGCACCTTCACAGCCAGTTCATCTGGCATAGCTTCTTCTGCCTCCATGGCTATTGAGAATCAGTGTTCCTCCTCACTTTATTTTTTTGCCATTGGGCCCAATATGATGGTTTCCAGTGGCATTTCCTCCACTGAAGGGAGCATCACACCACCTAAAGGGACTCATCCACCCATAGCCATTGGCCCCTTTAGAGAGTCCGGTTATTTACTGCCACTGAACACTTGGTGTTGAGTCATTGGCTGTATAGTCTACTCCATTTCCATAGCAGGATGTCTGGCCAGAGTCAGACACAATTACTATAGATATAGGCACATTAAATCCTTTCAGGATAACATACAAATGTTATTTTTGCAATGACACTCCATGTTTCAAGTATCACAATCCAGGGAGCAGTGGAAAAGAGATTGAGGTGAACTGGGGGTGGGTGGGGGTAGGCTACTGTGATCCTCCACATGTATGTGGGTTGCTGCTAGTCTCCGAATTCCTGTGTCACTATCCTTTGCTAATATCTTGCTCCTGAGTCTGACTGATCTTAGTATGGTTCTCTGTGTCTGCAACTTGATTAGCAAAAAATTCTACATTTGTGTTGGTTTTGGCCAGTTCAAAAAGCCTCAAATATTGATGAATACACAGCACACAGCTGGAGTATGCATTATTTGTCTGAAATGCAATTTATTTTAAACCACCCAGCTTGGGTCAATTATTTCATACCAATTCCTCAACCTGTGCATTATTCTTCAGATTCTATGCACACGCATGTTGGTGTATATTTTTGCACTTGGATTTCCCCATTCGAGACATGCTCTATAGATTACTAATTTTGGTTTGTAAAATATCAGTGCCCCCCCTTCACAACCCTAAGCATTATATCTCTATGACATACAGTAATACCTCATATAACATTAGTATCGAATAACACTAAAATCGCATAACATTAAGGAATATGGGGGGAAGAATTGCATCAGATAACATTAAGATCCTATGGGATGCTTCAGATAACAACCGCTAAAGCCTGTGTGGTTACAATGTATCTCTATGGATCCCATAGAGGATCAGATAACACTAAAAATCATATAACACCAAGACTTGTGGAACCAGGTTTTAGTGTTATATGAGGTTTTACTGTACCAGTATTTAATAGTGAACTATCAACTCACATACTATATTAATCATTGAAGTGGTATAACAGATAAATAAAAATTATATTAAAATTGAAATGATTTAAGAAGGATAACTACCTTAAAAGGTCATCGAAACAGAAAATCTCAGTAAAAGATCTTGCTTTAAATTGAATCGATTCAGATTGCAATGTATTCCGACTTACTGATATATTTTTAAAGGTTTGGGGAAGGTTGCTCAAAAAACATGAAAAATGGGACAAAGGCCACATGACCTTTCATCAATTAAAAAACTGATTGAAAACTCAATTCTTTTGTAAATCAAGATGTACCCTGTGTTTGATCTTGGCTTTACCTCATAATCTTGCTGCTGAGTCATCCCTATTTTTGTTTTTAGTTTTGGCTCAACAATCTAACTCCATTTAAATTCATAATGAGAATGTGAGGCAGGAGAGTGTGTTGGCCTTGCCCCCTATTTTGTCAGTCTTCAGATGTGGGAAATAAACACAATTGCATGCTGTCAACTCAATTCTGACTGGTGGCAACCCTTCCAGGGTTTTCTAGGTAGAGAATACTCAAAGGTGGTTTACCAATACCTTCTTCTGGGACAGGACTCCTCAAAATTGGCTCTTCAGGTGTTCTTTGACTTCAATTACCAGAAGCCCAAGTCAGCACACCTGCTTATAAAGAGCCATGTTTGAGGAAGGTTGTTCTGGGAGGTAACCTGGGACTGTTCAGCTTTCCTATGACTGCATAGGTTGGTTATTCTTTCATGATGACACAGTGGGGAATTGAGCTCCCAACTCCTGACTCTGTATCCAGATACCTAGACCTAAAGAATACAGTCTATGCATGGATACTCTCCCCACAGTAAGGATCTCTGGGTTTTAGATTGTGTGGAGAGTTTCTTCGGTCTCTAGGCCAGATGTGAAACTGCCAAAATGAAGCCACCTTCTGGTGAGTTCATTCTACAGTTCCTTTCATCTGACCTAGTATGAGAAGGATTAGCTGGCAACACAAGGTTGCTGTTACCAGGGTACACCTGATTGTGGTTCAAAAATACTGTGTGGAAAGCCGCAAATATAGGAAAGGGCTCCTTCATATGCTGCTCTACACATGTGTAGAATGAGGATAGAGGACTCAACTGTTCCCATTCCCGCTATGAATACCGTAAAACCTCGGATAAAGAGCACCTCGCTTAAAGAGTAACTCACTTAAAGAGCAGAATTTTCTCTGAATTGTTGCCTCACTTAACAAATAAAACCAACCAAAAACTCACTTAACAGCTAAATTGGAGTTGCAATCCTCCCCACCAGGAGTCACAATTGTTCACTTACAATGGTGTTTCACTTAAAGAGCAAACTCGCTTACAGAGCAATCCCGTGGAACGCATTATGCTCTTTAAGTGAGGTACCACTGTACAGTACTGTACTTCAATATAAGCTCTGCTTTTCTTTGACTATCCTAATACAGTATCTGACTAAGACTTTAATTGTCTGGGGCCATCCAGCTTTCATTTCAGCTCTTGCTCAGAAAACAAGGCACATTCAGATGATAGCAGGATACTGAGAATGTATACTTAAAGCTGAAAGAAAGTTCTTGCTTTGTTTGGTGGCACTACTGCTTGGATTGCAGTTGGCTTTTGAAAACGATCCTTTTGTTTATTGAATGTGGAAATCTGAATCCAAAAAGCACTTTTAGATTACAACTATACAGTATTCAAGTCATCCTTGGCTCATTTAATTTGTAAGGAAAAATGTTCCTATTAAAATGAACAGACCATTTGAGTGTTTAAATGCATTAACATATATTTCCCTAAGATATGCAATTTGAGAATGTTTGTATTGTTCACTGAAAACTTTATGCAGCAGTATTTTATTATTAAATGATATTATTATCATTTATTCTCCTTCTAACTGCTGTTATACTGCATGGCTGTGAAACATAGAGAAGTCCTTGCATCTATGCACAGTAATTACTTATGTTCTTAGAAAATCATTGTAAATACTACTGAAATAAATGCAGTCATTGTTCTTTTCTGGGACCTTGAGTTCAATAGAATTTATTCCAAGGCACCTTGTATTGTAGCATATATTTTGCTAATTTATCTCGTGCGTTATAGCTTCTGAATAGTTAAATGCTGCAAAGATGCTACATTTTCTGGAAAATCCATCTTAAAGTAACTTGTGCCATTAAATTTTTTCTTTATCCCCCCCCCCCTTGTTAAATTCCTTTTGACAATTTTCTTTGGGTGCAGACTCTTAGAACATGTCACCCAATTCTGGGTGATTGGATTCACTCTCTGGCAGAGGTACTAGAAAGACCCAAGAACTTACAATGAGGCAGGTTTTTCAGTCAGAACAAAATATGGTTTATTGGGAGCAAAAGCAAAGGGAAGCCTACTCAGGCATATAGTCTGGCCAGACCTATAATTCTAAATAGCTAACCTTCCCGCAACCGTTCTGAGGAAAAGGCCCCCTCGTGATCCCTGCTCACAAAATTTGGTGAACAGAAGATCCCCCCACCCACCTGGACGGGGTATTTAACTATTCTATCTAAACTAACTCTGCATGCAAGGGGAGGGGAGGAGTTTGGGAGGAGGTAAGGCAATCAACATATTTTAATTACATGTAAACATAAAACAAAGGCAGCTCTGAGGTCAGAGAATTTAGTTATACAAAAGCGGCAGATTACAGCTATTGCTGAAAAAACCGGTTGTAGAGAGTTTACATTAGGTCAAAGGAGCATATTTGTGGTTGACAGGAATATCTCTTTGTTCTCTGGAAGGCAGGACCGGCCAGTCCATCTTCGTTTGCATCAGCTTAATGTGGTGTGAATCTGCTTGGATGGACAGGAACAGATTAAGTAAAATGCCTGTTACTTAAGTAAAGAGAAAAGTTTTAAGTTAAGTGGTCCCCAGGGTGAACTCCAGTTAACCTTTGTACCTTGCCAGGTGTGTGTGACTTGTCACGTCCTCTCTTCCCCTTCCCCCTTCCTGATCAACTTTGGGGTTGTTCCCCACAGAATTTTGCTATGTTTATCCTTGGGTCAGTGTTCTAATCAATGTTTAATCAAACCAGAGGAATGAGTCATTCAGCTTCCTTTGTGAAGGAATGAAAAGGAATTTCTGCTTATCAGGACACCCGACAAACCGGTTTTCACACCCTTTGACCCAGTACACAATGGACCTTATTTTTTTTTTTACATTCCTTGCCAGAGTCTATTGACTATTGGGTAATCCCCCTTCCTCCTTGAGAGCATTCCCATCGTATGATTTAACTTTTGGCTTCTACCTTATTTTCCATGTGTGTGTGAGTGTTGTGATTTAATAAACGTTTTGATTAATTATAATGCTTTATTCAAAATTTTAGGTAACAAACAGAAATACGGGAGAACCATAATTTCTCAATAAATGTTAACAGTGAAAAATCTTAATCTAAAATAAAGGCTTTTGATTGCCTGACATTTTCTCACGGTTGAGCTTCTTTGTGAAGTTCTTCTTCTTCATAGAGCCATAGAAAGTCTGAAGATATCAAGTAAAGGTTTCCCCTAAAAGTCATATTTGTTTTAATCCTGCTTAGTTACAGAAACTGACTGCCAACAATATATTTATTTCAGTACACCACATAATTATGCACGTTGTGTTTGCCCTGCCTGTTTTAAATTACTTTATGTAAATCTCATTACAAAGGGAGTAAAACTAAAATTATGTTATGTATATATCATTATACCTTACCTTCCACTTTTTATTCCATTTATTTATCGATGCTTTGGAAAACATTTATCTCGGAAAAGCAGGAAACTGTGTTTGGCTGTTTTTCATGTTGCATCTTCCTTTGGAGTAAAATAAATAAATAAATAATTTATTTATTTAATCACACTTTTATGCCGTCCTCCTCAAAAAGACCCAGGGCGGCTAACAAACTCTCCAAAACACCTAGAACAGAATAAAAACCAGTATAAAAAAATCAAGATTAAAAGATACATGTAATATAGAAATAATTGAAAGATGCACAAGCATCTTAAATTTGAAATGTATATAATTTTGTGGGAATGGACAATGAAGCTAAGTCTGGCCAGGTTATCCTGCTATGGTAATAGAATAGACCATACTACCAGCGACTCAACACCGAGTGTCAGGCGGCAGTTAACGAATCTGACCATTCTGAGGACTAACGGCCTTGGGTGCCGAAGACCACAGGAAAGGGTGATTGTCCCCAAGTGGATTAAATCCCACTTGAATCCATCTTGATGGAGGGTAGCAGCTTCATCAATACTAGACTGGGGCTGAGGAGGACTTTGTGTGCCATAGGGGCTCAAGACCAGAAAGTTACTCATGGAACTGGATCAGTGGAAGGCACTGCATTATATTCTCAGGACAGTCTTCATAGCTGATCACTATGATGCTTGCCAATATTCAGATTCAGATATGGCAGAAGAAGAAGGACAATGAAGGAAAGCCACAAAGACTTCAGTACTTGATTGCTTTATGCATGAACCAATGGGTGTTTAGGCTATAGAGTTGAGTGTTTTGCAAGGGATTTCTTCAGAAGAAATAAGGCAAATTTGTATTTTTGTGTGTGAAGAACACAACCATGGTTTTTTGGGCAGAAAAATTTATAACATCTTTCACATTTTCTCTTTATGGTCTTCACATCGAGAGTTTGAAGGAGTAGCTGTGTTAGACTGTGCAAGCAAATCTGACCAAAAAAAAACACCAAGAGAAAATGTGGCATTTTAAAGATTAACTGCTACATTTTAATGCAAGGTTTACGTGGCCCCATAACCAGGTGGGGATACAGATAATGGAGAAAATGACAATTGTTTATTAGTCAAGTAATAAGACTATCAGACTGAATAATATCAGAGTTTGAGAATACTGTACAATTGGAATAATATCAAACTTGAGATGAATATTTATTTACTTTCTTCCAGTTATATGGTATCTGGACTGAGAATTATATCAACTCATTTTAGAGTCATACACATTAAGAAAAATGCTTGAGACGTTTGTCCTGTCCTTTAAGAAAGAGCCTCACAGTAACCATTACCACAGAGAGGCATCACGGAGGCACTTTCTTGGTATTTCGTTTTCCTTGTCCATTATTCATTAAACAGGATACTCTTGCCTCTGGCAATCATGTTGAAATGATAAATGACAGGCCAGTGGACTGGAGTCATAGAGATCCCATAGCTTCCCAGTTCTCAGCAAAACCTCAAAGTTTTCATCTAAAGCACTTACGACTGCGACTGCAGCGAGAAAAATTGTTCTCTGTCATCTTTTCATGTAGGCATTTGATTTAGTGTTCATTTTGCCTCTGCCAAATTAAATTATTCATTTGGCTAAATCCATCTCCCTAGGGTTTTTTCAAAACTGAACATGGGAGCCTGAGATTGCATTAATCCCTCTTGTGGTGACATCACCAATGTGTTGCCATGGGGGGGAGGACTTACTCCCCTCCTTCTTCCTAATTGACTTCAGAGAAGGAGTTAAACTGAACTTCAATCTAGGTTGGACATCCCAATGAGAGCAAGAGCAGAAAAATTAGTTCTTAGGAGTGAAAGAATAGCAAAACTGGATGGAGATGGAGAACAGATTTTGCAACATGTGTTTTACTCAACAGAATCTGCCATAAAGTTGATATGACCATAGATTATCTTTAGACCTATACCAAAAGTAGTTTGATTTGTCACTGAATTACCAGTTTGCTACAGATCAGTTGGTTCATAGATTTACCCACTTCACTTGATTTATGGCACATCACTGCAAAAGGCATAACTGCCCCAGGGCGTCTGCTCCATTGTGGCCAAACTGTCAAAATGGAATTTTTTGAAGTGGTAGCTGTGTTAGTCTATATGCAAACATATCAGAGAGTAAACAAAAGAGAGAGAGAGAGAGAGAACACTGTGGTAATCTTAAAATCTAACTCCTGTATTTTGTTAGCTATTAATGGATCTATTGTGGTGGTGGTGGTTTCTCAGTGATGGTAACCATGGGACTGTGGTAGCTTAGTGGTTAAGACGCTGAACTTGATGACTGCAAGGTCGGCAGGTCATCAGTTTGAGACCCAAGTGCTGCATGACGGAATGAGCTCCTGTCTCTGTCCCAGCTCCTGCAGTTTGAAAGCAAGAAATTGCAAGTACAATAGATAAATTTGTCTGTAATTTTTTGCTAAAGGGAAGTTTCTTAGAACTCTATGAATAGAATTCTAAGTATTTCACCAAGCAGCATATGTCAAGATTAATTAGGATGCAGCCTTGATAGTTAAAGTGTTATAAAATTGTTACCACTCTAGTGAAGACATACACTTGAATTTTAAGAGGAAAGTTTGAGGGGACTTGTAGAAATCTACAAGCCTAACATGTAAGCAGTTTTAGCCAAAACCTTCTGCAAATAATAGCTATTTGGATCATCAAAAAATGAAAGGATATGGTCCCCTCTGGCTTCCTTTTTACTGGGAAGAGAAACAATGGCTCTGGTCAAAACCACAGACTACAGAAGGTACAGTATTAGCATCTTTAGTGTATAATACAAGGTAATAATAATAATTTTGTGTCAGAAATTATTCTGGGTTAAAAGGATTTTTGCTGGAGAAATTCCACTCAGGAGATGCCCGAATGAAGTATCTTTCATGGTCCAAAGATATTTTCCCATCAAAGTCGTCCCTATTTATCTTCTTGCAATCTTTTGCTTTGCAAGTGCTAGGTTGGCAGGAGCTGGGACAGAGATGGGTGCTCAAACCGTCATGGTCAGTACCTGGGTCTTGAACTGCTGACCTTGCAGTTGACAAGATCAGCGTCTTAACCACCAAGCCACTGCAGTGCCTATGACATTGTTCTTGGTCCTAATACTTGGCTCAAGTGGCTAAGACACTGACTGGAAGTCGGGAGGTCAGCAGTTCAGTGCCCGAATACTGCAGGACGGAATGAGCTCCCGTCTTTGTCCCGGCTCCTGCCAAACTAGCAGTCAAGAAATTGCAAGTAGATAAATAGAGACCGCTTCGGTGGGAAGGAAAACAGCGTCCCGTGCGCTCCAGTGTCTAGGCATGCCTGCCACACGACCACAGAAACGTCTGCAGAAGCAGATAGCGCTGGCTCTTCTAGGAAACAGAAATGAGCACTGAACCCTAGAGTCAGATACGACTGGGTTTCGAGCAACGCTGACCTTTACCTTCACTTCACCACTGAGCCACCGCGGTATAGAAGTGTAATGGCTATCGCTACTGCTAACCCCCCTCCCCGCAGGCGAAACAAGGGAGGAAATCTCTCTCTCTCCGACGGGGTGGGGTGGGGAGGCTCCTCGCCCCCTCTTCACCATAGGGCCCTCCTCCCACCTCTTGCGAGGGCGCCCCCGGGGCTCTTCCCTCACGGCACCTGCCGCCCATTCGCCGCCTCGGCTCTCCATCCACCCCCACCTCCACCCTTCATTGACAACTCCGAGCTCCCCCTCCCACCCTCCGCTCCGCCATTCACAAGTCCCATTCATCGGCTCCCACCTCCCCGCCCCCTGCCCAGGCAAAGGAGAGGGGGGGGTCCATTCGGTGCCGGCTGCTTCGCTCGGGCGGCCAACCCACCCGCCTGCCCTGCGGATCCTCCTGCCTCGAGGCTGAGGCAGGAGGGGTGTGTGTGTGTGTTAGCCTCTTCCTCCTCTTCTTCCTCCTCCTCCTCCTTTCTCTTCCCTCCGAGCCTCGAACAAAGGGATCCGGGCTGCGCACGAGGCGCGCGGAGCGGCAGCGCGGACTCCGTGGTCTGGAGGCGGGGAAAAGTGGCAAGCGGGGGAGCCACGGCGCTCCGGGCACCGCCGGGGCTGCCAGGATGGGTTGCTGCACCGGACGCTGCGCCCTGATCTGCCTCTGCACGTTGCAGCTGGTGAGTCTCCCGCGGGCTTTTTGGGGATCACGATCCTTTAGGGCAGCAGGGGTGCCCAAACTATGGCCCGGAGGCCAGATATGGCCCATGGCACCAGTTCATCTGGCCCGTGAAAACCTCATCACTCCTGGAAGCAGAAGTAAAACACGCATTTTACTTCTGCTTCCAGGAGCGATGAGGGCTTTGTGGGCCAGATGAATTGGCACCATGGGCCAGATCCAGCCCCTGGGTCATAGTAACCAGCCCCCTGAACCGTGTGACTTGGCAACAGCCCAAAAAGTTTGGACACCCCGCTTTAGGGAAATGCAAGGAAAGGGCTCTTTTCACACTTGCTTCCCAGCCGCCGCCCCCCCCCCCCCAGCCTCCACCCACGCATGATCTGGCTTGATCTCCCCCTCCAGAATCCCACCCCTCTCAACTGAGCCAGGCAGGTATGCAGTTGAAGAACCCATGTCCTCTTTCGCACATCCCTTCTTTGTAGTAGCCACTCTTCAGTGGACTGGGATCTCCCCATCCCCAGTAGCTGCTGGGTTTCTTCATTCATGTCCTTATCAAACCCTGGGCTGCTAAAATGAAGCCACTTTCTTGGTAGCAGCTTGGGCTACCTTGAAGGATTGGGCTCTGTTGGTGGCTTTGCTGCTTTCTCTCCCATCTTCTAGGTATGACCAACTTTGCTGCCTTTGGGGATTTTCCCAAGTGGGACGCAACTGGCCATCCCTTTCTCTCCTGCCCGGTGTGCTGGCATCGCCTTAGCCAGTGTGTAGTCCCGAACCCAAGGAGCAGGCATTTACTTTGGGGGTCTGCTCTGGACTGTTTCCCTCCCCTGCTAACCTCCAGAAGGTCAATTTCAGTGGCTGTGAAATAGACAGAGAGGGTCTCTTGTGCAAGAGGGAGCTGTGGGGGCAGATACTGGTTTGATTATCCCTTGCCTATGGATCTGGAGGTGAAAGTCTGTTTAAGTGCCTGGCTATTGCTAAATCGATGTCCAGCTTGCCCATGTCTAATAATGTGTTTTCAAGCTTACCTATGGGAAAGTACAATTTTGGAAGAGAGAGAATACATCTTTGAGAACACACCGGCTCTTCTCGGACTCCAAACAATGCCAGTTTAGCTGCTTGCTGTGCTTAGAGTTATCAGCACAAGAAGGTGTCTGGTGCAAAGTACTGTACATTCTGTGTTTCATTCTCAGTGCTTTTCCCGTTGTTTGGAAAATGAGTATAATGTCTCTCCATTGCAGGAGATGGTTCTGGTAACTGCATCAAGCTCCCCTTTCCTTGGTGTCCTGTGCATTGTGTTTATGCTTGAAAGGTTTCTATGCTAGTTTGCTTTGGTTTTAACTCTTTCTGCATTTCAAGGCAGTTGAAAGTGTCTGTGCCGTGAAAGCAAAGGTCTCTTCCTCCTCCTCTTGCAATGCCTTTAAAGTAGATATTTCTATATTGCACATTCTATGGAAATCTCACTCCCATTGTCTCAGCTTGAAAGCTGCTTATTAAACCCACTTCATGGTCAATAGGAGATCAAGGTGGCCAGACAGCACTTGAGGAACTGATGATGAGTGTGATGCATACCCCTCCCCCCTTTTAAATGGCTTTGAGGCTCATGGAGGTGAAATCTTAATTCTGCTTGCACTTTATGTATATTCCTTCCAAATTAGTGTTGTACTATGCAGATTGGAGAAAAGCAACTTTACAGTGTCTTTGTGAGACTTCTGCAGTTCACTTTTGCATCATGTTATCAAAAATTCCCAGTTTGTCTTTGTCAAATGCAGAAAATAAGTAGGACTGAAGTGAAACGAGGAGATCTTCTAGGTATTTCTTTCATGAGAGAAATTGGTGAGGGTGGGGATAAATTACTCAGAGTCAATAATTCTCCATGCTAGTGCATGGCGCTGGGCCTGTTACGTGATGTAAACTCCACCCTCTAGTTCAGTGATGGCGAACCTTTTAGAGAACCTTTTAGACTGCAACCCAGAACCCAGTGCTAGGGGAGGGAGGGAAGGAGGAAATGCTCCCATTGGACTGCTGGGCAGAGGGGCAGAGCAAACTCTGTGTTGAGGTGACCACACAGGTGCCCACAGAGTGCTCTGAGTTCCACCTCTGGCACAAGTGCCCTAGGTTCGCCACCACTGCTCTAGTTTGATCTCTGTATATATAATATTTCTTTAATTATACACACAGACATGCACTTTTATTTTTGCCACTTGTTTTTGTGCAACAGTTCCAATCAAAAGAACTGTCAGTAGATATTAAATTGCAGCAGTATTTTACTAAAAGAGCATTGATTCTTCAGTGGTTTGGTGGTCTTGAATTATTTCAAAACGTTGTTGCCATTTCCCCTGCTTGTTACTTATGCATATAATACAGCTCACCTGTTGGTTGTTAGCAGAAGAAACAAAGGTTCAAATGTTTTCTTTCGGTTATATGCAACACTAAATGTTTTAAGAAGGGAGATGTTTGATCTTTGACCTTCCTAAATGGAACCTATAGCCAGTTGCACTGGTTGGTTACTTAGGTCTAGTTACACTTCTGAATCCTCGGCAAGGAAGGATGGGGTAGGACATCGTGCTATGAAATTACCCTAGGTGACATTTAAAATAAAATGGCAGTGATGTGTAATCTATTTACAGTGGTACCTTGCTTAAAGAGCATAATGCGTTCCATGGGATTGCTCTTTAAGCGAGTTTTCTCTTTAAGTGAAACACCATTTTAAGTGACCAATTGTGCATTCTGGGGTGGGTGGGGATTACAAACCCCAATTTATTTGTTAAGTGAGTTTTTGGTTGGTTTTATTTGTTAAGCGAGGCGACCATTCAGAGAAAATTCTGCTCTTTAAGCAAGTTACTCTCTAAGTGAGGTGCTCTTTATGCGAGGTTTGACTGTACTAGCCTTTACAATATAATCCCATGGATGTTTACTTGGAAATAAATTTCATTTCTTGTAGTTAAATTTAAGCTACAACCTGAGGTACAATTATGTGGTTTGATGCCAAATAAACATTCACAGAATACCACACTATGAATTACTTTCCTCATACAATATTTTATTTTGTGTACAACCATGATGACAAAAGAGGCTTATTATTTTTTTCAAGCAACTAACAATTAATTTGTCAATTAAGAAATTCACTGTTGAATGCAGCATTCATTTTTTGTGGAATGAGTAACAAAATAGTAATGAGTAATAAAATAATAGTAATGAATAATAACATTTTAAAATACTTTTTTTGACATTTATGAATATTTTATAATTCCATTGACATATCACTGTTCTGGGAATGAGGTTGGGAGACTAAGCCTGGGCCTGAGCCCTGACTGGAATGGATTGAGGCAATTGGTTTAACCCAAGAACACCATGGTGAAAAGAGATCTGTTTTTATCATCCTGTATTAATTTGTTCTGTTATTGATTGTAGAAGGTTACTGCGCTAAGTGATAACACTTCCCTAGCTAAGTCCAGTGATATGATATACAGTATCTGACTTGCATGGAATACCAGCCTAAAGGTCAAAACAGTTATTAGTAATGTTACATTAACTCTGCAACTGCCACCAATAATTACAATTACACATTTGACTTTCTTCCCATAATTCTTTTGGTTATGTCATTTTCTTCTCCCACTCCATGTTGTAATTGGCATTGATCAAGAGGAATGGAAAGTTGTGATGATACTGGTTGTGACAGATGTTACAGAGTAGGCTTGAGGAAGTAAACAATCTGTTGGTCTTTTTCAGTAGCAGCTACATATTTAACACAACATGTAGCTGATCTCAAGTGTTAGTGTTTTTTTTTCTGCAAGTAGTTCCCCCTTTCCAAAAAAAAAAAAACCCACAACAACCCCAAAATAAACAAGTTCTTCAGTGGAGAGAATGTCCATGAGACACCTATAATTTTATACAAGTCTGAGGAGTGGAGACTTCAACTGAATATTCAGGCGTGTTGAGCAGTCTTTCAAAGGCAGAACGGCCAGTTTTGTGGAAGTACATGCCGATCACAATTCTCCTGGGAATGTGTATTTCAGAAATGATCTGTATAGAGAAGTCACCTTTTACCTATTTTTCTGTTATCTGGAGCATGAAAAATCATTGAAACCAGTTTAAGAACTACAATCTCATCTTATTGGCCTACAGTTACAGTTTTGTACTTGATGTTGTACTAAACCAGATTAGCATTCAGTGCTCTATTTAAGGGCATTAACTGTTGAATTTTAGCATGATACCATTAAAACCATTTTTCACATACACTAGTGTGAGAGTTTCCCTGTCTCTTTATAATCTGTTGTCCTTCTATTTCTTATTACAATATTAAATGGACATAACCTCAGAGAGAATCAAAGGTATTGGAGCAAGAAGGAAGACTTAAGATCTGTGAATTCTTTAGATCTCTTCTTCTTCTTCTTCTTCTTCTTCTTCTTCTTCTTCTTCTTCTTCTTCTTCTTCTTCTTCTTCTTCTTCTTCTTCTTCTTCTTCTTCTTCTTCTTCCATATCCAATTCTTCATCATGGAGATCATCATGGTGATCAGCCATGAAGTCCGTCCTGCAAATATAATGCTGTGGCCTTTAATCTGCCTTCTGTATTGTAGTGTGACACTGTATCATTGATCCAGCTCCACAAGTTACTTTCTGGTCCTGAGTCCTTTTGCCACACAAAGTCCTCATCAGCCCAAGGCCAGTATTGATGAAGCTGCTGCCCTCCATCAAGATAGATTCAAGTGGAATTTAATCCACTTGGGGACCATCAACCTTCCCTGTGGACTTTGCCAAGGCTGTTAGTCCTCACCTCAGGGTGGTCAGGTTAGTTAACCACTGCCTGACGCGTAGGATTGAGTTGCTGGCAATAGGGTCTATTCTATTACCATAGCAGGATAACCTGGTGAGACATGCAACCTTTCCTTAATGGAAGTAATTACCAATAGTTTATTTATTTATTTATTTACTTAGATTTAGATTTAGATTTATTATCCCGCCCCAATCAGGCGAACCTGACTCTAGGCGGCTTACAAAAAAGAAAAAGATCACACATGAGTGCAAAACAAACTAAACAATCCCACTATACCCCTACAAATTCAGAAATTAAAACTTTAAGGTTCAAAATTAATTAAAAAAAATTAAACTATAAATTTACAACATACTAAAAAAGATTTAAGTTTAAAAGGTTTAAAAAGTTTAAAAGAGCAAGAGAGGAGTGGCTCTCCCATCAGATCAGCCACCCAGCATGGGGCCCCATATTACTTGAGCCCCACACCTGCTCTGCCAGCCAAGTTTTTAGGTCCTTCCGAAAGGGCAGGAGCTCTGTCTGTAGACGTAACTCAGTTGGCAGCAGGTTCCAAAGGGCCGGGGCAGCCACGGAGAAGGCCCTCCTTCTGGTGCTAGAGAGATGAGCCTCTCTACCTGATGGAATGATAAGAGAGCCTCTCCGATCCGCCCTGGTGGGACGGACAGATGTTCTTGGGGTGACGCAGTCCCTTAAGTATCTTGGCTTTAAAGGTAATGACCAGCACCTTGAATTGCACCCGGAGACATACTGGCATCCAGTGGAGCTCCTGAAGTAGTGGTGAGGCACGAGCATAACGCCCGCACCCCATCACTACCTGAGCAGCTGCATTCTGGACCAGCTGTTGCTGGTACAAAAGTAGTTGCTTTTGTTTCAGTGTATCAGAATAAATGAGACATTTTAATTTATGTTTGTGTATGATTTGAAAAAGTCAATTTGCTCTTTTGATTATTATCAATCTAGTCATTTGTATTTTGTAGTGAAGTGTTGGAAGCTAGCCTTGTTCTTACAGCTAGAAATGGGTGGTAAACCAAACATCAAAATCCACACTATGGATTCAAGAACTGAAGATCAAACAGCAATTCCCAGTCACAATCAAGAAGCAGAGAACCACTGCCTGATAAGTCATAGATGTATCCCCCTCCCTTTCAGTTAAGTGTTGGACTAGCAGGTACCGGTAGTTTTGTGATCTTGTTTCTTGTAGAACAGTGTTTCTCAACCTTTTCAGGTCAGGGGCCTCACAACGCCTCCTGGACAGCCTCCTGGGCCAGTCATGTGGTTCTTACCACCAGGAAGCGGAAGTAAAACACGTGCTGCACGTACAAAAAATGCATTTAGCAGCATTCTGCACATGCATGGCACAGGTTTTACTTCCGCTTCCAGGAGCAGCAAGGGAATTGAGGACCGGATGAATTTGCATCGGGGGGCCAGGTCTGGCCCATGGGCCGTAGGTTGTGAATGCCTGTTGTAGAAGATGCTTGAGCTGTTGAAACCAAAGCTTGGAAGAAAGTTATTATTATTATTATATGCTGGTCTTTGACCGTAACAATAAACTGATTGATTGATTATTATTATTATTTAGAAAATTCCAATTGTTATGTTTGCAGAATTCCAAGGTATGGCTGAATTGTTGCATCAATAATTGAACAAGGCAGTGCTGGGCATTGTTCCTCTTCTTCCCATTAGGAACTGATGTGATTGAAGTTCAGTTTTGTAGTTAATATTACAGCACAGTCAACATCATGTGAAATATTTCACGCTCAGTTTGAATAAGTCTTCATATTGCAAACCACTAGATAAATACTGTATATTTGAAGCATATTTCTAAAGAGACTTTTTTTCATTCAACCAAGGATTCAAGGATAGTCGTTCCAAAGGAACTGACACATGTTTTCTTTGACTTAGATATTACAAGTGTGTTGGCTAGTTTTGTGTTTTTATGCCTTTTTCTTAAGGTGATAAAGAATTCTCCATCTCTCCAATGCATAATCTAGCATGTCTATTCTTCTATTACTTGTGTTATTAGGAATGGAAGAAATTAGCCATGAAAACTTGATGTATCATGGATAATCTTCCTTCAATCTCACTTAAAAATTTGATTCATAAATACACACAAAATGGTCAAATAATCATCAAGTAAGAGATTGTCCCTATCTCTTTTCTTATTTTTGACCATGCTTTAATCTTCATAGGTTCAGAGAAAGCTTCACTTTTACATTCTGCAGCTCTATCTATGCATTACTCAATCTAGAGCAGGGGTGGCCAACCTTGGTGCTCCAGGTGTTCTTGAACTTCAATTCTCAGAAGCCCTGATCAGCTTCTGGTAATTGAAGTCCAAGAACAGCTAGAGCACCAAGGTTAGCCGCCCCTGATCTAGAGGGTTGAACCAAAGTTTGGAAATGCTACTTTTTTGGGCTATAGTCACCAGAATGACTATCTGAGAAATTCTGAAGACCATAGTAAATAAAACCTAACTTTTGTGAGCTCTGGTTTGAACATGGTTTGTGGGGAGGATCTAGCATTGAGAATGAAGGGCAGATGTTCTTGCTTGCATGTAGGTTCTCAACATGAGGAAGTACACTACCTACATTTTCTATTGCCTTTATTTGTTTGTTTCATTTTGTACAGTGGCAGAGTTCAAGCTGAAAGAGATTCGCTTATTCTTCAGTTTACCATTATTCTGTTTAAAGAAACCACCTGCACCCAAGAAAGCAGTAAAAGATAATTTATAATGTTTCATCCCTATTTTGGAAAAGTATTCTTAAGGCAGCTCATATTTCCAGGTGTTTTCATAGTAGCTGGCCTTTGTGTCAGAAATCTTCAGTTTATTGCTATTCAAGCTAAACAAGCTCCAGGGTTTGCTTCAGATTTTTAAGAACACAGTTTTTAATGCCAGCTAATTTCTGAAATAGATAAGCAATGATTGCCTTCAGTTTAGTCTTTCTCTTTAACGCAGTGAAAGGGGGAGAAAAGGATCCAGTAGATAAAATCATTTTAAAGAGTTTGTAAAGGGTTGCCTGTGTTTGTTTTTTCAAGCTTTCTGAAAGATTGCTGATCCATTTTTAAAACAAAAAAATTTTTTTTAAAGAGAGAATACAAGGTTCTGAAGACAAACCTATCAAATATGATAGTTAAAGAGTAAGATATCAGCAATTGACATTTAAAATTTGTTCTGCTTTGGCTAACTTGTGGAATACAGAGAGCCTTCTGGACATGTAGGGGGAGGGTGTTCCATAATGATGGTGCCACCACCAACAAGGCCCTATTTCTGGTGGAAGTCTTACTGACTTCCCTTGGGGTGGGCAAACACAGTCTGTAGGTTTTGGAAGATGTGGTTATCTGGGCCATGTTCATAGAAGAGAAATGTTTTTCCAGATAATAAGGCACTAAACTGTTCATGGCTTTATAGCAGGGGTGCCCAAACATTTTAGGCAATGGGCTGGTCATGTGGTTCAGGGGGCCAGTCACGTGGTTCAGCAGGCCGACCATGTGGTTCAAGGGGACGGTCACATGGTTCCTCCCACCGGAAGCAGAAGTAAAATGCATCTTGCAATCTGTTTTGCAACAAGATGATATAGATTTTAGGCTGCCATTTTCTCTGCTTAAACCAGGGGTGCCCAAACTATGGCCTGTGGGTCATATGCGGCCCCTGACACCAATTCATCCAGCCCATGCTTCCCTCATTGCTCCTGGAAATGGAAGTAAAATGCAACCATATGGGTGCATTTTACTTCCATTTCTGGCAGCGATGCAGGTGGCATGGGCTGGATGAATTGGTGCTGGGTGCCAGATCTGGCCTATGGACCATAGTTTGGGCACCCCTGCTTTATAGGTTGAAACTGTAACCTTGAATTGGCCAAAAAACAGGGGAGATCCAGTCCCAATGTCAGATCCCTGCCACCAGTCAGGCAGTCACATTGTGAACCTACTGCACCTTCCAGAATATCTTCAAGGAGAGCCATGTGTACAGTATATTGCATTCAAGTAAATTCTTGAGATTACCAGTGTGTGAATCAGCATTATGAGGGACTTCATGTCAAGGAATAGATGGAGCTGGGCTGTTTGCCTTGGATAGAAAAAGTCAGTCCTGGCTATGGCAGATATTTTGTTTTTCCATGGATAACATCCAGACTGATTGATTTGTAATTTATATACTGGCCATCTAACCAGATAGACACTCAGTTTCCAACAATAACAGCTAAATTTGTTAAGGGCCTAAAATGTGTTAAGATCCTCTATCTTAGCATTTAGTGGGGTTTTCTTTTTCATTTTGAATGGGACTAATACTTCCCCCCCTTCAAACAGGCAGGGAGATCTCCCTCCTGTAAAGAACTGTTAACAATATGGGTGGTCCATTCCCCGTCACATCCCTGGCCACTTTCACAAGTCAGGGAGGATAGGGTCAAGGAGGGGGGGGGGTTGTGGCCTTGTATTGTGAAAATGTCTTGTCCAAGTAATCAGGCATTACAGATTGAAATTGATCCAATACAACCAGACAAGACAGTGTGTTGGATATCTCTTCATACTTAACTGTCTCAACAACGGAGTCTGGGTCCCTTCACAAGGCTTCAATTTTCAATTTAAAATGTGCTGTAAATTTTTCACATGTACTAATATTAGATTGGAGGCATGAGTCTCTCTGCCTACAGGCAGTGAAGTTCCTCAGAACTTTATATAGTTCTCTTGCCTATTCCTAGCCTCACTGATCGGATTAATAAAGAATAGAAGTGTCATGAATTCCTATACAGTACTTACTTTTTCTGAGCTGCAGGAGAATGATCACTGCTGAAACCTGATGTATATAGTTCAATATAAGACCAGTTTTCTTGGGGCAAAAGGAGGTAAGCCTGTTTACTGGCTCAGCGACTTAGATTGATTGGTGGTGACTTTCATGACTGAATATTCTATGCAAAATCTTGCTACATGAAAGATAAGTTGTCAACAAGAAACAGCACCACTTACTTCTGGCAATTATTTTCTGACCATGCGTGTGTGTTATTTGTCATTGAGAAACATTTATGTTCTGTGACCTCTTGCCTACAGTAAACATTTAGGTAACAGTTGGGTGTGCCTGTACTACTGAATGGGAAAATGGTTTTTCATTTAGCTTTATTACGTGGGCATTGCAGGGGAAAATACTTCATCTTGTGTTTTCAAAGTGAACCTCTCAGACATCTTTAGAAAATAAATTTGCCACTGAATAGTTCACAGCATCCATGTCATAAGTAGCTTAAATCTGTAACTTCACACATAAGGGTGGATATCTAGAATATATTTCTGCCATTCCCTTACTACCACAAAGAAAAATATAAATTCTTGTATTTCAACAGAATGAAAAGAGTTTCAAAGCACATGAAGAGAATTAAGTGACAATGTTTGTTTTTGCTTTCTGAGCTTTCTGAAACTTTAAAAAATGTGTTTAGCCTCCATTATATGAAATACTTTGTTGGAAAAATATCTGTAGTTTCCAATCCTTGTAAAGCTAATAAAGGTCAAGTTTTGCTAGAAACACATTATCCGAAGAGGAAAGCTAGGTGACTTTGTTCCAAAAATGGTAAATAGAAGATCTTGCCACCTAGCCTACAAGACATGGGGTTGTTGAGACAATCATGAACAGTGTCTTAAGTGTCTTTGAGGAAAAATAGAATATGAAATGAACCAAAGAGTAAATATAATTTCATTTAATGTGTCTTTTATTTTGTTTTATTTCTTGGTTCAGTTGGTGCCATCCATGGATTGAATTAGGCATGCTAAAAGGAATTGGAGTCTACCTGTATTTTGAAGCATGTGGCAACTGAAAAAATAATACTCTTTTTTTTTTAGTAGAAGTGACATCACACTTCTGCCATTGATCCACTGCTTGGCCTCAGGCATAACATTTTTCTCCATCTTTTTTGGTCAGCTTGCATTATTTCTTATTATTTTCTCTGAAACAGGCTGATGATTAAGCCTACTTACACAGTTTATTTTTCTGCAGCTTAAATACATAGAATGAGTAGAACATAGGCATTTATTAAATGCAATAGCTATACTAGGGAAATGAAATGAGCAAAATGATAAAATATGCTATAGATGTCATTCTGAAAATGTGTTGCATTGTTCAACCCAAATGTTCAAAATATCCCAGTCTTTGATAAGGAAGTTGTGTATTTATATGGTATCTTGTAAATGAACATGGGATAATGAGCCTACAATGAGCATTTTGGCTTGAATTACTGTGAAGTTAGATCTGGTTTATTGATTGATAGTGGTTTGCATTAGAATTCTGAATTTCTTGGCAATAACCACACTGAAAAGGCTTTCTAGAACTCCTAAATTAGGATGCTGTGCTAAGGTAGCAAGAGTCATTGGTTTTCTTCAAAATGGCTGTGACCACTCAAAATAGTTTCTAGGACTATTGGAGTAATCAGAGGCATCTTGTTATTTTATTCAGAGTGTCTGTGCTTACTCCTCATATTACTACCATATATTAAGTTTTGATTAAACCTTCAGGTTCTAGAAAGCAAAGTCGATCACAGAAACTTAAAACCTGTTTGCTCTGTATTGGCTAGATAATAGCCATCAAAGTAAATATGCACAGATAATTTTAACTGTAATTTCCTTTTCTCATAATCATTCTTCTATTGGCTTTGATTTTAAAAACCCAATAGATTATATATATTTTTTTAAATGTATGACTTTCCTAGAATAAATCCTGGTTTTATTTATTTATCGTATGATGTACTTCAGTTGTCTACATTAATGTTGATATATACAGTAAGCACAAAATATCCATCTCAAATTTCTAGCTAGAGTTCCACGTCCAGGTTTGAAAGCCATTGAAGGGCTTCATTTGTGGCCCTATGTAAGTCCTCCAATGTGCATCCAAACGTGCATAAAGGACAGCTAATTATAATGTGGTCCATGGTTTGGTTTTCTTCTATAAAGTCATCAAGTTGGATTAGCAGTTCCTTAGTAGTCAAGATACTGAGAGGTGAGTCCTTTCTGATACACCTTCAGTTCTCCATTTGAGACAATAGAAATCAAAGGCTCCAAAAGCACTTGAAACTTTCAGGAACTGTAACTATACCAAGGGATGGCTGTGCTAAGTGCAGATACTGTGAGATGCAACCATTATCTGAAGTCATCGAACCATTAGGAATCCAGGTGAAAAAACTACTTTTCTGTAAAGTGTTGTTATTGAGCACACAAACACAGAGAATTGTCCTTTGGCAAATATTTATTTCACATATACTGAGTCTGTTGACATTTCTGTCTTGCATTTCACTACTCCAAGAGTTTCACTTTGTAATGTTTCACAGATACTGTGCTGTGTTTCTCAGGTCATCTGTTATTAAAATGTGAGTGATTCTGTCCAGTGATTCTGTCATCTACAGCTGGAGGGATCTTGGAGTTGTATTGCTCCACTTTCATTTATGTTGGTGCTATAAAACCATCTCAAGTATCCATGCCTTCAGGCTTACTTTCAAGAGGTATACAAGGCAAGCTGGCAATTGATTTTCCTAGAAGCATCTTAGATTTTGAACCTGTCCGGTCATGTAATCTCAAATGTTTTAAGAATCCATTTACAGGCCATGTACCGGTAGCTCTCTGCATGCTTAACGCAAAGAAGAGAAAGTTTCCCCCTGTCAATGCAAAAGCAGCAGCTATCGCTCAAGTACAGGGTGGCCTGTAAGTCTCTACCCATCCATATGTATTATAATTTTTTTTCTCAGAAAAATATGGCCAATTGAATCCCATTTACACTTGAAGAGCATGTTGTGACAATTACGTGGGTACATGAGCACAAAAATACTGGTGACACCCTGGATACAATAAGTGGCAAATTTAGAGAAAGATTCAATAAGGACTTACAGGCCACCCTGTATGCACACCCTACATTTGAGTTACAAAATATTAGGGACTTTTCAAATAACTTTCAAATCTGATAGGATAGTAGCACTGAGTGGATTGGGGCCTGTTTAAGACAAGCTACATTCTAGCAATAGAGATGTCTATGTATATAGTGTGAAGCAAAAGAGAACTGATGGAACCAGAGCTTAGTAAATGAGGCCATATATAATTCTTATAAGTGTAGCCATTTTCTTACCACGTATACAAAGTACAACTACGGTAAGTTCTGTGCATCTCTAGTCAAGAGCAAGCCTTATTGTGACAGGCTTCTTGTTTGCAATGTTCAGTTCAGCTCCTGACCCAATTGTTAGAACTGAGAAAACATTTTCTGCCCACCTCTCAAGTCCTTAATATTAAGCCGTGGTTGGTTAGGCTAAACCTATAGAGAGCAAAAATGGATGAATGCTGGAGAGTGTCTCCCAATAGGTTTGGATTTGGGCTTGATCATCTGGAAGTCACTCAATAGACTTCAAAATGAAGTTGGAAGATCAAACAATAATCAAGTAAAATGGGCTACTTGGGTGCTGGGCAATTTTCTGTGAATGTGGAGAAATTCAGTAAATGGCATATTTATGTGCATACAATATGTCCCTTACCACATGTACAAAAGAAGATCTAGTAAATGTCCAAAATAATGCTACTTTAATATTGTTATCTTGGTCATTTACTACATCTTCTTTTGTACATGTGATAGGAATATACCTATTGAAATAGCCTATATCTAGTGAAAAAATACTGTAGTCTAATTATAACACTTTAATTCTTTAAATTTTAGCTATATTTCATATGTATCTATAATTTAAGCTGTGCAATGCTCTGATACAAATGAAAAAAGATAGTCCTAACAAACTTTTTGAGCTTTTTACTAGTTGGGACCAATAGCAAAATGCTGTGTAATCATCAGAAAGAATACAGCTAGCAGAGGGAAGAAACATATAGAATCTTAGATATGATGAAAAATAAGTATTTGGAAATTTTACAAGTAAATGATGAAACCATACAACAATGAAACAGAAGACTAGTGCAGACTATTTAAGAAGAATAAGAAAAATCCTGAATTCAAAACTGAGTGATGGAAATATGACAAAAACAATAAAAAGCTGGGTAGTACTCATGATCACACATGCTTTGGTCACCTCCAGACTTGATTACTGTAATGCGCTCTACATGGGGCTGCCCTTGGTGACCATTTGGAGGCTGCAGCTGGTCCAGAATGCGGCTGCTTGGGTAGTGATGGGGTGCGGGCATTATGCTCGTGCCTCACCGCTGCTTCAGGAGCTGCACTGGTTGCCTGTATGTCTTCGGGTGCAATTAAAGGTGCTGGTTGTTACCTTTAAAGCCCTACATGGTAGTGGGCCAAGATACTTAAGAGACCGCATCGTCCCAAGGACACCAGGGCGGATCGGAGAGGCTCTCTTATCATTCCATCGGCTAGAGAGGCGCATCTCTCTAGCACCAGAAGGAGGGACTTCTCCGTGTCCGCCCCAGCCTTTTGGAACCTCCTGCCAACTGAGTTACGTCTACAGACAGAGCTCCTGCCCTTTCGGAAGGGCCTAAAAACCTGGCTGGCAGGGCAGGTGTGGGGCTCCAGGAACATGGGGTCCCATGTTGGGTGGCTGATCTGATGGGACAGCCACCCCTCCCTCACTCTTTTAAACTTTTTAAATCTTTTTAAACCTTTAAACCTTTTTAAATCTTTTAGATTTTTGTAAATTCATGGTTTAATTCTTTTTAAATTGACTTTTAAGTAATTTTGAACCTCAAGGTTTTAATTTATGAATTTTCTGTAAGCTGCCTAGAGTCAGGTTTGCCTGATTGGGGCGGGATAATAAATCTAAATAAATAAAAATAAATAAATAAATAAAGTACCAGTGATAAGATATAGTGCTGGTATTGTAGACTGAACACTGGTCAAGTTGGATGTTTTGGACCAGAGAACAAGGAGGCTTATGACTGAAAATCATAATATATACCTAGAACAGTGGTCAGCAAACTTGGCTCTCCAGCTGTTCTTGGACTTCAGTTCCCAGAAGCCTTGATCAGCAGGAGTGCTGACTTGGGCTTCTGGGAACTGAAGTCCAAGAACACCTGGAGAGCCAAGTTTGCAGACCCCTGACCTAGAAAATAGAAATATGTACCTTAAATAGAAAACTCTCTTTAGATAGATTTCCCCCTCAAAAACCATTTTATTAAAAAATCCAATTTAAACTAAAACTCACCCCAGTGAGGTGGGTAGTATATAAATACGAATAAAAAAGTAAAATAAATTCAATTTAAAATCTAAAAATTCAATTTAAATTAAAACATCTCATTTTTACTGTTTAAAAAATTATTTATTTTTATGGATCCTGCTATTTTATTTACATTTCCATTCTTCATAGAAATGTTTTCATGGTCTTTGGGTCCCACTCTTCATAGTTTATTTTCTTTTGTAAAATATATAGATGCCTATTGCAGATAGTACTTCATCCTTCTCATGCAGTGGTCTCTCATGCATGAAGGTTTATGACACAACATGCCCATTAGTCTTTGAGGTGCTCTTTGTTTTTGCCATAGCAGACTGGGCAGACTCCTAACTCTCTGTAATAAATGGAGGTTGTGCTTGATTGATTTGTCTTGTTAACTTCTCTCTTAACAAGACTGAAAGAGAAGATCAAAGAACAGGCAGTAAACATTCATATAGAATAGGTGATTGATACTGAAGATACCCTCAGCTGCTGATTGTTCTTGTATGACACATATATATATTAAATTGATAACATCTCAGGATACGTGATTTTGCATTTATGTAGCTTTCATTTGACTGTTTTATAAATATTAATGCACTAACACACGTACCCATCAGGAAAAAAAGTATAACTATCCTCCTTTAATGGATGATATAACATTTCTTAAGGCCACATGCAGTGCTGGGCTGATTTCAGAATTGGAGCCTAGATTTTATTACTTGCTGACATTTTTTTCTGGATATAACTGGGACATTCCAATCAATGTCTATGAGGCTGTTGCAGCTTACAATTATGACCTCATGTGGATGAGCTCACCTTTTCAATAAATATTCACTTAATTAGTAAGGTGTAATTACTTCAGAACACTAGTCAGATTCCCTTTACACTTGTCTTTTACTTGAACTTTTTCTTATTCTAAACCAAAGAACGAAGCGATACTGCACTTTTTTGGACAGAGAGCTTAAGATGCCATTTGTATATTTATTGAAATTGCAGCTGAAAACGCAGGTTGGTTAAACATGCTAACACTGATGTCTTTCGGACTTGTTTCACACACATAATTCTCTGCTTAGAAATATCCACACATTTTACACCCTTCTGCCCCTTCCTGGTGTTGACCTTCCTTTTCTCTTCTTGCTGATTCAGTAGTTCTCTGCTGATGAACTACATCATGGGAGGCCAAACTTTTCATGCCACAGGCCGGTCATGTGGTTCCTCCCACCATAAATGCTGCCACAAAACACATCCGCAGATGTTGTAAACATTGCGGGTACATTTATGGCAGCATTTATGGCAGATGTGGGTGCATTTACTTATGTGCAGGGGCATTTTACGGCTGATGTAAGCATGTCTGCTTCCACTTCCGGTAGTGGTAAGGGTGGCTGTGGGCCACATGAAATGGTGCCATGGGCCGAGTCTGGCCTGTGGGCTGTAGTTTGGCCACCCTTGCTCTTAATACTTGCAGATAGGGTTAGGTGACCTCTGAGACAAGAATGATCCTTTCTAATTGTGATTCCAGGCAAACAATGCAAAACAACTTCTTTTAGATCAGGCTAGTCTTTCATGTCTCTGGTTAAACAAAAGATACTAAAAGACAAAAATAATAATTATTACAATATTAAAAAGGAATAAAACAGATACCAAATTAAAAACAGTTTGTTCTAAAAACATTAAAAGGGATCAAGAAAGCAGACAAGAAATTGAGGATACAAAGGAGTAATGAGGAAAACAGTCCTTACTGCAGAGGCAGGTTACTCTGTCTGAAGAGCCAGTTTTATGATGCCTGATAAACTGGAATTGACTTTAGAAATCAGTTAACTAAAGGGATAGACCAGTGACCCTGCAGTCATAGTGGTACCATCAAAGCCCAGTGCTCCATTTAATGGTTTTGCCACAGAGAAAGAGTGGAAGAGTAGGCATTAAAATACCAAGGCAAGAATTCCAAAAAGTATTATGGTTCTCTGACAAAAGTGAAAACCTGTGCATGCATGCACACACATGTGTACACACACCCAGACATACACACACATGTGGATGCATATAGAATAACCTTTCAAGTGTGCCATGTTTTTATGCCATTTGATCTACATTTTAAAGCTATTTAAAAATACTGCTAGAGCCTGTAAGTAGGCTAGCCAGTTAATATGCTACTTGTCTCACAATTTCATGATAGCATAAAACAAATGACAGTGCAATCTCTGACACATATTGGAAGTCTCAGAGATACATGCTGAGACATTTCTTCCCATTCATAATTGCAGCTATGAATTAGTCTAAATCACACTTGAAAGGAAGAGAGAAGCATGAAAATACTCATATTTTATTTCATTCATTATTTCAGCAAAGATAACTTAATTAACCTACTGATGTTTTATAAAAAAACACAACTTCTTAATGGTCCTGGTTAGAGATAATTTCAGGGTGATATCATGTATTATGGCATAGACGTACAGGTCACACCAAATATCCATGGGATATATTTTGAATCCTACTATGAATACCAGAAACTGCAGATAAAAGATGATCCATTAAATTTATAACTAGAATGTAGAAAGTTGAGGCATGCCTGCCACATGTCCACAGAAACATCTGCAGATGCAGACATCACTGGCTCTTTGGCTGTAAGCAGAGATGAGCACTGAACCCTAGAGTTAGATACAATGGCTTTCGAGCAAGGGTTAACTTTACATTTAATATGGAAGAGAAACAAGGATCTTTTAATGGAGAATCAGTGCTTTTAGAAAGTGAAGTGAAAGCTGCTCTCAAAGGTTTTGGAAGAAATAAATCACCAGATTTGTTTATATCCCACACATCTGGGATATTCTCCCTGGAGTGTCACATATTCCCATCATACTCCTGAAGAAGCTAGCAAAGCTGGCAGATGGGGTTCCCCTGGCAGCAAAATCCCATTGCATTGGATTCTAAGCTAAAAACCTCAGACCAGAGGGTGGGTTTTTATACTGTCACAGATGCAGAGTAGTAAAGGGTTGAAAAGGGAAGTCCCACCTCTATGATTTCACACTGCTGCTTGGGGGTATATGTAGTAAGAAGGCTCAAGAGTTGTGATACATCTCTTTCCCAAATGCCATGACTGGTTCGATGTCACCATACTATAATAATAATTTCATGTCAGAAATTATTCTGGGTTGAAAGGGTTTTTGTGGAAGAAACTCCACTCAGGAAACACCCAAATGAGCCTCCTTTCATGTCCCCAAGAGCTGGGACAGAAACTGGTGCTCAATCCATCATGCAGTACCTGGGTCTTGAACTGCTGACATGCCAGCCTTCCAGCTAATAAGGCAAGCTTCTTAACCACTGAGCCACCGCAGCCCTTGTCATCATACTGAAAAGCCAGCAGTGAGGTAGGGTACCTGGAGGGAGAAACTATTTTTAAAACCCTCTGTTACAGAGAAGGTTTTAAAGTGACAAACATTTCAGACCAGTGAAGCTTCATATTTTACTGTAAATTGAAAACGTCAGTGCCTTCACTGGGACTTACACTAATCAAGAGACAATGCTCTTCAGATTATAAATTATGAATAGGATATCTCTTTTTTGAAGGACACATTCATATAATACATTTCATTATAAATAAATTGAATTTTTCATCATCACACACAGAAAAAGAACAGTTGCATCCAGATTTATCCTCAGGCTGAAATTGTTTTGAATATTCCTTTCTAACAGACAGTGATGACCATGCCTTCCAACTCAAATCATCATCATCATCATCTTCTTCTTCTTCTTCTTCTTCTTCTTCTTCTTCTTCTTCTTCTTCTTCTCCTCCTCCTCCTCCTCCTCCTCCTCCTCCTCCTCCTACTACTACTACTACTACTACTACTACTACTACTACTACATTTATACCCCACCCTCATCCGAGGACTCAGGGCGGCTTACAGAATTAAAAAAACACCATTAAAAACAAAATACACCTATTAAAATTATTATTTTTTTAAAAAAATAAAAGATTAAAACTGGGTTTATGACTCTAAAGTCCTAGTTTTTATAAAAATGCTGTTTATAAAAGCATATCCCTGTTTAGATAAAATGTATATTATACAATAGTGGTGACTTTATATTTGATGTGTTTTAACTCTTCTGCCTGCTCTGAAAGTCTTTTCTGATGGAAAACGGCATAAAAATAAAATTTAATATAACTTAATACTTAGCCAATAATCTTGCTAGCAAGATGTAATTTCTAACTTAAACCTTGAATTTATGAGTTGCACAGTTGCAAAAGACTGTTGGTTTTGCTGGCTTATGATTCATTAAACTGCAGAAGTTTTTTGTTGGAATGATATGCAACAAAACCAAGTCCAACATTGGAGCTTCACAATATTTGCTAGAATTCTGTATAGCTGCTGCTACAGCTTAACTATAATACTTAACTTTGAAAGTAACATGTTTTGTAGCAGCCAAACAATGCTGCTTTTTCTTCTTCTGTCTCTAGGCCAGATGTGAAACTGCCAAAATGAAGGTACCTTTTAGTGAATTCATACTGCAGTTCCTTTTCCATGACCAAGTGTGAGAAAGATTAGCCAGCATAAAATGGCCATTACCAAGGTACACCAAATTGTGGTTTTAAAATACCACAATTTTTGAGGAGGGTATTTCTGTGTACCCCACCAAACAATATTATCTACAAGATACAAAGTCTGGACAGGTGAATCTGAGGGATCTTATTGTTTAATTTAATTTAATAGTCATATTTATGCTGCCACCCCCCTTGCCGAGGTGACTATGGGCAGATTACACGTATAAAACCACAGCATAGATATACATAGAACAATGAAGTAAAAATAAAATTGATTAAAATTTTAAAATGTAAATTTTAAAATTAACATGCCCTCTCCCAGCAGCCACACCATAGGATTTATCTTAAAACTAAAGCTAAAAACCCAGGTAACCCTCAGATGAGCCACCCTAAGGGGCCATCGCCCCCCGCCCCCCCACCTGCTGCAGCAGCCAGGTTTTAAGGGTTTTTTTTGAAGGGCAATAGTCTTCCTGTTCTTAACTCCTCAGAACAGTTCTTCTAAGGACATGCCACACTAGTCTCAGGTTCTTTGGCCATGAAGTCTATCTACATCCAGGGCCTCTCTTCCCAGGGATTTTTCCTTGTAGAGTCAATTCGAGTACTCTATACTTTATGTTGTTCCTCATGATATGGCCATGGTATTGGAGCTTTGTTTACTTAATGGTTTTAAACAGTATTTGTTCTTTATACATCCAGCACAACACTTCTACATGAGTCACATGATCTACCCATGATATCCTTAGTAGCTGTCTGTAGATCCACATTTCAAAAACTTTTCAGATGCTTCAACTCCATGCAGAAACACTGGGAATATGTAAAATCTCACTATTCAGATTTTGTAGCAAGAGTTAGCTCTCTACTGCATAACAAATGTTGCATTTTTATGAAGGTGAAGCTTACTTTTTCTATTCATGTTTTAATCTCTACCTCAGAACCCAGTTTTCATTTAACATACTCCCCAAAGATACAATTTAATCCCCTCTTTTGATTTCTTGTGTTGCTGCCTGTAGCTTGCCATGAATTGGTGTTTGGCTTATAACAAAGATATTTAGTCTTCTTGGTGTTGAGAGTCAAATTATGTTCTGCACTTGAAGCTATGACCTGATCTAGCATCAGCTGAAGATCTGCAAGATTTGTGGCCAACAACACTGTGTCATCAGCGTATTGGATGTTTTTCAGGTACGTACAGTATTTCCCATTAATTTTAATGCCAATGTTTAAATCTGATAGTGCTTCTGAAAAAATACTCTCTGAATATATATTAAACAGTGTCAGGGACAACACACAGCCTTGTTGCACACCTCTGTGAATTTGAACCTGCTCTGTCAGCTGCTCTTCAACTCTGACTTGAGCTGTCTCGTTCCAATAAAGGTTGGCGATGATTCTGATATCTTTATCATCTACTGTACACCTATTTTCTTCAGTGCTGTGATCATCTTCTCATGCTGGCATCTGTCAAAGGCTTTTGCATAATCTATAAAACATGCATGTACAGCACATCTCATGTCTCTACAACCAGTGCTAGGAAATGAATACTGACTTTTAATTAATTCCTTTCCCCAAATAACTACACTATAATTGTGTAACCTTCTTCTTGTACTTTAATGAGGAAATGAGGGACAAATTCCTTCATAAACTATGTAACTGACGCTTTTGGCCCGTATTCTATAGATAGGCTTAATTAGTGCATAGCTAGCAATAGGATAGTGGCTTTTTGAGACCTCACCAGGTGGAATATTGCATGTTTCAAGTGCTGTTTGAGCTCTTTATTTTGTCCTCTATTAGGTGTTGAGACAATGATGAGGTCGATGAGAAGACAGTATGTTTTGTTTTGTATCATCTTGTAATGTTTGGATTTGATGGTTTACAAATACTGCTGAAAGTAGCATTTTATTTTATTTGATAAATTAGTACATAAGTACAGCATTAATTTGCAAACATTGTACTCTTTATTCACTACCTATGGGCTTGGGAAGATAATTGTTGTTGAAACACAAGACTGTAAAACCAGTATGGTAGCAGGTTTTTACATTCCTTTTTTAAAACACAAATATTCTTCTTAGTGACATTATCTTGCATTCTCAGGTAAAATATCTTCAGGTACACCTAAATCAAGAGACAATATCACTGATTGTAACTTTTCTGTTTGGCAACAATTACACAACTACTGTAATAGGAATATTTGTTGTAAGTGGTAAATGTGATGGTTTCTGGAATGCTCAGCTCTTGTTGAATTTTACCAAAGTCACATTTAGAAAGGTTATATTTGTTGATTCATGTCCTAACTTCTTGCATACATAGGTTAACTATTCAGGATATTTCTAGGTATGTTTTCATAAGATATGCCATAGTGAAAAATGAATTATTATTATTTCTTTGGTTTTTACATAAAGTAGTTGCTGAAAGCTAAGCATTATTATAACAGACTGGTGGAGACTTTAGATTAACTTTCCATAATAGATTCTTTCATGGTTAGGAAGGCAAGTAAGTGGCAAAACGGCAGAAAATAAAACATGAATTATTATATAATATTGGAATATAGATGATATGAGTTCATCTGTTCCATAGCTATCTGATGCTTAACATTGATTCAAGTATTTTCCTTTGTTCTTGCCTATTTTGTCTTGCCTATTTCATGAACTGAAATTGGAAAGTGATATACTGTACAGTGAATAAATTTTAAGCCATAGGGGGAAAAATGCTTTTCAAGAAAGATTTAAAGTGAGGAATGGCTCAACAGCACAGGGAAGTGAATACTGCATTTTAAGTGAGCAAAAAGCAATTGCATTGGGGAGCAATTACAAGAAATTATAAGTGAAATTTGGAGAAAGAGATGAATAAAGGTTAAATGGAAGGATTATGAAAAAGGAAGAAGAAAGTAAAGAAATCCAGAAAGGATAATTAGAAGAGGTCCAATTTTAGAGGCTAGATCAGTGGTTCCAAAATTAATTAATTAATTTATATTTTGATTTATATACTGTACTGCCCTACTCGGTAAAACCCAGGCCCCACAGTACATTGGCTGATCAGTGCTTTTGGGAATTGATTTAGGCTTCTGGAAATTGGAAGCCAAAGTTTTGAGTTCAAAAAAGCTGAGCAGGATTGTAAGACCTTTTACCTTGGATAGTTTGGATTCATTATTCAGTGAGGAGTCCACACATTGGTAGATGTCTCCAAGATGACATTCTTCACATGCAAATGGAGTTGAGAAATCATGTCCATCTGCATGCAGGTTTTTTTTTTTAGCCATTTGGATATCACATCACCCACTAACTAGGCAGACCATGACATGTGTCCTCTGCTTTCACCTGACTGGAGAGATCTGACCACGGACACTTTGGTGAATTTTAGTCCCGGCCTAACATCATTGACAAGAGTTGGGCAACACTGCCTAGTTAGATCTCTCAAGCCCCCTTGCCCAGACAAGGCTCTCACCTAGTGGTGGTGGTGGTGGTGGTGGTGGTGGTGGTGGGAAGACCTTTTGGAGGTTATAAATTCATAGGGTCATCACAAGTCTAAAATGATTTGACAGCACTGCTAAAAAGTCATACTGTAATTTGTTTTTCCAACTTGATCTTATTTCATTTTTGACATGAATTCAATGAACGTCTTACATTTCGGTTGGGTGGTTTGGCAGCTTTTGAGATGTAATGAAAATCATGTACTTTTCAAAAGCTGCAACACCAAAACTAAAGCACCCACAAAAATAAGGGTTATGAAAGATTGTCTTGGTGAATTTAAGAATTGGTAGAACCCAAAAGCCAAAACTGCAAAGCGATGATGTCACTGCTTTTGGAAGTAGCATCGGAAAAGTGACAGTTTTGCTGGGGGGGTCAGTTGTCAGGGGTCCAGTGAAAAAACTACCCAACCACTTCAGATGATCCAAAGTGTGTTTTTTTTTTTTTTTTTAAATATTTTTATTGGGTATATAAAACAATACAAAACAAAACACTACATAAAACAAAATGAATTACATAACTAAAGAATACAGTCAGAGAATCCAAAAAGAAAATCTCTCATACATAACAGTATTGTATTGTTAACATCCATCAAGAATTATTACCTCATCGTAAAACACTTTTTACTACATCAAACTCTAAACTATATTTCCATCTATCACCTCATAACCAATCTGTATTATTCTCTGTCTCGGTTTTTCTTCTTGTCTTTAAGACCACCCTTGTGATATATACAATGTCCGGGGATTTATGTTTACTTATATTTTCCAAAAATCATTTTGCTCAGATGCAGGGGGTATGCCCTGATTCTTTACTGTTACATATTCTATAAAAGGCTTCCAGGTCCTCCAGAAGTTGTTACCAGATACTTTACCCTTTTTAAAATTTATCTCCCAAGTGAGCTTTTCGTTGAGTGCCAAATCCCACATTTCATTATACCAATTCCTTCTTTGTAAGTTTTCATTATTTTTCCAATTTCTGGCTATACATTGTCTGGCCGCTGATAACATTATCGCCATCAATTCCTTTTTATCCTCACTCATTTTATATTTATCCATCTCAGTTAACAAAATTGTATTTGGGCCCAGTTCAACCTGCACATCCAATATATTTTTAATTTCAACCTCTATTTTTCCCCAAAAATCCTTCAAAGCCTCACAAGACCACCACATGTGTTCATATGTGCCTCTATCTTTTTTACATCTCCAACATTTCTCACTCACATCTTTATACATTAAATGCAGTTTTACTGGGGTTCTATACCATCTCCAAATTAGTTTATAATTATGTTCCTTCACTCTTACCGACATAGATCTCATAATATGTCTTCTCCACATTTTCCCCCAAGTCATCTCACTAATTGTTATGTTCAGTTCTTGTTCCCAACTATCTTTCAATACTTGTTGGGCCTTCCCTCCTTTATTTAAAATTTTATATATTTGACTAACTATCCCTTTTAAACCTATGTCTCCTTTTCTCAATTTGACCAGCAATGTTTCAAATTCTGTAAGCTCCCTGTCAGATCCCATTTCAAATAGAAATTTCTTATTCCAATTATTTATCTGGAGGACTTTGAACCAATCCAACTCCAGTTGCAGATAGAGCTCCTTTCTCCTCTCCAAATCCCTACAAATTTTGATCCAATCCTTCAACAGAGAGACCCCATTTTTTGATAGGATATCCTTAATCCTACCTTCTATTTTTATCGGAAAGTTATTAAAATCTTCTAATTCTGTAACCATTGAGATCCCTGGAATAAGTTCCTTTCTTACTTTGTTCCATTCTTCTATTGTTGCTCTTATCATTTTACCCTGAATCCTCATTTTTTTATCCTTATCGCCACATAAAAAAAATGCTTTCCCTTTCCTAGAAAACTCTTTTGATTCTAATTTTCCCCATATCGGTTCTTCTCTGTTTAGTAATTTAATTACACTTCTTAATTGAAAAGCTCTATAATACTTGCTAATATTCGGAATACCCAATCCCCCTTCTTTTTGCGGTATATACCATAAAATCTTGGGTATCCTCGCTTTTCTTTTCCCATTGCAAAATCTATTTATAGTATTTTGATATTTTTCCAATTCTTTTTCTGTGTGTTTTATTGGCAGAGCATCAAATAAGAAATTTAATTTAGGTAACAACATCATCTTACACATTGCCACCCTGCCAAACCACGATAAATTCAATTTATTGTACTGTAATATCTTTTTATCTATTTCTTTCATTTGTTTTCCATAATTCAATTCCTTAAGTTCCCCAGTTTTTCTGGCAAGTATTACCCCTAAATATCTCACTTTATCCGGAATTTGAATATTGAATTTTTGCTTTATTTCTTCTTCATCCTTCTTACTCCCATTGACTAGAATCATCTCGGACTTATCCCAGTTCACCCTTAAACCTGTCATTTCCTCAAAAGTTTTCAGGTGTTTATTAATCCTTAATATTCCTTGTATTGGTTGTTTAGTTGTGATTAGTGTGTCATCGGCATACAAGCTTATTTTATTTCCTTCAATTCCAATTATTTCTTTATCTTGCCGTATTAAATTCGCCAATAGTTCCATAGCCAAAACAAATAATGTGGGCGACAATGGGCAACCCTGCCTAGTTCCAGCCTCCAGTTTTATTTCTCCTGTATAGTTATCATTAAATTTCACTATTGCTGTTCCCTGTTTATATAAGTTCTTGATAACTTTTTGGAATTTGTCCCCAAATCCATATTGTTTAATTACCTCATGTATTGTTGCCCATTGTAGAGAATCAAATGCTTTAAAAATATCCAGGGCTAAAAAACCTACCCTATCCTTTTGTCTTTCAGCTATATCCAATAAATCCACTACCCTCCTTGTAAGATCTGACATGTACCTACCCTTTATAAACCCTGCTTGATCGTCTTTTATGTATTTGGCTATGAAGCTATTTAGCCTGGTCACCATTATTGTGGAAAAAATTTTGGCATCTTGGTTAATTAAGGATATCGGCCTATATGATTCTATTTTATGTAAATCTTTCCCTGGCTTAGGAATCAGTGCGATAATAGATCTATTCCAAGATTTGGGTGTTGATTCTCCCTCTAAGATCCCATTAAATAATTTGTGTAATCTCGGAACAACCCAAGGCTTAAAGTCCTTATAAAATTCAGCGGGAAGCCCATCTTCTCCTGGAGCTTTATCCAATTTTAATTTATTAATTACATTCTCAATTTCTTTTGCGGGTATTGATTCCTCCATCATATTTCTATGTTCTTCTGATATTAAGAAAGTATTATATTTTTTGAAGTGATCCTCCAATTTGTTCAAATTTACCTGCTTCTTTGAGTATAGCTCCTTATAAAAAGCCTCTATTATTTCCGCTTTCTCTTTCCTTTTATTGCATCTCTTCCCCTTCTCATCTACCAATACTCCTACCTGGCCTTTGTTCTTTTTATCCCTCGCTGCTTTTGCTAATAACTTTGAATTTCTATTACTGTGCTCATAATATTCTCTTTTTAAAAATACCAAATCCTTTTTTACCCTTTCCATGTCTTGGGCTTCCAATTCTTTCTTTGTTTTCTGTATCTGACGTAATACCCTCTGATCATTACCCTTTATATATTCCCGATGAAGTTGTTTTAGATGTATTTCCAATTCCTGAGTTCTGTTGATGTTCCGTTTCTTTTTCCAACTGCTCAATTTTATTGATTCTCCTCTAAAAATCGCTTTCATTGTGTCCCATACCCCTCCTGAGCTGACCTCATTATTATCATTCCATATCCAATATTCATCCCATTTCTCCATAATTTGTTTTTTCATGCTGTCCTCTTTATATAATTTTGAATCATATCTCCACACAAATCTTTTCCCGTCACCTTCATCCAGTTTTATATCTATACTTATCTTGGCATGATCTGATTCTCTAAATGTCCCTATTTTAATATCTTCTATGTTTTTCAATAACCCTTGCGTTACAAATATATAATCTATCCTTGAATACATATCATAAACTTGAGAATAGTAAGTGTAGTCCCTTTCCTGTCCTTTAAGTTCCCTCCATACATCTTTTATATTCATTAATTTTGTCCAGTCTCTTAAAATATATTTATTACTCCTCTTCTTAATACTTGTGGTATCAATCTCGGAACTTAACAAGTTGAAATCCCCCCCAATAATCGTATTCCTCGTTCCTTCTTTCTGTAGAATTATTCTTAATTTTTCTAAAAATTCTGCCTGATTAGTATTCGGGGCATATACGTTTACAAGAGTTATCTCTTCATCTTCTATCCTCCCCTTAATTATTAGATATCTCCCCTCTGGGTCAGCCATGGATTTTATCACAGTAAAACCCAATTTTTCCGATATAAGGGTTGCAACACCTCTTGCTTTTGATGTCCCATAAGCCATTTCGTAAATGTCGATTCCTCTCACAATTAATTTATTAGTGTCTGCCGATTTTTGATGGGTCTCCTGTAGAAAGATGATATCAGATTTAGATTTGTTGAGCGCTATCTGCAACCTCCTCCTCTTCACGGCATTCCCTGTCCCTTTCACATTCCATGTTAACAACCTTAAGTTCTTAACCATTTATATTTACTAATCCCTCCCCTCCTTTACATTTCTCCCCGGACGTGATGTCCCCATCCCCTACTGAAAATCTAAAAAAAAAGCTAAAAAAGGATACAAAAAAATGAATACAATGTAACGACAAAAGAAACAATTGTACATTCTCAGTACAAAGTAACTTAGAAAAATAAAATACTTGAAAAAAATTACTTACTATTACTACCAAAAAATAAAGAAAAAAAACTTACCTACTCTTTCTTTTTCTGCAACCCTCCCCACACCTTGTTCCAAGATGTCGCCTCTATCCTTCAAAGAGGGGAGGGGGGGACCGGGGAAAAAAAGCATTGTGTTCTTCTAATGCCCCCCTCCCTCCACCATTATAATTTATTCTGCAAGTTATTTATTCAAAAAGCTCCGCACTCGATGTTCCTGATACATCCACTCCTCCCGCTGCACCCTCCATCTCTCCCTCCTTATTCAGAACCGGGCCCATCACCCCAACTGCATACAAGTCAGTTCTCATAGCAATCCATTCTGGACTAGCCACTTTCATGAACCCAAGTTGAGTCAAGTACTCCAAGACATCTGTTCTGTCATCCAAAATATGCCATCTTTTTTCATAGAAAAATCTCAACTGTTGTGGAAATCTCCAATTATACCTAATGTCTTTTGAAGCCAAAAATTTCGTCACAGGTTTCATCATGTATTTCCATTTTCTTTCCTCAGGCGCTATGTCATTGTAGATTTCCACATCAGCCCCCTCAATCTTTAGAACGCCAGACCCTGCTTGTTTGATGTAAGCCATCACTTTTAGCTTGTCCGCCCAATTTGCAAACTTAACCAAAACATTCCTTGGTGATCTTCTATCTCGCCTTCCCCCCACTCTATACACAGCTCCAATATCTTCTGCCACGAAATCTTTTCCCATTTTCAAAGAGTTCAGCCAATCCAATACTCTATCTCTAAGCTTGTCTGGCGTTCGTTCGGCCATTTTACGTATCACAAGATTCTGTTTTCTCTGCCCCTCCTCCACCATCATCATCCTTTTCTCCTGAACAGATACTCTTGAGGCAATCACATGTTCTTGAATCAACATTTCATTCATAGAAATCTTTGCTTGCTCTAGATCCTTTTGCATTGTATCAGTAATCATATTAATTTTTTTTGTATTCTCAGTAACCTCCTTCTGCAAGTCAGTCAGAGTCCTGGCCAGGCTCTCATGTTGTAGCCTGGCCAGTTCTCTGTCTTTTTTCATTTCTTCACAATTATTCTCCACCATTCTGTTCAATTTTTGCATTGCAACCTGATTATCATTTCCATTTTTAACCAATTGTTGTAAAATAGCACACATGTTATCCATTCTTTCCGGTAACCCCTCTATACGCCCTCCAGTGGTTGCTTGAGAATCCGTTGCTACTGTTGATGCCTCCATCTTTGGTGACGGGGTACGCCTTTCCTTATCTTTCTGATCTTTCTGTTCTTTTTCTGCTTTTTCTCTCCTCGTTTTTGGCTTAACTGCCCCCTCCCCTGCTTGCATAGTCTATCTATTTTTTTTTTAATTCTGCCTTTCAAAGTTATAAATTTATCAATCCCCTCAAGATAGCTCAGGTACAAGTGTGTCTATATTCAGTTATATCCAAAATTATAATATACAAATAATTGGCTCAATAATTACTTATGTCAATGCTTAATGTCAGAAAAAATCAGAAATACAATAGTCCGTATTTGTAACTTATAAAATACAATCAAATTAAACTCTTATTATCTTCTACATATAGTTCGAAGAACAAGAGGAGGGGGAAACAGAGGGAACAGGGGGAGGAGACCAATATATACTACTGCTGAGACCGCTGCAATTTTCCTTCTTCAAAAAGGCAAGGTATTTTCCACTTCTTTCAAATAAGATCAGAGCCAAAACTAACAATTATTAAGTTTAAACAAAGTCCTTCTTCTCTTCTTTGTTTCGCTGCTGCTCTTAATCTCGTTTCCCCCCTGAGTCAAGTTTCAATCTTCCCAAACCCAGCAGCAGACAACAGTTTTTCTTTCTCTCCCAGAGTCACTGTTCAAAAATATTTATTAAAGTTATTAAAAACTGACCAACCCCACCATTATAATTTCACAACTGTCCACTCTATCCACTTCTATCGCTCTCCGATCTTTTCCCCTTTGAATCCTCTTCTCCTCTTTGTCCCAAATCTCAGGCAGTTAAGTTTCGTTTCCAAATTAAGTTTCGCTATTCATCGCCATCTTTGCATTCAAAGTAATCCAATTTCGCTTTCTGCGCAGCTTTAAAAACCAATTTAATAAACTATTTTTAAAGGAAAAAGAGTGTGTCTTAAATTTTTTCGCTAATACTAAAGTCTTTTTCCTTCACAATTTTCGAGTTTTCTGAGCAGAAAAAAAACCCCAACCGCCGCTTCTATTGATCAAAAGATCCACCACTCTCTCCCCCTTCTCTCTTTCCAGCCACTCTTCCGTCTCCGATCTTTTCTCTTGCCTTTTCCAAGCACAGTCCGAAGGTCCACCACCAGCTCCTTCTCTGCGGTTCCCCGTCTGCCCTCTTCAAAAACTCCTCCAACTTACAGTACCCGGAACAATAGACAGACTCCGGAACCGACAGATCCACTCTCCTCTCCTCTTCTTCTTGTCGCGGCGCCCCGTCTCCACGTTGCTTGCCCCAGCTCCGCTCGAGACAAACAGGACTCCGGCGCCGCTTCCACGATCTCTCCACACGGCTCGCTCCCAGGCTCCCAAGCTCCGCTCCGGCCTCGGAGTCGGCTCCACGGGCTGCTGGCGGGACCGAAAACCTCTTTCGAGGCTCGGACCCCCCGCGGCCCGGAGCACAACCTCCTCGCCCGCTTGCCCAGCTAACGCCGCTTCCACCGCTTTTCCGCCTTCCTTTAGCGATCCTGGTAGACCCCTTCCTTTTGGCAACTCCGGCCACAGAAAATCTCCAAAATATATTTTTTTTCTAACTTAAAAACTCATTTTTACCCCATTTAATGGCGGAGGAAGGAAAAGCCGCTGCTTCTCCTACTCCATCCAAACCACGCCCCTCCATCCAAAGTGTGTTTGAAGGAGGAAAGATTAACCTTTGTAGGGACACTTTCAGATTTAGAATTGGACTTCAGAAACATAATCTATGAAACATTTTACAAAAAACAACTAAAAAGAGGTCACACAAACCCCCAAAAAGGAGGGAAACCAATTTAAAAAGTGAATATGACAACTTCCCGAGGTGGATACAGTTTACATGCAACATGTGGAGAAAAATGACGCCAAAGCAGGAATCCACAAAAAGGATATTGAGGAAAAATGTGACACGTTGAAATGACATTTCTGTGGGGGAGGGGAAGTGTGTGGTGGTGAACCAACAAAAAAACCGATTGACCGATCAAACTGCTTGAAAGAGGGCAGAATAAACTTTCTTTTGATATTTATACAATTTGGATCGGACTTCAGAAACATTTTCTGTGGAGGTTTAAAACAAAAAAACACTCTTTCTAACCTTCTTTCCTTCAAAAAAAGTATCTCTCCATTCCAGAATTGATACACTGGTGTGAGAATGGATACACTGTAGGAAGTTTCTCCTTTGAAGTTATGACCCATTTCCTTTTTGGCTTTCCCTCTTATTGAAGAACTGCTGTCAAGGAATTGTGAAGGAAAAACTCTTTTTCTTTGCAGTTTGACTATTGAAATATTTATTTAAAATAGGTCCTTTGCAGTTATTCACCTGTGGTGAATTGTTATTTGTACAGTGGGCTGCTTATGGACACATGTGCATAGTGGATAGAGTCGGGGAGAATGGAAAATAAAAGTTAAAAGCATCTTTATTGAAAAATAAAATAAAAATAATAATAAACACAAATGAAATTGGGATTTCTGGTTTTGGATTAAAACAACATAGCAGTTCAAAAACAAGAAATTGGAAGAAGATAAATAGGGACTACTTAGGTGGGAAGATAAACAGCATTCCATGCCTGCCACATGTCCATGAAAATGTGTGCAGACACAGACAGTGCTGGTTCTTTGGCTATAAACAGAGATGAGCACTGAAATCTAGAGTTGGATATGACTGATTTTCGATCAAGGATGACCTTTACCTTAGCTCAGAAAACCTTAAATTTAATGAACATTTTATGAAAACCTTAATTTTATGTCTTTATTTTCCCCCATTTGAAACATCACCCTGAACTAATGAATGAAATAAAAGAAATAAATGAACTAATGAGCATAATTCAACATATTGAATTCACACACTAAATCCCTGACAGTAGTGTCCTTAGACTCTACCTGCCACTTTTTTTTAACTTGTAAATGTATCTGCTTTGCAGAAGGTCATCTTCTGTTTGAGGGTACCCTCTATTTAAAGGTCCAACTAATCTAACAGTGGTGTTAAGATAATAAGAACCATAAGAAAGGATAGTAATCAGCAGTTCACATCTAGACAGCAGGTCCAGAATTTACATAGGTTGCTTAGTCACAACCTTCCTACTGGAGCATAATGTCTGATCCATCATGATTTACCATTATTTATATACAGTACACATTTCCCAATATTCCTAGAGATACCCATGAACATAGAATCAAAATCCTGGAATACACAACTGTTGCCCAATTATAAGTGAGAGAGTTGCAAACTAGCTATGTGAAAAATATAGGCACTCCATGAGAATTTGGTGTAAAACTAAGAATTAAAAAAGAACTTTTATCCATTACCATCAGGCATGGACTGATGGGGCTCTGTATGGTTTTGTTGTTTATATGGAATTTAGCTGAGGCTGTTGCTTAACAGAAGCTATAGGAAGTAAATTAAACCAAGCTCTTAAAAACCCACTTGGAAATATTTAGTTGAAGGCAGCTGAGATGTGAAAACATCAATCCCTTTGAAAACTCACCCTACTATAACAAAAAAGTTACATTCCCTCAGGGAGCTGTTTAATGCACTTAAGTCTTTCATGCTAGCTTGTAAAATCAGTGGAGACATTTTCCCTTTAAAATACAGTGCTACCTCATTTGCCTATACTTTGAATCTCTCACTGGAACACATTCATTTATATTTAGCAAATGCTATCCCGCCCACATTTGCAATCGAAACTCTGGAAATCAGTCTCTTGAAATTTTAACAGGGTCCCAGTATAACCGCATATAATGAATTAACAATTAATTCAGAATATTTTTTCTCCTAAATTATAATTCAAAAACAATTAAGTTAATAATGATTGCCTCCATTAGTTCTGTCTCTGGCACATAACTATTACATCTTTGCATTGTGTATTGATTCATCTTAGACATCTCCTGTTTTTTTTTCCAGCAAGGAAGAAATGCTTATCAAGTGTACCCATGAATTTGGATACTGTATATTGAAACCGTTATATAGTATTTAATGCACTATGTCTTGGGAAGAGTACTAGTAGACAATTCTGTCATCATACTAATGGGATTTTTGACTTGCACTGTACTAAGCTCTGTATTATCTTCTAAATGGATTTCTGACTACCCCCTCACTGCAACAGTTAAATATCTCTTTAATTTTAAGCCTTGCTGATTTCTTTGCTTAACAGACCTACACATTCAAAAAGTGTTTTGCATTATTTCCAGCCCAGTTTACAAGACATAAAATACAGTAATACATCAGATAACAACTGCAACAGATAATACTAAAATCGGATAATGATGCAAAATTTCAAAAGAAATTTGGCATCAGATAATGATCTGTTAGCGTTATCCGATGCATTCGTTTGTAGCAGCAGGATGTCTGCTGAACGGGGCTCCCCCGTCAGCTTCCCCAGCCATCCCACACCTGCTGAGGCAGGGGCGGGTGGCTAGGGAAGCCGATGGGGAGTTGCCGTCGGCTTCCCCAGCCACCCCGCAGCTGTGGATCGGGTCCCCTGAACACCCCGCAGCCAGCAAGGGGGGGGGGGGCAGAGAGCCCAAAATGGGCAAAAAACCCCTCAATTTTTCATCCATTTTGGGGTCTCTGACCCCCCTGCCGGCTGAGAGAGGTTTCAGGGGACCCAATTCACGCTGTTTCTGGAGTTCCCCCACCTCCCCGGCCAGTGCAGCAAGCGAAAACATCAGGATTTGAATCCCGGCGTTTTGGCTTGCTGCACTGGCCAGGAAGGTGGGGGAACTCCAGAAACAGCATGGATCAGGTCCCCTGACCTCCCTGGAGCCAGCAGGGGGGAGGGTCAGAGAGCCCAAAATGGGTTAAAAAAAACAGACGTTTTCCCCACCCATTTTGGGCTCTCTGACCCCCCTTTTAGCTCCGGGGGGTGGTTCGGAGGACCTGATCCACGCTGTTTCCAAAGTTCCTCCATCTCCCTGTAGGCTGCAGCAAGCCAAGATGTCGGGATTCAAATCCCGACATTTTGGCTTGCTGCAGCCTCCAGGGGAACAAGGCTTTTTTTAAACGTTGTGCAATCAATGCATTGCACAACGTTAAAAACCGGATAGCGATGAGACTTGTGTAACCAAGTCTCATCGTTATCCGAAGTACTAGTGTAATCATAAACAAAAAATATGCAATAAATATAATTCTGAAACCTGAAGAAAGCTCCCACCACCCCACGCTCCAATCCAAAGTTTTAGGGGGCAATAGTACATTTATGAAAAGAAAGAAAAAATTCTGAAAAAAATGAAAACTGAGAAACTGGTACATCTTTAAGTGGGAGAAACTTTTGACAGGGCTACATATGGTAGCTTTGAGCGGAGCAGAGCTAATTCAAAAACCACAGCGTCAAGGCAATTTAAACAAAGGACATCTCTTAATCCTGAAATATTCATTTTACGGTGGTGGTGACAGTCAGAGGGCAGGTGAGTTCACCAGTTATAGCTACAGTCCTTGAGAAATCAGACATGTTTGGACATGAAGATTGCAAAAAATTATGGATGTTCATCTCATCTGCATGAGATTCCCATATGGAAGTTCTGAATTAGTCTGGTTTCCAATATTAATATACTATTATTTGTCCTCCATTGTTTATTTCTGGAATGTGTACAGGTAAGTTATTGGCATATTGTAAAATAATTTTTGACTTTTAAAGGCTTACGATATCCTGAGGCTCTCGAGAGTAGCCCTGCGAAGCCTTGGTGGCTGAAAGGTGGTAGAGAAGAGAGAAGCAGTTGCCTTCCATTATTTCTTTATTAAATATTTCTAGCAGTCTGGATTACATTGGCGTAAATTTATACCAACAAGATTTTGCCCATTGAATCGATCCATATAGTCAGAGGGAAAGGAACTGAAGAGTGTGACAAGCTGCAAATGCTTAAGTTTTGAAATTGTTTTTGTTCAGTCACACAGTTGATTCTGACCCATAGATCACTGCCCTCCAGGCATCCCTATCTTCCACTATTCTCCTCAGTCTGCCCAGCTTTGTGCCCATTGCGTCAACAATACCATCTAGCCATCACATCCTCTGCTGCCCCCTTCTTCTTTTGCTCTCCATCTTTCCCAGCATCAAGACTTTCTCAAGTGAATCCTCTCTTCTCATTTGATGTTCAAAGTACTTTAGCTTCATCTTCAGTATTTGACCTTCCAAGGAGCAGTCAGGGTTGATTTCTTTTAAGAAACCTATTTGTTCTCCTTGCTATCCAGGGTATTCTCAAAATTCTCCCCCAACATCACATTCTTCTTACCTATTCTTCTGCACTTAGCTTTCTTTATGGTCCAGCTCTCACAACTACACATTACTACCGAGAACACCATTGCTTTGACAATGTGGACTTTTGTTTGCAAGATGATATCTCTACTTTTAACTATGTCCCCCAAATTTCTCATAGCATGTAATTTTTCTAACTAAATTAAAATCCAGGAACGCTACATCATGGGAACTAAGAAATAAACGAGACATTGAAAATCTCATTCCTGCCACTAGTATGTACAGTTCTTCTTCTGTGTCTCGGCTGGACCTCAAACTGCCAAAATGAAGCAACCTTTTGGTGAGTTCATTCTGCAGTTCCTTTCGCCTGACCCAGTATGAGAAAGATTAGCCAACAACACAAAGTTGCCATTACCTGGGTATACCACAATCTTCAAGGAGGCTCTTTCTGTGTACCCCAGTATGCACAGTGATAGTTATATTAAATTGCTGTTAGAAGCAGAAACTGTACCAGAAGCAGGGAAAGGGAGGGAGGGAAGCCACCCAGAGTGGGCAGGGTATGAGATAAATAAATAAATAAATAAATAAATAAAGGAGAGCCTCTTGTGTGAACCACTAGGTTAGAAATACTGGATTCCTCTTGAAAGGAGTTTGTTATTATGACAATCTCATAAATACATGTTTCTCAATTTGTTTTTTTTTACCCCTCCTTTCAATGTTACCTGTTTTCCTTTTCTTGCCATGTATTTTGGATTGCAAATATTCTCTCCTGGGAGATGTTTCAACTGACCTTGGAGAAAACGCTTAAAATAAAAAAGATTACCTTGTTGGATCTTATGGATTAAAAAATTGTGTCTTTTTACCACTTTACAGCCAGTGCTTAGAATACAGAAATAAAGGGCTTGCTAACCAAAATACTGTACAGTATTTACAGCTGTTTTGCTTTTTCAAATTTTATGGTGTGGAACTGGAAAAGACCTAAATCAGATCCATATTGAAAAGCAATGTTTCTGACAAATGGAATAAATCAACTTGCTTATTAAAATTGTAAGGTCACATTAGGTTTTCTTTTGGATCATCTTAGAATGGCTGCTTAAAGGCTATGATTTTCATCTGCATTGTCTCTCACCAAGATTTAAAAATCAGTTTTGTTATAGCTACATATTTTTAATTTATTGGGATCTTATTAATTCTCTCTTCAAAAAATAAGTGAATAAGAAGTACTGAAATTGAAATGCCTTACTGCCTAAAGTACATATGGAAGAAGGGGAAGGAAGCAAGATATAAAATAATTATATCATGTTTTCTGTTGGCTATCCAGACAGTATAAAATGAATCCTAGTAAGATTTATGCTGGTGAAGTTCTTACCTGGGATGGCTTTATATTTTAGAAACAAATGAATTTCAAACATAATGAGCCAAATTGTGCTTGCAAATGGTGATAAAATAATGAGTACCATTGGAAGGCAAACAACTTCTGTGGATCTGGGGCTATTTTTCCTGTTTATAGATCTACACTCCCCTACTGGACACCACTTCTCCTGATTTTATTTGCTGGGAAGAAATGGCTATTGTTAGGGCATTTTTATGGGTATTGTTAGGGCATTTTTATAGGTATTGTAGCAAGATTCCTGCCCACTGTGTAAATATACCTTTAAGAGACTTTTAGAGCACTAAACACAGCTGTTAACTGTTGAGGCATAGACTGATTACACAGCTGTAACTGCTTGGGGATGTGATTCAGGACTGAGCACAGCTGTGACCACTTTGAGGGTGATTCAGCAGTATTACAGTATAAATATAGCCCACATAAAATAGGCTACTCTGAGGAGGAATTGTGTAGGAGAAGATTCTGATTGAGATGACATCTGACATACGAGGGAAGAAGATGTGCTGCAGGAAGCTCTGCTACTACTAAGAACTAGCAGGTACTCTACACTGCTGAGGAGCACACTGAGTAAGGCCTTGGGCAAACTGCAGTCAGTGTCTGCTGGCAGAACTCTGTATGCTCAGTGGACTTGAGCCTTCAGGATTCCAAGCCCTGACTCTACTGTGGGGCTTGAAGACAGACTGGTACCTGTGTATATAGTTCTGTGTCTATTGTTTGAGTGTTTCCCTCACCCAGAAGTAAACTGCACTATTCACTGAGACTGTATGTGTGTCTTTGCACCCAAACCTTCTGCTGTTGCAATAGCTAACCGCTAGTCTGCTACGTTAACACACATATAGTATGGACAAAAACCCTTGACAGCTATTATCTTGAGAAGTCCAGGAGATATGTTTTTGTCATTTTAAACTCATTTCAAGCCCTGTTGACCTGTCTTAGCCATATAAAACCTTATTTTAAAACAGGAACTTACTTTTTTGGTCCTGAAATAAGTCTAGATGGACATATAATATTTGAGTGACAAATTACATCTGTATCCTTGTAAGAGTAAAATATCACATTGGAATATTTTTCTTGGGGTTCTGGAGGATTCTGTTGGGACCTTGGGGAATTGTATTGTAGCCTTGGGAATCCATGTTTTGTCTGTCCCTAAGCCTGACATTTTCCTACAGTGAGCCTTCTTGACCACTCCAAGTTGACATAAGCTTATGAGAGGAGACTGACATGAGATAGTTTAAAATACTGTTTGAAAATGGTCAGGGCTGAGAGTATCAGGATTTTAATGTCCCTCAAGGAAGCTTAGCGTGGCAGTTTGTCAACACTATAAGAATACTAGATTTTTTGGCTACAATCAAAACTCAGACTAATTACACAGAGAAGGGAAGCTTGGGAGCTCTTTGATTTGGTGTGCTAGGTTGGCAATATAGCTTTAAGTTTATAAATGGTAAATATTCAAGTTAGGACCAAATGGCTTGAGAAAAATTTCTTAAGGGATCATGCAACACCTTTCCCTTCACACTCAAGAGTCATAGCAAAGCTTGTGTAGAGTCTTGTGTAGAGTTGTCAGAAAAAGATTTTTTTATTCAATAGCAATAGCAAGTACAGTACACTTATATACCACTTAGTGCCCTCTTTGGGCGGTTTACAGGTAATTAGCATTTTTGCCCCCAGCATACTGGGTACTTATTTTACTAGCCTTAGAAGGATAGAAGACTGAGTCAACCTTGAGTGCTGCCAGGATTAAACTCATTGGATTTATAAGCTGTCACAGATGCTACTTCTACATTACTATGTATCTGTTATTTATTTCCAGCAATTATACCCTGCTTTACAAATATTCAAAATGTCTTATAATCAAACTAATAATAAAAATAATTTCATGTCAGAGATTACTCTGGGTTGAAAGGATTTTTGCTGGAGAAACTCAAGGGACACCCGAATGAGGCTCCTTTCATGTCCCCAAGTCCAGTCTCGGGTATCGAAACCCGACCTTCCAGTCTCCAGCTCAGCATCTTAACCACTAAGACACCAGGGGAGCTGCTCCACCCAAAATTAAAAAGCCACACAAGTAATTATCATCTCAAAACAAAATTAGATAAAGGTAAAGGTTTCCCTTGCTTGAAAGCTGTTGTATCTGACTCTAGGGTTCAGTGCTCATCTCTGTTTCAAAGCCAAAGAGACAGTGCTGTCTGCTTCTGCAGAAGTTTCCATGGTCATGTGGCAGGCATTACTAGACAGTGAAGTGCATGGAACTCTGTTTACCTTCCCACCGCAGTGGTCCCTATTTATCAACTTCCAATTTCTTGCTTTGGAACTGCTAGGTTGGCAGGAGCTGGGACAAAGACAGGAACTCATTCAGTCCTGCAGTACTGGGGAATCGAACTGCTGACCTCCCACCTTCCAGCCAGCATCTTAGCCACTTGTGCTACTGCAGTCCCTGCAAAACAAAACTAGGAAAGCCAAAAAGCATGTGCTATCAAGTCAGAAGTCACTGACAACAACCCTAATAAGGATTTCAAGGTAACTGAGATATTTAAGGTTTTACAAGTTCCATAGATGCATATTCCAGTTACTTTCCATGGTGGAGCAGGGATTCAAACCTACATTACTCAGTCCATCATTCTACATTCAGCAACATACTGGGTAACAGAAAAGTAGTAACTGTCCAAAATAATCTGCAAATGCCTCCTGTAATAACATGATTTTTGCTGCAAGAGGGAATGAAGGGCACATGGCAGTTGAAAAGGCTCTGTTAGCTATATCCAAATCCTCTACATTTTTTGTGAGGACAGTCAATCTAGAATAGAGTTTTTGTAATGAGTCTCCAAAGGAATGAGTCAAATAATGAACAAAATTAGTAATCTGCTGAAATGTATTACTTCATACATTCAGTTTCATGAATTCCCATATTAAAATGTTTTTTTAAAAATTGAGGGTTAAGAAAAGTAGAGTGTATGTCTTTCAGATGCACTAATCCTATGTCATTTATTTCACACCTAATGAGCTGGTAGCAGTTGCTTTCAAGAGCATCAAGATGGAACATCATTAGCCAATTTAGAAGTACCATCTACAGGTAATTGTGTATATTACCGCTCTGCTTAACCATATGATTTGGGACTGGCTCACTCAGATGTTGATTAGGAGACTGAGGTGTGTACATGCAGACACACTAACAGCGAAAAAACAACATTTTTGGAAGTGAGGGGTTTTTGATTGGGAGGCGTTCATCTCTCTTGCAATTCCAGTACCAAACTGCCCTGCCAATGTTCCATTTTTATACTTACTATGTTGGGTGTGTGTGTGTACAACGTTACATGGGAGCAAATGGGAAAATGCCTTGTTCGTTTCCATTTCTCAGCTACTACCTGTTATGAACTTAGATTATCTCCATCCCTTAAGCGATGGCTAACCTTGGTACTCCAGCTGTTCTGGAACTTCAGTTCCCAGAAGCCCTGACCAGCTAGAGTGCTGACTTGGGCTTCTGGCAATTCAGTCCAAGAAGAGCTGGAGTGCCAATGTTAACCATCAGGGCTAGAGTCTTTGAAAAAACTGCTTCCCTTGTAAGCTAGCCTTTCTTTCTCTCCCACTCTCTGTCTGAGTGGTGCTTGCACCAAAAGGGTGGGGTATAAATGCAAGCAAGCAAACAATCCACAGAAACAATCATATTTACACAGATAAACAGGATAAAAAAATTGTGGGAGAGATGATATGTTTCTGATACGGAAGACATGTTCCTCTTATTTTCCACAACTTTTAGAAAGCCAAAAAGCTCTTTTATCAGTGGCTCAAGTGGTTAAGATGCTGACTGGGAGGCAGAAGGTCAGCAGTTCAAAACCCAAGTACTGCACATCTTCTACCATTTCTTGGCTATTGAATGGTCTTCTGCAATAAACCATTCCTCTTAATGTGGCTGAGAACATTGTACTGTACTCCTGCTCCTAAAACCCAACAAAAACTAACAATTCAAGGAGTCCCCTGGTTCACAGACAATTTTTGGGTTTAAGACAAAGGTACTGGAGTTTTCCAACTATATTGCAGGCTTATAGCTTGAAAAACTGCTTGTCTACAATTTCAGAAACCAATTTCCCTTTTGTAAAGGTAAAGGTCACCCTTGCTCGAAAGCCGGTTGTATTGATATGTTTCAAGAATATATAGTTTCATATTAAAAGCTGTAGTTGCACCATAAGAAAGACATTTCAATATGGAAGAGGATGAATTGGCAACAAATATCTATGACATATATTCAGAAAGGTGCTTATGGAAATGTGTAAGATTTGGATGTGGAAACAGCTGGCAGCAGCATGGAAAAATAAATACTATTCATTTTAAAGTGTTATCATTTTGCATCTGTGTTCCATTCACGTTAAAAAGCCAAAGCAGTAAAACAATAGATGTGTAGGAAAGAATGATAAAACTAACAATCAAAATGCTTCCAGAAGGTAAATGTTTTACAATGCAATGAAAAACCAGGAGAAATGAAAAACCAGGGGCACCAAACCTTAGCAAAAAGGCAGCGAAAGCTTTTGTTGTTAATGTTTGCAAGCTTGTTTTCCTGATGTCTTAAGGCAGCGGTTCCCAACCTACTTACCGCCCATAGGCCAGCCCTGGTCCACAGCCACCCTCACCGCTCCCAGAAGTGGATGCATTTATGTCAGCTGTAAAACAGGCCCGTGTGTGGGTAAATGCTCCCTTACCTGTTGTAAACGTGGAAATGGGCACATTTATGGTTGTCATAAACATGCCTGCTTCTGCTTCCTGGGGCATGGTCAGGCCTGCTCAGCTGTCCTGGGGACGTGGTCAGGCCCATGGCATTAAAAGTTTGGGAACCCCTGTCTTAAGGTGTTGTTGTAGAACAGGGGTGCCCAAACTTTTTGGGACGTGGGCCGATCATGTGCCTTAGGGAGCCAGTCATTAAGGCCCGGGGCTTGGGTGTGGCCTCTGACGCCAATTCATCCGGCTCGCAAAACCCTCATCGCTCCTGGAAGCAGAAGTAAAATGCGCCAGTACGGGCACATTTTACTCCACTTCCAGGAGCGACAAGGGCTTCACGGGCCAGATGAATTGGCATCGGGGGCCGCACCCGGCCCCCAGGTCTTTGTTTGGGCACCACTGCTGTAGAAAGAGAAAAGGTGCAGAGAAGGAGGCCTAGAGTTTATGCCAGAGAATGCTCTTCAGTTTACTTTGCAGTCTAAGTCACCCAATTTCGCTAACACCCCCCCCCCGCCCGAAGGCCATCCAATTTCACCATCCTCCTGCCCAAAGGCCACCCAATTTTCCTTTTCCCCCCCCCTGCCGGCCAGGGGTGTGTGAACCTATTACTGCCCACCACAGCCTCTTCCTCTTTCTTCCGGCCTTTAATCATTTACAGCTGGAATTAAGTGTAGTAAGCATTTTAAAACTAACAGCTAAATGTCTTGCAGAAAGCACTAGCGGCTGAGTTTATGAAACATGTAGTTGAAACTAATTAATGTGTTTCGTGCTATTAATGCCCTGAAGGTCTGAAGGTAGTAGTTTGATAATTGATCCTCCTCATATTATAGAAAGAAAGTGGAGATGATTAGGAATGCCATGGCACTGTGCAGGTCAATTGTGCATCATTATTAGCGCCATTTAATGCATTTTAATGGTGGCTGATAAGGTGCAAAGTGCTACATAAGCCAGAAGTAGGTGTTTTTATTCCATCATGCACTAAATGTGTAGGCACAAATGGACCTACATTTGCATTTTTTAGCATTTGAATTTCAAGGACTGAGCCCTGTTCTTGCAAGAAACCAGCTGGTGAAATTGTTTTGGATATTACTTCTGCTGATGGCAGCAGCCCTTAATATACAAGTAATTAGGGTTGCCATGAGCTCAGTTGACACACTATGCTTATAGAAGGAAATCAAGAGAAAAGGTTATTTTTATACTGTCTTGTTGAAGATGCCTTTTTGGTTGTTGAAGAAGATGGGTGAAATCTTTTCATCTCAGCTTATATTTAATTCTTAATATAAGAGCTTCCAAACTATATGCTGTTGAACCAAACTACACTGTTGAATCAAGGGATAGGTATCCAACCTGTACTGGCTAGGTTTATGCTTCCTCTAAATTCTTAGTTCTGCAGCTTGAGTATGCCCCTGGATTCATTCTTATTCATCAGCTGCTGTTTCTGTTCCAGATATTGGCTATCATCATGGCAATAGATTTCCTGTTCTTAACTCCTCGGAACAGTTCTTCCGAGGACATGCCACACCAGTCTCTCAGGTTCTTCCACCATGAAAGCTGTCTACGCCGAGGGCCTCTTTTCCCAGAGATCTTTCCTTGCAGAGTGAGTTGGAGTATTCTATACTTTATGTTGATCCTCATGATATGGCCAAGGTATTGAAACTTTCTTTGCTTAACAGTCTTGAAGAGTCCTTGTTCTTTATCCATCCGGCACAACACATCTACATTAGTCACATGGTCAACCCATGATATCCTTAACATCCATCTGTAGATCCACATTTCAAAAGCTTCAATTCTCTTTTCAGATGCTTTAGTCAAAGTTCAAACTTCAACTCCATATAGCAACACTGGAAATACATGACATCTCACTATTAAGATCTTTGTAGCGAGAGTTAGATCTCTACTGCATAACAAATGTCACATTTTTTATTAAGGTGGATCTTGCTTACTGAACCTAAATGCCAAGGTTTCAGCAGCCAGTTATTGACTTGCTTACTTCAGGCTAAAGCACCAATTGCACCTGCTCCATTCTGATCTGGTTCCGAAGTACAGTCAAACCTCACATAAAGAGCACCTTGCTTATAGAGTAACTCACTTAAAGAGCAGAATTTTCTCTGAATGTTTGCTTCGCTTAACAAATAAAACCAACCAAAAACTAGTTTAACAAATAAATCGGGGTTCACAATCCCCCCACAATTGGTCACTTTCAATTGTGTTTCGCTTAAAGAGCAATCCTGTGGAATGCATTATGCTCTTTAAGCAAGGTACCACTGTACATAATTTAATTACATGTCATTTGGACTACTCTATCATGCTTTGAGGAGGGTTCATATGAAATGTGCTTAGCTACTTTAAAAAAAGGGAAAGGATTTGGGCAGAAAGCAAATAACCTGTTTATATTCTTATGCCTATGGCTGAAATGTACAAAGCAAATTTCTTCCTCATACAACATGCAAATTGCAGACTGGCCCTTGTGAAATTTCAGCAGACCTCTACTTCAATATAGCCAGGAGACCTTTTGAGTTCTCATTTCAATGATTTAGTTCAAATGGGGATTCTCACAATATTTGAGAAGCCATTATCAAATTCTGCTCTATGGTGCATAAGTCTAGTCTTACAAGGAATTACTTTCTTGCATTTGATACCACAAGTACTGGCTAGATTTTGGGCAGGTCAATATTCTGCACTGAAGTATAGGGCAAGCACCACTTTAGGGGAGCCTGACAATGGTTCTTTTAAATTTGATTTTATAATATTGATTTCCACCCTCTCTTTATTTTAAGCATGGGACCCAAGGCAACTTACAGTGAAAGAGGATGAATACACTTAAAGCACTAACTGGTCAAAATCATACAAAATTGAAACACATTTTATAGCTCAAGAATTCAGCATTAAATGGTATAATATAATTTATTTCTTACAACAGCTTTACTGGCTACTAGGCCATTTCTGCACCTAGACATTCAAAATGCTTTTTATGACCTCTAAAGCTCTAAGTGAAAGACTGTATCTTACTATGTAACCTTCCTTAGCTTTTAGTATCTTTAGCGCAGGGCCTTTTCTTGGACCTATTACCTTCACAAGCTTGGGTGGATAGGAGAATATTTTTTGTGGCTGCGATCAAGCTATGACATCTCCTTACATGTGAAGCTAGGTTGGTCCCTTCTTGTCATCCCTTTCTCTCTCTGTCTTTTTTAGCAGATTTGGCAATTTATTGACTGGGTAAAAGAATCTGGATAGAAGTGAAACAGACTGTATTCTATTTACTGATCCTGAGGATTGAACAGAGATGCTGAGAATCTAGTCCATATATTTGCATACAGCAAAATATTGCTCTGTATCTAAGATTGTAGATAACACACATTATGTGGCCTCACACAAATGGGATACATATTTCCATTTATATGATACGACAAATGAAGAGGTAATAGATAATTTCATTTACTGGATGCTGTAGCATAATTCTGTCTGAACAAAATGTATGTCGGGTGAGACACTCACAGGTGGGGCCCATTTCCACTGTTGGATGCAATATCTAGCCAAGAGGATGGAAGCCCATGGAAGCCTGATTGTTAACAATATTGATTTAAGATTCACAAGTGAGAGTCTTGATTCCTTGATTGACCAGAAAATAAAGGGATAAGTTCCTGCTGGTTGCAACTCATTTTCCATTTGTTTTGCTGTCGTGCTCTTCTTCTCCAGGTTTGACCAAAACATTTCATGATTTGGCCTTCCCATCTTGGGGGAGGAGGGGCTTCCAATGAGTCTTTTTACTACTCTAGGATACCACTCAGTAACTGCTGCTGTCCAACACCCATCTGTCATTCATGAGACGTGTCCAGCCCAGTGTAATTTCCATTTGTGATATTCAGCAACAGATTAGTTGATTCCACTTTGTTCTGGGTTCTGGGGATGTGGTAGGGAAAGGATATCTTTAGCATTGATGGCTCTTATAGTTCTTCCTCAGCCATCATTAATTACCATGTTTCACTCCCATAGTGGAACCTCAGGCAGTACTATTGAATTAAAAAGGTTGGTGCACTGTTTCTTGTTGATTTTCTCATTTAACAAGATTTCTTTGATGGAGTTAAATGCTGCCCATCCCACTTTCTATATAATATACAAGTGAGATAGCAAAATCAATTATACTTTTATACCACCCAATAGCACTTAATGTCCTCTCTGGGTGATTCCCAAGTTAATTAGCAATTTGGCCCCAACATTCTCAATGCTCATTTTACCAACCTCGGAAGGTTGAAAGGCTGAGTCAACTTTCAGCCATGGTCAGGTCTGAACTCACAATGTTTTTGCTGCAGTATAGCAGTATAACCACTGCACAATCAGGGTTCTGAGATATAACTTCCATTATTTATAAAGATAAATAACATGAGGGAAGATGAATGAATATATTAATGAAGAAGGATGTGGTTTTGTCATTAGAGATGAACAATCTGATATATAACTTAAGGATGTGTTACATTTGTTAACTGTTGCTAGCTGACTGTTTTAAAGACAAGGAGCACCTACTGAGTAAATATGGAGAAGGAAATCATAATGAAGAGGAATGCTCCCAGATTTCGGATAATCTGTTGGAGCATCTTTCCCACTAGACACCTGTCCACATCACTCATGGATCTCAAACTGGCCAACTCTGTGTACCAACACTGAGAATGGCAAAAAAAAAAGACCAACACAAGGAAGAGGGCCTTCCCAGTGGTGGCTCCTAATCTTTGGAAATTTTTGCCACCTGAGCTGCACCAGGCACGACCACTGGAGATATTTATTTTAGACCTAGATATATTTATTTTAAACTTATTTTAAACTTAAAACATTGCTCTTTAGAGAGTTTTTTCAGGAGATCCTATCCAATGCCATCTAAATTTGTTTGGATCAATTACATTGGTTTGGTTTCTTTGCACATCACCTCTGGAATATTTTTGGCCTGATCTTTAATTCTATCTGTTGTTTATATATTTATATTTGATTATTTTTAATATTGTATTATTACCTTTTATTTGATGTTGTTCACCACCCAGAGTGGGTAGCTCACCCAGACTGGTGGTATATAAATGGAAATAAATAATAAATCACCAGTTGTTTCACCCAGTTCTGTGCTATAGAATGACTAATTTATTAAACAGTACTTCTCTAAACCATCATATAATAAATGATACATAAAGAGATTGCACTATCCAACACAAAATGGTAATTATTCCTCTTAAGATTTTTAGTTTATTTCCTCTAGTGTCTAGTTAGTGTGCTAACTCACTTGCACTTGTTTCAGAACAAATAAATGAATAAACAGAATGAAATGAGTGAAAGAATAAAAATAAAAGTTCTATACTTTTAATGTACAGTACTATTTTTAATCTGCATTCAGGGACGATCTTTACTTCTAATATGACCCTTCAGGTTTGTGCTCTTATTCTTCACATCTCACAGCCATTGACTTCTCATGCTCAATTTGCCTGTCTTTGCAAGAAGCTTGGTTACTTATGCAAATATGTCGGTAAGTTCTTACATTTGGCATATTTGTTCCCATTAAATGGGAACATTAAAGCCAATTAGTGTATTACTTAATGTAGTGTAAAATGATTAGCATATTGAAAGTCAACTAACAAAATAAAATTTGCAGTAATACCTTGAAGGTGATTAAGAATATGAAGTATGCCAAGTTATTTCAGAATTCAATTCAGGATGGTTGGGCAATATCAGAATGGTATCTGTATTATTTGGGAAATCTTATGGGCAGCTGAATTGTTTAATTTTGGATCAACAAACAGCCCAGCCATAATTCTTCCCAAGTCTTTCCTACTGGTGTTGACTCAAGCTCTTCCTTACTGCTATTAGTGTCCTAACTTTCCATGGGAAGGGAGCCAGTAGAATATGTATAATGAATGTCTAATCTAACAAGGTGCCATGTGTGTTGAACCAATCAAAGAGAAGCTTAAATTCATTGTCAGACTTTATGTTCGTAACTATGCAGGATGAAATATTTCCTATTTCATTGTTCTCGGGCAAGGGATTCTCTGCTACAATTAAACACCAACTATATCTCATTTGAACCAACCATATTTTAACACCTGCTGTTTCTCTCCCATCCTTCAGAATTGGGACAAAAGGACTCAAAGACCAAAATTCTGTTGCCGGGGCGGGGGGGGGGAGTGTATGAATCAGACAAGCAGTTCCTCTCTTTACAATCAATAATCCAGTTAACATCTTCACCAAAGAAATGCAAGTGATAGCACAAATACTTTACTGGGAATTTCCCCCTCAAAATTATTGTTTCCAAAGAATGTAAGATCTAGGCTGGTTTTGCTTTTTCACCTTTTCCCTCTTTACCAAATCTGATAAAGGGGTCTTAAATATCTGAAGTGTTATTCTTCTTTCACTATTTAATAAAGATAACAGTCTAATGTGGAATTTGGATTTTGGGTTCTTGTTTTCTTGCTCAATAAGATTGCATTTGTTGACATCCTTTGAGAGATCAGTCCCCTAACATCAGATGGTTGAATGGGATGTATTACAAAGCCAGATCATAACAATTTGCAGCAATGCAAACCTGGGGAGCAATGCCATTCATAACTTTTGAAGATTGACATTCAACAGGCTATAAATTGCAAAATGCTGATTATAAAACTGTGTGTCATTTTACTTGATGTGTCTGTTATTTAATGTTGTTTGCTCTTCTTGTGCAATAGGATGATACATGTCATGTCTTTGTTGATAATACAGCTGTCTGAAGTACAGGCAGTCCTTTAAAAAAAAAAAGACTGTTCAGAGTAATTTTTTAGTACCTTGGGGTAAATGTTTCCAACTTCATGCTACTGATCTTTCAGAATCCTGGCCACTGGCTATGCTGTCTGAAGCTGACTGATTGGGATGCTTGGCTCACTGAATGTTTCCTCCCATGTACAGTAAAACCTCATATAACACTAAAACCGGGTTCCACAAGTCTTGGTGTTATATGATTTTTAGTGTTATCCGATGCATGTTAAAATCCTATGGGATCCATAGAGATACATTGTAACCACACAGGCTTTAGCGGTTGTTATCTGAAGCATCCCATAGGATCTTAATGTTATCTGATGCAATTCTTCCCCCCAGATTCCTTAATGTTATGCCATTTTAGTGCTATTCGATACTAATGTTATATGAGGTATTACTTGTATTCTTACCCTGCATCTCAGATCAGAGGAAAAGATCTTGCTTCATGATTTCTTAGAAGGAGGGAAGAATGAGGTCATATTTCCTGTGTGGAATTCCCTGCTTAGTGAGAGCTGTCAGGCTGGTCCCTTGATCTTTTTGCTTCCTCTGGGTAAACACTTTCTATATGCAGAAGCTTTTCCTGACTATTAAGGGAATCACAATTGATCTAATTATCAAGTACAGTACCTTCCTTCTTAGTTGATGCAATTTCAGTCATGTTTGATCAATACATATAGCATATTCCTAGTAGTCCTGCTTGCTGCTTTAAGGAAATTTTATTTTGATAAGAAAACAATGTGTGTTTACAGTGATTTTTCTGTGCACATGAGTACAAGAAATTTGAATATGAAGGCCATGGTGGGAGGATTTGAAAACAATCTTCACCCACCCCATGAATCAAAATCCATGTTTTGAAGGGGGCAAGTCAGTTAACCGATAACCTAGATTTCTTTTCTGAGGTGTGATTTAACCATAATCTATCATTTTAAACCAAAAGGTTTTCTTTCTTTTGGAGAAAGAAAGCACATGTAAAGATTGCAAACCCATGTTTGCTCTATAGTCTGTTTCTTTAAGAGTCTGCTAGAAGGCTGATAGGAAACTGCAGAGCTCTCTTGGGTACATAGTAGGCCTGTGACAGCAAACCTCTTAGAGACTGAGTGCCCAAACTGCAACCCCAAGCCCACTATGTTTTGGAGAAAGGAAGGAAATGCTCCCATTGTGCTGCTGAACAGAGGGGTGGGGTGAACTCTGTGCTGGGGGAGGGAGGAAGCACTCCCATTGGGCTGCTGGGCAGAGGGGCAGGGCAAACTCTGTGCTAGGGTGATAGTGCATGTGCACACAGAGAGGGCTCTGAGTGCCCCCTCTGGCACATGTGCCATAGGTTCACCACCATGGTCCTAGGCGTAATTATTTTATAGATCATCTTCAGAACTGCAGTCATTTTCGTATTCCAGAAATATGACTCATACAGAACTTTTATATCTGATATATCAGGTCTACAAACAAAAACAGTCTCAAATTCTTGAAAACTAACAATAACCAAAGCAAGCTCATGGGAAGGTGAGATAAGAAGATGGATAGTGAGAAAAGCTCCTGCAGTGACAATCATACTTTTCCTACAATAACATATTTCCTTTTTCTAGCTGGTGGATAAGTCAAGAGACCTAGTAGAAGAGTCTCACTGGGCATCTGAGAGGCCCTCTGAGATTCCTTACCTCTTTTTCCTTGCTCAGAGTCTGTATAAGTTTTGTAAAATGTCATACTTATTTGAGTATGCCTTATTTGAGAAGCAAAAGCATACACACATACTGCAAGCTCAGAAGGACCAGCTGAGTGTTAAGAAAGATGCCAACAGCCCATTTAGTATTCTAAATTCTTAAATAAATAGAGAAATAGAGGAAAATAGAAATAGAGGAAAACAATATCAGGGGTAGGACCAGAGAGCTTTTCAAAAAAATTGGGGGACTCAAGGGAACATTAAAAGCAAAAATGACCATGATAAAGGACAAAGATAGCAAGGAGTTAGCGGATGCAGAAGAGATTAAGAAAAGATGGAAAGAGTACACAGAGGAACTCTACAAAAAGACCTCCATACCCCTGGTAATCACAATGATGAGAAGATTGAACATGAGCCAGACATCCTAGAGAGTGAAGTTAGAAAGGCCCTAGAAAACACTGCAAACAACAAAGCCAGCGGAGATGATGGTATCCAAGTTGAACTTTTCAAAGCCCTAAAAGATGATGGAATCAAATTATTACATTCTATATGCCAGCAGATTTGGAAAACACAACAATGGCCTCATAATGAAAAGTAGAGACATCATATTGAAAACAAAAATTCGTATTGTCAAAGCAATGGTATTCCCTGTGGCAATGTATGGTTGTGAGAGCTGGACCATTAGGAAAGCTGAGCGCAGAAGAATAGATGCCTTTGAGATGTGGTGTTGGAGGAGAGTTTTGAGAGTTCCCCTGGACAGCAAGGAGAACAAATAGGTCAATCTTAGAAGAAATTAACCCAGAATGCTCCTTAGAAAGTCAAATTGTAAAGATGAAGCTAAGGTACTTTGGACACCAAATGAGAAGAGAGGATTCGCTTGAGAAAGCCTTGATGCTGGGAAAGGTGGAGGGCAAAAGAAAAAGGGGGCGGCCAAAAATGAGATGGTTGGATGGTATTGTGGAGACAATGGGCACAGAACTGAGCGAGTTGAGGGGGATGGTGGAGGACAGAAGTGCCTGGCGGGCAATGGTCCATGGGGTCGCAGAGGGTCGGAATCGACTGTGCGACTGAACAACAACAACAACAAAAACAAGATGATGGAATCAAATTACTACATTCTATATGCCAGCAGATTTGGAAAACACAACAATGGCCTCAGGATTGGAAAAGATCAGTATAATTCCACTCCCCAAAAAGGGTAATGTCAAAGAATGTTCAAATTATCGAACAATTGCGCTCATCCCTCACGCTAGCAAGGTGATGCTCAAGATAATACAGGATAGACTGCAACCGCATGTGGAGAGAGAATTACTAGAAGTGCGGACGGGTTTCAGAAGAGGCAGTGGGACTAGAGACCACATCGCCAACATAAGATGGATCATGGAAAAAACAAAGGAATATCAGAAACAAGTCTACTTCTGTTTCATTGATTACACTAAGGCCTTTGACTGTGTGGACCACAACAAAATGTGGCAAGTAATTAAAGAGATGGGAATACCGGAACATCTTATATGCCTCATGAGAAATCTGTACATGAATCAAGAAGCCACAGTTAGGACAGAAAATGGAATGACTGAGTGGTTTGGAATAGGAAAAGGAGTAAGACAAGGCTGCATTTTGTCACCCTGCTTATTCAACTTATACACAGAACACATAATGCGAAATGCAGGAATGGAGGAATCACAATTTGGGATCAAAATTGCTGGGAGAAACATCAACAATTTGAGATATGCAGATGATACCACCCTCATGGCAAAAAGTGAGGAGGACCTAAAGAAGCTCCTGATTAGGTTGAAAGAAGAACGTGCAAAAGCTGGCTTGAGACTCAATATCAAGAAAACCAAGATAATGGCAACAGGCCCTATCAGTCCCTGGAAAATAGATGGGGAAGAAGTAGAGGCAGTCAGATTTTACTTTCCTAGGATCAAAACTCACTGCAGATGGTGATTGCAGCCATGAAATAAAAAGGCGACTGATTCTTGGGAGGCAAGCGATGAGAAACCTGGGGAACATAGTGAAAAGTAGAGACATCTCATTGCAAACAAAGATTCGTCTAGTCAAAGCAATGATATTCTCGGTGGCAATGTATGGTTGTGAGAGCTGGACCATTAGGAAAGCTGAGCGCAGAAGAATAGATGCCTTTGAGATGTGGTGTTGGAGGAGAGTTTTGAGAGTCCCATGGACAGCGAGGAGAACAAATAGGTCAATCTTAGAAGAAATAAAACCTGACTGCTCCTTAGAAGGTCAAATAATAAAGATGAAGCTAAGGTACTTTGGACATCAAATGAGAAGAGAGGATTCACTTGAGAAAGCCTTGATACTTGGAAGGGTCAAGGGCAAAAGAAGAAGGAGGCGGCCCAAAATGAGATGGCTGGATGGTATTGTAGAGACAATGGGTGCAGAGCTGAGTGAGTTGAGGGGGATGGTGGAGGACAGAAGTGCCTGTCGGCCCGTGGTCCATGGGGTTGCGGAGGGTCGGAATCGACTGTGCAACTGAACAACAACAACAACAAAATCTTAATTTTGGACAATTTGTTCAGTTTGTGAATTGCAGAATTTCACTTAAAATGAGCAACATTTATGTGTAAAATGTAGGTCTTACTAATATAAGGACTGTTTCAAAACCCCGAGGAAATTCTCACCATTTTTATGGTAAAAAAAATCAAGGGAAGACATTTTTCATTGCACCCAGTTGCAGGTATGAAACCTATGGTGACCTTTTCCGAACTGGTTGTTTCCTCTTTTAGGAATCTGCACTAACAAGGGAAATTTGCTGGTATGGCAAACCTTTCCCTGCACTCCATCACACCTCCCATCAGTGATGGGATGTAACAGGTTCTCACCAGTTCGCCAAAACCGGTAGTAATGTTCCCCAGTGTCCCGGAGAACCGGTAGCAGCTTTTGGGGGAAACCACCTTTGGGGCTTACCTTTTCACTGGTTCCCCCACTGTGCATGCGCGCCAAGCACTTGGTGTGCATGCACACCTACAGTGCTTGGCGCGTATGCACGGCCTCTTTGCTGCCCTCCCAAGCAGCAAGGAGGAAGAGAAGCTGCTAGCTTGAAGCTCCCTATAGCCTGCTCCCCAGGGTAACTGACTCACCTTTGGATGTGGTGTGTCTGTGTGTATTTTAATGTGTATTTAATACCTTTACCTATATTGACTTACTACCACAGTTCCTAAAAAGGCCTGGCGGCCTGGCTTGGGGTTTTTAAGCAAAGTTTTGGAGTTACCTCATCAATAAACTGTTCCAATTGCTGTTCCAATTGGAGAACCCTTAAGGTGGCACAGCTGTTTTACATTTACATTAAGGCATATTATTCTAGAGAACTGGTTAGGCAAAGACTTATTACCTAACTTCTTTAACTGTTGAAAAGTTGAAAAGTGCCAAAATGAAGCCATCTTGTCTTGAGTTCATTCTGTAGTTCCTTCAATCTGACCTAGTGTGAGAAAGATTAGCCAGAATAAGCTTTAAGCTCTGGTTTAACAGCTCTATTTGATTTGGGTTTGGGTGGGTGGGTGTATTTTAATGTATTTTTTATTTTATTTATTTATTTAATTTATTTAATTTATTCATGGGTTTGTGTTTTGGGTGGGTGGTGGGTGGGGGGGTTGAGGTGTGTGTGTGTGTGCATGCTTATTTTTATTTATTTATTTATTTATTTTATTATTGTTTCTTTGTCCCTGCCCACAACTTCATGACATTGGCTCCGTCCATGACATCATGATGTTAGTTCCGCCCACATTGCGATGACATCACAGTGGAGTATTAAAATTTTTGACATCCCACCACTGCCTCCCATGTTACTTCCTAAATAATCCTGGATGTTTCATGGATATCAGGAGAGGATTTTTTCCCCAGGGAGCTCTTTTTACTCATGATTTTCTAGACTGAAGTTTGTTTTTATGGGTGATGGTGATTAATATTCCCTGGTGAGGCAGTTGTATTTTACTTGTTTAGAGATGTTAAATTTAAGGAAGTAGTATATAGATCATATTCGAAGAGGAGCATGTGGTCTTTTAAAGATATGAGTAAAATAAGTTTTCCCCCCTTATCTTTACAAGCTAATCCCCTTTGCATTGTATGCCTTTCATATATTAAAGATTTGTTTTTTGAATAGGCAAATGAGATTTTCCTTGATCATAAAAGCTTTCTCGTACAATTTTGTAGTTTTTTTCTGGTCTAATATTTTCAGCAAAGACTCTACCCTACTAGGAACTTTAAAATAAAGCTAATTATAGTTATTTAAATCATTTCTATCTAAATGGAGTTCCTATTGGAGTTTGGGAGGAAGGAATCTATGAAAGCAGTTTTAGGAGAATACATTGAGAAAATGTGTTGGCATGTTATATTTTTTCCTTGTGGCACCATTTCTTTGCTAGATGGTCTTGTCTGAAGCTCTTGATTGAATAGATCGTCATATCTAAAAACCTAGGAAGTCAATTTTTTATACTGATATTCCTCTAAAATGCATCAAGACTGAGCCAACAGTAATGATGTTTCAGCAGCTTATCTGATAAATCAGATTGATTATTATTTGATGAACATGCAGAAGTAGTCTCTAGTAAAATAATGCTAACCAGATTATTTCTTTTTTAAAAGAACAGTACGAGTCTGATAAATGCACATGCACTGCAAGAACCAGCCATTTTTAATTTGAATAATAGTCCCTAGAAATGATGTTTTTAGGAATATAAACACTAGGAACTGGTACAGTAGAAACAGAATAAATGTTAAGCCATGCCAAAAGGACTAATGCAGCATTTCCCAAACTATGCTCTGCGGAACACTGGTGGACTTCAATTCCCAGAAACCTAAGTCAGTACATTGGTTGATCAGCACTTTGGGGTATTGAAGTCCCAAAACCAAAGATTGGGAAATATTGGACCAATGCAGTTCTGGGCTGCATTGACTGAAATACAATGTCCAAATCTAGGGAAGTAACAGTAAGACTATCACTCCATTCTACTTTAGTCAGACTTCTCCTGAAATACATTACAGTTTAAAGCAGGGATTCTTAACCTGTGGCCCGTGGGCTATCTGTGAGAGCGTGACACAGCCACTGTCTTAAAAAGGTTGAGAACTCCGGGTTTAAAAATACTGATGAGCAGGAATATGTCTACAAGAAGGCAACAAAGATAATAAGAGTGTCTGAAAAACAAGCTGTATACTGTAGTGTAACAGTTGAAGGAGCGGGGGATGTTTAACTTGGAGAAAAAGAGATTGAGAAATAATATAATAATTGTCTTCAGGTATCTGAAGTGCTGGAATTTGCAACAAACCTGTTTCTACCACTCTGGAAAGTAATACTTGAATCAGTGGATTCCAATAACAAGATAAGAGTGTCTGGCTAAATTTTAGGAAGAACTTCTTGACAGTGGAAGAATCTCTGCTTTGCTGAATATTTTTTTATAAAAATAAAGCTTAGAGGTAAGCTGTGGATCTTTCCTGCATTGAAAAAGGACTGAATTTGAAAGTCTTTGCAGTAATTTCTAATTGTTTATTTCTATGATTTTGTGTAGCTGTTGTTGTCTTCTAGGCATGTGCCTCCTTGTCTCTTCTCCAGTTATGCTCCAGAAACAAAACATTTATTACAAATAACTTTTTATTTCCTTTGACCTTTTTCTAGGCATAAAGGTTGTACCAAATTAAACAGATTCTGGCTGTAAAGATATACATCCTTTCCCCTTAAATCTGACCATGCTAAGAACAGTGGAATATTTCACTGATAATCTCCTGTGAGAAACAGCTACTGTCAAATAGTTGCAAACTGTACCATAACAAACAGACACAGCTTTTATCCCCTTCCCAATTCCTCCAGGAAGTGTAACATCTGGTGAAGATCAGAGGAAGATGTAAATTCCTTTGTGGTTGGTCTTAGATGGCAGCTTTCACCTTAAAAGGAAGACGATATTGTTCGTCTTCTGGCAGTTGACCTTGGTGTAAAACTCCCTGCCTTGCTGCTGATTCTTTCTAACGCATCCTGTCTAATTCTGTTTGTAGATAAACACAAAGAGCTTTGAAGGGTTTGTCAAGAAACCAATGAAATAAAAATAATGGAAACATTTTTGTTCTCTGGATCACGCTCATTGTTTGTTCTTTCTGAGCTCATTGCTGCTATTTCCCTGTTCTTGTTCCTCTTCCTGCTATCTTTTAACAACTTCAAAGGTGTGATATTAAGGATGTGCTCCAAAGAAAAGCCCCATTGAACACAATGAGATTCCAGGCCAGCTTCACGGTCTTGTGAAGGAGAAAAGGATCATGATCTTCAGCATGTAAAAAAAAATAGTAACATGCACATTAAATGCAAAAGGACTTTCTGCACACAGCATATTTCTGTCACTGGGCTTTCTCCCATCCTTCCCCAGATATACAACAGAGTGTTGGTGAGAATGCTATATGCTCCTAACAGTTTGTGTAAGGAACACACTGAGTTATCCTCATGTTATCTAATATTTCATATTCCATCTGGAAAACTAGTTGTGTCTGCTCATGATTTCTTGTGTGAAATAAATCATTGGAAGGAGATTCTGTTTTATACTAAGTGCATCCGGTAGCTTTCATTAATAAAGGCAGATATGTGAACTATTTCCTTTGACTGATTGCTTTGTAGCATTAGCAGACTAATTAGGGCAAACCAATAATCGATTAATCAGCACCTATTCACAACATAAGATCTTTCAGCTTGCTGGGGTATCAATTAGAATATCCTTAATGGGAGTAGTACTTAGCATTAGCACAAGGGAATTTCGCAGTGGCAGGCAATGAGTAAAAATCTGATTTATATATTTCTCTTAGATTGATTTAAGAAAAGCTCCATCCCTGTGAAAAGAAGGCACAAATATGACTTAAGAGGTTGCATCCAAGAAGATATACAGTATAGTATAATTAAGTATGCTATGTCAACCAATAACTTTTCCCAGAAGAGTACAGCAACTTCAGTGGCTTTCCTTGTAAATACCAGACATATGTGTTATGTGTACAGTAAATTGCAATCTGACCAGATTGCAGGAGTTGGTGGTACAGTAATACCTCGGATAATGTTTATTTTGGATAACGCTAAAATCGCATAACGTTAAGTAATCGGGGGAGGAGAATTGGATTGAATAACATTAAGGTCCTATGGGATGGATCAGATAACAACTGCTAAAGCCTGTGCGGTTACAATGTATCTCTATGGAGCTTTAACGTTATCTGATCCATCCCATAAGATTTTAACATGCATCGGATAACACTAAAAATCAGATAACACCAAGACTTGTGGAACCAAGTCTTAGCGTTATCTGAGGTATTAGTGTATCTACTAAGCTAGTGAACACATAGCTTTGTAGTGTGAAAGGCTAGGCTGGCAGAAGTACAGCCCTGACTCTTAATGTAATTTGGAATCCAATTATGTACAGTGGCTCCTTTTCTTTCTTTCTTGTTCTTTGTTTTCAATTTCCCCCTAATATATATACAGTAATACCCCGGATAACGATTGCATCGGATAACGCTAGAATCGGATAACGATGCAAGTTTTTTAGAAACAGCTTGCATCGATAACGATTCTGGATAATGATTCTTAGCATTATCCGAGGCAATGCTCTGCGGGTGTGGGGTGGTTTGAATAGAACTACCCAATCCACCCTCCCATCCACAGCAGTCTCTGTGACTGCAGTAGGGTCGGGGAAAAGCACGCGCCTTTCCCCCGACCCTACTGCAGTCGCAGAGACTGCTTGTGTCTCTTTCCCTCCCTGTATTTAAACTACAGGGAGGGGAAAGAGAGAGTTGTGATTGGGTCTCTAGAGACCCAATCATGTCTCTCTGTTTCTCCCTCCCTGTAGTTTAAATGCAGGGAGGGAAAGAGACACAAGCAGTTTCTCTCACCCTGTAGTTTAAATACAGGGAGGAAAAGAGTAAGATGTGATCGCGATCGCATCTTACTCTTTTCCTCTCTGTATTTAAACTACAGGGAGAGAGAGACTGTGTCTCTTTCCCTCCCTGTATTTAAACTACAGGGAGGGGAAAAGAGAGAGACATGATTGGTTCTCTAGAGACCCAATCACGTCTCTCTCTTTTCCCCTCCCTGTAGTTTAAATACAGGGAGGGAAAGAGACACAAGCAGTCTCTGCGACTGCAGTAGGGTGGGGGAAAGGTGCGCCTTTCCCGACCCTACTGCAGTCGCAGAGATCGCTGCAGGTGGGGGTGGCTTTAAAGGCAGGGAGGAAAAGAGACCCGATTGGGTCTCTTTCTTTCCCTGCCTGCCTTTAAATTGGTTTGTCCCTGAAGTAAGGGCTTTTTTTAAGCATTGTTCGATGCATGCTTATTGATGAGGTAACTCCAAGACTTTGCTTAAAAACCCCAAGCCAGGCCGCCAGGCCTTTTTAGGAACTGTGGTAGTACGTCAATATAGGTAAAGGTATTAAATACACATTAAAATACACACAGACACACCACATCCAAAGGTGAGTCACTTACCCTGGGGAGCACGCTAGAGGGAGCTTCAGGCTAGCAGCTTCTCTTCCTCCTCCCCGCTTGGGAGAACAGCAAGGAGGCTGTGCATACGTGCCAAGCACTGTAGGCATGCATGCACCCCAAGTGCTTGGCACACATGCGCACTGGGGCGACCAGTGAAAAGGTAAGCCCTGAAGGTGGTTCCCCCCAAAAGCTTCTACCGGTTCTCCAGGTCACTGGGAAATGTTACTACCGGTTCTGGTGAACTAGTGAGAACCTGTTATATCCCATCACTGCATATAAAGCATGTACAGTAATACCTCATATAACATTAGTATCAAATAACACTAAAATCGCATAACATTAAGGAATCTGGGGGGAAGAATTGCATCAGATAACATTAAGATCCTATGGGATGCTTCAGATAACAACCGCTAAAGCCTATGTGGTTACAATGTATCTCTATGGATCCCATAGGATTTTAACATGCATCAGATAACACTAAAAATCATATAACATCAAGACTTGTGGAACCAGGTTTTAGTGTTATATGAGGTTTTACTGTATGGCAAATCTTTGCCATTCCAGATAATTTGGACTACAACCGCTATAGTTCTGTTATTGTTGCCAATACAGATTCTGGGAGTTTTAGTCCAAAACATCTGAAGTGCAAAAAGTTTACTTCCCTGACATGAAGGAAGTTGTCTTATACCTGAGCCTTGTCTAACTCATCATAATTGGCACAGGCTGGCATTAGCTTCCCATGACAGAGTCATTGCAGTGACCAAGGACCTTGAAGTAGGGACAATTTGTTTGGAAAGCCACCACTAAACCATCACCATATGCTTCCACTAAACATAAGCTGGTCTTATATCCTACCTGTGTGGAATTTTTCAAACAGACTACCTTGACCTGCTGTGTCTTCTCCTGAATGACAGGAGAAGTTTCAGGTTATCTCCTTTATCTAGCAATGCTGCAAATTCTGGGAATGGGTACCAATTTCTTAACTCATGTCACAGACATACTATATCTTCTCCCAGTTTAGTAGAGATAGTGTGCAAAATCAGAAAGAAATTTATTTAAAACTACACTATAATCATTGCTTACATTTCAAGGATGGTAATTAAAATTCTGTTAACTCTATGGTTCTGAGGTTAAAGTTCTCCCTTCTAATTTCTAAATTATGTTGAGGTCAAACCCTTTAATGAAAAGTACAGTTACCAGACATCTGCTGGTATATCGGGCAATCGGGCTTTGTCCCACCTCGCCTTTGCCTTTGCCGCTCTGGGGCACCAAGAGCAATGTATGGGATTCCTCCCAACCCCCCAATAGATGCCCCCACTACTCCCTGTCCAGCGCCTTCCAATGGAGCCCTGCACACCCCTGACAGTTACTCCAGGTTATGGTTGTGTTACAAAGGGAGGAATTGCTAGCAGTGTTTCTCAGAGGTGCAACTTGCCATTTTGGCACCTGATGCATGTAACACAAAATGTGTTCCACTCCCAAATTAAATATGTAACACTTGTTGTGAAATAATATAAGAAATAATTAGAGCAATAAAAATGTCTTGCTAGCATCTTTCTTACTCTTCAAAGGATGAGTAAAATTGTCTGAACTACCCAACTCAAAATCAAAAGTTTAATATATGCATATTAACATTCATATTTATTTAGCATACCATACATATTAATAACCTGCCATTCTGTGTTGTCCAATCCAGAAGTCTGTTCTTCCAAGAGCCATGTAGGTTTGCCCTCCAATTAAGGAGGCCTAACCTACACATGACTTGGTTTGACCAGTTCTATGTCTGGATGTTGCTAGAAGCTTCGTCTACTAAGCTCTAGGTCAGGGATTTTCAACCTATGGCCTATGGGCTGGATCTGGCCCATGGCACCAAATAATCTGGCCTCTGGCCTCACTCCAGTCACAACCATCGGTGGTGGCAGCACCACTGGAAACAGCCACACACTCATTTACAGCCATCATAAATGCATTTATTACAGCTGTAGTTTATGTTGAGTGGAACCACCAATCTGGGCTGCTCAGCTGTCTGGCCAAGGCGTGATCTGGCCCATGGCTTAAAAATGTTGAGACCCCTACTCTAGGTAAACAAGCATTCTGCTCCCCCCCCCTCTCTGGCATCCTAGTCTTTCAACCACAGCTGCCCTAGAGGTCTTGTCTACCATTGTCTTTTCCAGTGTCAATAGAAGAGGCCACCAGCCAGAGAAAGGGTGTCCCCTCTAAATTGGATGCCCTGACACAAAACCTCAGTTCATCCACCCTAGTTACAGTCCTTGGTATTTATCCTCTGTAACAAGCTAATGTGGTTATCAGACCGATTAGTTAAAATCCAGCCTTTATAGTATTGTGGAATGTTGAGCTGTGAAGCTTTCGGTAGCTACATGACCAAGTGTTTCATGCAAACACTTTAAACAAGTACTTTTTGAGGTAAATGTGAGTTAAGAAAGTACGCTGTGATTCTGTGAAGTTTCAGATGAAGAAATAGAAAACCATACAAAACTGGCTAGCCACAGGCAAGACTTCAAAAGTGCATGGAAGAGCTGCCTTTTCATTCTGACCAATAAAATGGAAAGATGTGTGCTGAATATCAGTGGGAAATATGTCTTGTAGTGCTGCTTTTTTTTTCTTTTCAATGTAGCTTACCAGTTCTTTTTCCTGCTTTCCTTTTCTACACCTGTGGTGATGCATATTTTTTTTTGATGTAACACTGAACTTGGTCATGTTTCTTTTGCTTTGCAAGTTTGGACACAGCAGTCAATAGTTACAAAAAGGATTGTTCTTTAGAAACCCATGGGCGTATGTGTACAATGGGCCATTTAAGCATAGGTTGAGGAAGTTGAATTAACTCAATACGTTGTAAAATCAAATCACAAAGGTAATGTAATGTAGTTAATTTTAGTTTTAATTAAATAAAAAGAATAAATGATCATTAGTTTGTTTTTCAGCTGCAGGAATGCAAACTGCTGGGTTTGCAATGATTGGGCAGGCCAACAAGTATGAATGGATTACTGAAATTGGCAAGAAGGAGAAATGATCAGAGGACCTGTCTTTGTTAATGCACTACAATCAAAGGGAATGAATGAATTTTTTACTTTCTGTAATTATCAATATTTTAGGACCTTCTCTCAACATCAGCAATGAAAAACATGACAGGGCTCATTTCTGTGCTTGCACAATGTCCGAGATCTCTTTGTGCTAATGGTTCCAAACTGAGCAGCTACATCAGAGACAAGATGAAGATGCAAAGGTGTGCCTAATGGATATGCTGCAATTAGGCACTTGCACAAATACCTCCTTCCCGCTTCATGCTGATGGATATTTGCAACATCATTCAAACAACTCTCTCACTGTCCTCAAGATTCCACAACATTGAGCCACCAAGGGTTTTCACTTCCTTTGTGTTGAACTTGGCTGTTCCCCAATATTCTCCACTGCCTCATTCATGCTGATAGAATTTTGGTTTGTACCTAGTCATGGAATTATCATAAGGATATATGTATTTGATCATTACTTGTGACAATGGAAAGTTGCTATGTGGATTAATTTTTCCTTTAGAAGTAATGTCCAGGAACCACGATCAACCTACCTGCACCATTGTTTAGTTTGAAGTGGAAATAATAGCAGCCCATTGCTTACCCTGTCTTTAGAACATCATTTGTTTTCTGCTGCTTCATTTTTCTTGTCAGAGGAGAGAAGCCCTGTTTATGGTGATATACTGCTGCTGCCTTAAACACACATGCTGTAGAGTATAATTCAACATAGAGTGACATTGATTCTTATTTTTCTTTTTGCCTGAAGCCTGGGAAACTATAAACCAATCTTGCAAACTTATTCTGACTTTGTCAACTTTGTGATGAGCATGAGAGTATCTAGTCTAGAACATAAATGAGGACTAGATGTGCATAGTAATGCAAGGTATATAATAACAACTATGCTAGGTCAGACAAATGACTTCTATAATCAGGGAATTTGTTTCAACTGTGACCAACCAGTATGGGAAGCCAATACCAAGGACACATGAGATTAATGTCATTTTTACATGATTTTAAATCATATTTTCATTTCAACATGGTTTCTCACTGAGGCCTGGTGGCGCAGTGGTTAAACAGTTTGGTAAAATGTGTGCCCAGCATGTTGGGGGCAACATGATAATTAACTAGTGAACTGCCCAGAGAGCGCACTAAGCACTATGAGGTGGTATATAACTGTAATTGCTATTGCTTGTCAGATGTAAATCTGCTTTACAAATTTGCTAGGCCATTTTTGAAGCCTATTTTATGGATGTCAACTACAAATGACTTCTGCTACTCCCTGATGGCATGGCGGACAGGACTTTTAATTCAGCACATTTCAAAGCTCTTGGATTGAGAACAACTGGAACTATCCTTGGATAATCCTCAGGAGATTACTGCAAAAGGCTCGTTAAAATCAGAGAGATTTGTTAGTAACTGGTTATGAAAATGTCTGTTGATTCAGAGACTATATGCTGATATTTATCTGACTTGCCCTTTGTCTCTCCAGGGGAAATTAGTATTGATATAGGGCTGGGGTTCTCAACGTTTTCCTGCCATGCGCTGGACCACACCCCCTCAGACAGTTGAGTGGGCTGGGCACGTGGTTCCCCCTGCCATGAGTTCTGCTGTAAACCTCGTACACGGCTATCATAATTGCATTTACAACAGCCTCAGGTGTATTTACAGGGCTTTTTTGGCTGTTCCCCCCCCACACACACTTCTGGTGGGAGTAAGGGCAGCACATTTACGGCTGTTTCCGCCACTTGTGATAGTGCCAGGTGCAAGGGTGGTGGGCCACATGAAATGGCACCATGGGCCAGATCAGGCCTGTGGGCCATAGGTTGCGAACCCCTGATATAGAACCCCTGGTGTTCCCCTGTACACTTTTCATTGTCTTGAGGCCACAGTATATGCTGGTGGTCAAGAAGGAGAGATTTGAAGGAGTGGTTTAGTCTTCCCTAACAGAAACATTTGCAAAATTTGATCTGTAGCCGGTGCCTTTAAACCTTAGTTTTCCCCAAGTATTCACCATTCGTGGCATCTTCTTTGTTTTACAAATAAAATTGCAGCTTAAATATATTTAGCAGGGACAAAGCAGAAAGGCAGTTAGGATTATTTCTCCATGCAACTATTGTACAAAGGCAAGGCACAGGTTTTGTTGAAATGCCCTTAAATGGCAAATTGAGGTTTTTAATACATTTTTCTTATTGTGTTGAGCTACATTTCCTATATAACCTTAGAGGGTTGCTTGCCATAATAGCAGTTTGATGGTCTGAAATCCATTTAGTTGAAACAAGGCTCTTGAAAATGAAGGTTGAAAAACCACCTCTGATGAGTAAAAAAACTGTTCTGTAGGTGGAGAGCATAGTAGTCAAGTGCTGAGTTTTCTAACAGAACAGAGTATAACATGAATGTAAGGATTAAATTTATTTATTTAACTTGTTTTTACTATTTATATGCTTTTAATTGTGTAAACTGCTCACAGTGACTTTTGAGCTGGGCGTTACAGAAATTGAATGAATAAATTTGAAGAAAGTAACAAAACTATGCAATGCAGCTTAATAATTTAAATTATTTGAAAAGCAGAACTTATAAAATTTAATTTCTTGCACTATAGCTCTTAGAATTCAGCTCTTCAGGAGATTCTGAGAATTGTTGTCTTAAAAAGGAACCTTCCCAAGTTCTGATAAAGAGGATGAAATACAATGTAACATTATGGTATGGTAATTGTGTTGAGCAATTTCCTGGGCCTCTTGCTGTCAAGCTGTTGTTAGATGCTGCTCAAAGGAGAAAATATCAGATTGATAGGAAAAAGGTAGGGTCAGTACTGGCTGGGAGAAAATATCAGATTGATAGGAAAAAGGTGGGGTCATTACTGGCTGGCTGCCAGGTTGTCATTCCTGTGCCACAGGTACATCTTGTATAGCCATATTGTGAGTAGTTTGGACAAGAATAGCCATACCCACTGCCACTGGTAGCTGGAAAACTTACTGGAGCACGTGAAAAACTAAGACAGTATTACAACATCAATCATTTGAAGCCTAATCCAAACAAGATTCAAGTACACAAATACTGCGGATAATGCTAAAATTTGGTTCCACAAGTCTTAGCATTATCCAATTTTTAACGTCATGTGATACATTTATCGTACAACATTAAAAAACAGTCCGGTTCCCTTTCCAAAATGGAAAGGGAACTGGGGATCGATCCACCTGCCTCTTTGGAAAGGGCAGCAGGGATTCAATGTGTGGAATCCTGCTGCCCTTTCCAAAGAGGCAGATGGATTGAGTCAATCCCCAAAGTCGACAGGATTGGTCTCTGCCTGGGAAGCGCCTTCCCTGAAAGGAAGCCAGCATTGGGATGCTCTGATCTCTGGTTTCCTTTGGGGGAGAGCGTGTACGTGCATTCTTCCAAAAGAAACCAGCGATTGGAGTGTAGGATAGCCAGTTTCCTTTAGGGGAATGCGTGCACTCACTCTCCCCCAAAGGAAACCAGGGATTGGCCGCTCTGATCCCCGGTTTCCTTTGGGAGAAAGTGGGTGCACGTGCTCACCCACATTCCCCCAAAGGAAACTGGCAATCAGAGCATCCAATCCCCGGTTCCCCCAAAGGAAGCCGGCGATCAGAGCATCCGAATGCTGGCTTCCTTTCAGAGAAGGGAGGCGAGCGACTGATGCTCAGTTCCCTTAACTGGAGATTGGATGCTTGGGTCTATAGAGGCCCCCTTGCCCCCCAGAAAGGGGGCCTCCGGAGATCTCTGCCTCAATGCCCACAGGGCTGGTTTTCAGCCCTGTAGGCTTTGGGGCAGAGATCAACATTGGGGAATTTAGGAAAACTTTAGCATTGCATACATTAACTTAATGTTGTGCGGTGCAAACGTTTTCCTCAAATTCCCCAATGTTATCTGATTTTAGTGTTAACTGGTGCATTTGTTAACCGGGGTACCACTGTATGTGCTTTCCAGCTTCAAAACCAAGAGGTAAGGGTTAAATTGAATGTTATGTGGCAAGGGAATTGATTACAGCACTGTTCAACACCAAAATACTTCTACGTGACACTTGACAGGACACTCTTTTTATGCAGCACTGCCTGAATACCAAAGCTAAAGTTAGTACAAGGAATAACATCATCAGGAAACTCACAAACTATAAATGGGGAACTCAACCATGCACACTGGGCACATCAGCTTTGGCCCAGAGCGTCTGTGCAGTAGAGTTATGGTGCTCCAGTATCAGTGATGGGATGTAACAGGTTCTCACCAGTTCTCCAGAACCGGTAGTAACTTTACCCAGTGTCCCAGAGAACCTGTAGCAGCTTTTGCGGGGAACCATCTTCAGGGCTTACCTTTTCACTGTGCATGCATTGCCAAGCACTTGGTGTGCATGCACACCTAGTGCTTGGCACATATGCATGGCCTCCTTGCTGTCCTCCCAAATGGGGAGGAGGAAGAGAAGCTGCTAGCCTGAAGATCCCTATAGCCTGAAGCTCCCTATTTTTATTATTTTGTATTTTTCTTTGGCCCCGCCCATGACATGACATCATGATGCTAGCTCCGCCCACACTGTGATGACATCACGGTGGGGTAGTAAAATTGTTGACATCCCACCACTGTCCAGTATGGAGCACATCCACACACTCCAAACAAGTTGACATCACTGTTAATGAAACCATGTGTATAGTGACAGGATGCTTCAAACCTACACCAGTTGAGAAAATATACCCTCTTGTTGGTCAATAACAAGTTTGAAAAAAGCAACACAAACCTCAAACTATAATTCTGCTTGTTCTAAATATATTGAAAGAACAAATGTAAAGCTACTGTAAAAAATTTTTTACTTCTATGAGAGAATTTCCCCTTTCTTTTTAAATATCCACTCATTTTTACTAGTACTGCTCACGATTGAGGCAAACAGGATAATTTAAAACACAGTAAGCGGCAACACAAGGTAACAGGAGTTTATAGCAGTCCTGTAAGTATATCTCCTGGCAGGCCATTTATCATAAATGCTATCTGGGAGAGAATACTCTCCTCTAATAGGGATTAATTATACAAAATAGGCCACTGAGATTTTTTTCCAATTACATCTGATCTCATCTAGCTTCCTATATTCTGGAAAATTCAGAAAAAATGAAAGACTTTTGATAGCACACTCACATCTTATCTTCAGTTTGTCAGTTCAAAATGCACTTTCCTCTTGCTTTCTCTATAAAATTTTGTTTTAAAAAATCAAGTTTAAATTTTCAATTTTCTTCTCATGTATCCTTGCAACAAAAAAGAGATTTAAGTATGAGGGTTCAACAAAACCTGGACAGTCTTGGTAGCATCTGTTTTGAACATGATAAGATCCTTGGATTTGGAATTCAAATGAACTCCTTAAAGAACTAACTCTGCCTCAAATGACAGAGCTTCCTTGCTTTTTAGCTAGTGACCCAGAAAACTCTCTGCTATGTTGATGTGACCCAAAGAAACATCAATTTAAATTAATCTGTGGTGGATAGTGCATATTAGCATCATAGTTGATGGCCTGCTATAGTTGGTATTATCTTTTGCAGGCTGCCTTTGATCCTTTCCTGGGCATGGCAGAATTCAGTGTTAGAAATAACCATCTTTGAAGAAAAATGCAAATGCTCAACATAGATTTTCAGTACAAACCAAATGCTTTTCCATTTATCTTTGTCTATGAAAGTGAGCTTTCTTGAACTACAGGAAAATCAAGAAGGCACCACAAAGCACCACTCTTGTTGATTAGGACACATGACAGTTTCAGACCATGTTTGGTGAGAGGAATGTGTCAAAAGCTGCTCCGAGGGAATAACAGCAGTGATGGGATGTAAACAGGTTCTCACCTGAACCGGTAGTAACTTTTCACAGTGTCCCAGAGAACCGGTAGCATCTTTTGGGAGGAAACCACCTTCGGGGCTTACCTTTTCACTGGTTCCCCCACTGCGCATGCGCACCAAGCACTTGGTGTGTATGCACGCCTACAGTGCTTGGCCTCCTTGCTGTCCTCCCAAGCGGGGAGGAGGAAGAGAAGCTGCTAGCCTGAAGCTCCCTCTAGCGTGCTCCCCAGGGTAAGTGACTCACCTTTGGATGTGGTGTGTCTGTGTGTATTCTAATGTGTATTTAATACCTTTACTTATATTGCCGTACTACCACAGTTCCTAAAAAGGCCTGGCAGCCGGCAGGCCTGACAGCTTGGCTTGGGGTTTTTAAGCAAAGTCTTGGAGCTACCTCCTCAATAAACTGTTCCAATTGCTGTTGCAATTGCTGTTCCAATTGGAGAACCCTTAAGGAGGTACAGCTGTTTTACATTTAAATTACGGCATATTATCCTAGAGAACTGGTTAGGCAAAGACTTAGTTCCTAACTTCTTTAACTGTTGAAAAATTGAAAAGTGCCAAAATGAAGCCATCTTGTGGTGAGTTCATTCTGTAGTTCCTTCCATCTGACCTAGTGTGAGAAAGATTAGCCAGAATAAGCTTTAAACTCTGGTTTACAACCTCTGGTTGATTTGTGTTTGGGGTGGGTGGGTGTATTTTAATGTACTTTTTATTTAATTTATTTATGGGTTTGTGTTGTGGGTGGGTTGAGGTGTGTGTGTGTGTGTGTGTGTGTGTGTGTGTGTGTGTGTGTGTGTGTGTGTGTGTGCTTATTTTATTTTATTTATTTTTAATTATTTTTTCTTTGGCCCTGCCCACAACGTCATGACGTTGGCTCTGCCCATGATGTCATGTTAGCTCCGCCCACACTGTGATGATGTCATGGTGGGGTAGTAAAATTTTTGACATCCCACCACTGAATGACAGCCTTTTTTATTGCTGACCCATGAGACGAACCACTTTGCTTCCATTAAGAATATTTGCTATGAAAGTGTGTTTGATTCTTGAGCCTGAACCAAGCAACTCTATATTCTTGTGAAAATATTAACAAATGAGTTGCCATCACTAAAAATTGGAAATAAAATTGTAACTATATTTAGTTGTTACCTGACATAGCTTGATAAAGGAGTTAAGCATTGAATTTCTGAATTCATTTACAGTAGAACCCTGTATAACGAATGCCTCTTACAGTGAAAAAATCATACAACAAAAAGGATTTGAAAAACCCATTGTGCCCTGTATAACAATTTTTTTTGTTATATGATGCAATGCATCTCTATGGGGAAAATTGTACAATGAAAATCTCTATGGGAAAAATCATGCAACACTTTTTTTCGTTGTATGATTTTTTCCATAGGACTTTTTATTGTACGATACATGCATCGTATAACAAACAAATCGTGTAATGAAGTGCCTCATAGAATGAATTATTTTCATTATACAGGGGTCTACTGTACTACATTTATATGTTTTGACTGAAAAAGTGAGCCAGATATGGCTAGCTAACGGAACCAAGATCCACTAAGGGAAAGCATCTTGTATTTATGAACACAGTCCTGGTTCGTATATTATCTTGCCCATTTCTCAGTCACACCAGGATAATAAAAATGACCTCACATTTAAAGGACCCCTCATTTTCCTCCTTGCTTAATTCCTATCTATCATTATAGATTTGCCAACTCTGGATCCGTCAGCTCTAAACAGTGATACTGTGTACATTTAGGCCTGAAAAGCTAAGATGATTTGGTAGTAGTATACAACCTAACCTTGTGCCTTGTCTAATTTTTCATTCTACAGTTGGAAACATTTTGGACAGTATCCTGTTGCATATCTCTGCCTGCACAACAGGAATTATCTTCCTGGCAGTGGCAGATTACCAACATTTCAGAGTGTGTACAACTTTGTCTCTATATAGTCAAGTGGTATGCACCCCAAAGTCCAAGCAGCAACTCTTTGATTTTTAGCAGTCTTCTGCTGTCAGGAACATCATTTCTGTTGTGAAGGCAGAGCTACACAACAGTATTGCAGTCTTAAATCACAACAAGTCTAATTTAGGAGGAGGCAATCTGTATTGCCTTTCTGCCCTTGTTTTTATCTGTTGCGTTGTTGTAATTTTTCTTATGAATTTTTAAGGTTTTAACCTGTGATTTTAATCTATGATGTAAGCCGCCCAGAGTTGGGTCTACCCGATTGGGGCGGGATAGTAAATATGAATAAATAAATAAATAAATTTTCCGGTGTTTTCAGCTGTGGTACTCTGACCCTCAGCCTTTCTGGGTCTCACTAGCACAGTTAGAAGTATGCAATCTACTTGCATGGAAATATTGACTCAGCAAAGTAAAGGAACAAACTGGTCAGTCAGTGAAATATGCATTTTTATTAAAGATATAAGAAACACACATTTTCTTGTCCTCGGTAAAAAAAACGGTGTTTCAACACATGAAGAGGCTTTGTCAAAAACCTGATAGGTCTATGAGATCTTCCACTCCTACATGAGAACAAAACCTACTGCTTCTGTGGATAATTTTTTTTGGGGGGAGAGGGGAACAAAGTGCCAAAATCTGAAAAAGAAAATGGGGGAAAGCCTCTTGTAGTTGCACCATGTAGGGAGAAAACATTTGAAAACTCAGCAGAGATCTATATTCCTGGATCCAGCATGGCACCTGATTACACGTGAAACAGAACAAATCACAAGGATTTTAAAGTTAAAAGAAATATGAAATACATGAGAAAGTAAAAAGGTTACTTGAAATGTGAGTCATAAATGTAAGTACAATTCAGGCTTTTGATGTAACTGTTAGAATAAAAGGTATAGAATAAAAAGAAGCTTCCTGTGTGCAAATAACAGCCTAGAAATGCTAATCTTTTCAGTACAGGTTTGACGGATGAAGAGTACTTTCTACATTCAAGATGGCTACATTATTATACAGCACAGTACTCTCATCTACTGAGAGGCCCTCACAAAATGTATTCACTCCAGGGCTGGATAGCCATCTAATTGTGATGTTTCAGCTCTAAAGTTCCTATTATGGATGGGGTGTGTGCAGTGGTGGGATGTCAAAAAATTTACTACCCCACCATGACATCATCACAGTGTGGGCGGAGCTAACATCATGGTGTGTGGGCGAGGCCGAAGAAAAAAATTGAAAATTAATAATAAAATAAAAATAAGCACACACACACACACACCTCAACCCACCCACCCACAACACAAACCCATAAATAATTAAATAAATAAAATAAAAATTACATTAAAATACACCCACCTACCCCCAAACACAGCTGTACCTCCTTAAGGGTTCCCCAACTGGAACAGCAATTGGAACAGCACAGGTGTAGCTTATTGATGAGGTAACTCCAAGACTTTGCTTAAAAACCCCAAGCCAGGCCGCTAGGCACCTTTTCTTCCTCCTCCCCACTGGGGAGGACAGCAAGGAGGCCGTCATACGCACCAAGCACTGTAGGCATGCATGCACACCAAGTGCTTGGTGTGCATGCACAGTGGGGGAACCAGTGAAAAGGTAAGCGCCGAAGGTGGTTTCCCCCAAAAGCTGCTACCGGTTCTCCGGGACACTGTAAAAAGTTACTACCGGTTCTGGTGAACTGATGCGAACCTGTTGCATCCCATCACTCTGTGTGTGTGTGTGTATATATGAACAAGATGCCTGCCAAGACCTTTTCCAACTTGATAATTAAGAGCTTTAGACTTGTAGTGCATATAATGAGAAATGAGAAAAGAATTGCCCAGTGGTAGAATGCATCCTTTACATGTAGAATTTTCCAGGTTGAATACAGGAAGTTGTGTAGAGAAGGCAAGAGGATTTTCTCCTAGATTTCTTTATTTTAATTTATACAAACAGCTGCACTGTTTTGTAACAGTGTGCACTGTTTGCATGTGCTATGCTAACATACTAATATACAGATTTGTCTCCCCTCATCTTATGGACACCCATGGTTCAAACGACTTCTTCTTCCGTGTCTAGGTCAGACATGAAACTGCCAAAATGTAGACACCTTTGGGGAGTTCATGCTATAGTTCCTTTCACCTGACTTAATGTAAGAAAGATTAGTTGGCACAAGGTAGCCATTCCCTGGGGTACGCTTGACTGTGGTTCAAAAATACTGTACCACAATCTTCAAGGATGCTCTTTTTACACACTCCATTCAAATGACTTATCTTTAATAAACAGGGCCATTTAATGGATCTATACTTAATTGCAGCAGAGGTGACTCTGTTAGTTGGTGAGTTTGAGAAGCTGCATACCAGAGTAGTAACTTTATAAAGCTCTGCTGGTTTGTCTTTTCCAGTTTGAAGTTACTTTAACTTTACTGTGACCCTCCCTTTGACAGGGAGGAATGCAATGCTTCCTCTCCTCTTCTTTTACATATAAACTTTATTTTGATAAATTATCCTTAATAGAATTGTTTTAATCATTACTGCTGCAAGTGTAAATGTTCAACATATAAAGCTCCTTCAGGTTTACAAGTGAGAATAACTCCATCTGAATAATGAGACTTTAGTAACTTGTAAAATGGTGTGAAAAGACCACAGAGAATATTGAAAAGCTAGAATAATATCATCAGACTGAATAATGAACAGTACAATCATTCCGAAAACAACAGAATGGATAAGACAAGATCAGCTTTATCTCTGTCTTCTGGGAAACATTATGAAATAAAGTATAGATTCTCTTGTGGTTCTTCTTGATTTGAAAGTAGGAGGTAGGGGAAGATGTAATGTAATCTAAAGGAGAAGGGAAATGTGATTTGCCTTATGGAATGCATTTTTCAAGCCAAGGAAAAAATATTCAGGCTATCAGTCAATGAGAGATGCTAGGGAATTAAAATGTGATACTTTTCTGCTTTGAAATTGGTAGGGCTAGGACATCAGACCTGATTGGTTAAAGTTACTTCATTTCATAAGCCAATACACTATTTTACAATCAGATCTACAGCAGCTCTGAAACCTTTTTTTAAAAAGACTATTATTATTTAGCATTTCAATCTACTTTAACATTTTTTTAAAACAGTCCTTGAGCCCAGTGTTATCCAAAGTAATGAAACAGAACACATATTTAAGCTGTGATTGACAAACCAAGTGGTCTATATTGATAGACCCAATGTCCCAAATGGATTTGTTGGTAAATTCACAGTAACTAGCAACTTGATTAATCTTTGAAGATCTCAGTTCTCAATATATGAGAGACGACACCATATTGTTGCATTTACAGTTGCTATCAGGTGAGTTGTTCATCTTTCACTCACTACAAAGTAGGCTGCTACAGTGATGGGATGTCCCCGGTTCCAGACGGATCCCTGGAACCGGTAGGACCAATCCCGGAGAGTTCTCCGGGAGGGGAGTCCACTTTTGAGGCATCCGGTTCCGGACGCCTCACCGAAAGAATTTTTTTTAAAAAAAATCGGAGCTAAAATGGCTCCAATTTAGTGCGCATGTGCAGAAACTCAATCTGACGCATTGCACATGCGTCAAATTGAGTTTCTGGACATGCGCACTAAATTGGAGCCAAATGGCTCCAATTAAAAAAAAAATCTTCCGAAGCTGGAGCCGCCCCTTTTTAGAGTGGCTCCGGCAGCAGCAGCGGCAGCCCTAAGAGAAGGGCACCTCCCCTAGCCGGCCACCTGGCTCCCACGGGCACATTGGTGCCTGGCCGCGCCGTCCGCCCGTGCCGCGCCCTCCTAGGGACTTGGGCCCGACAAACCCCCATGCCCTGGGTAAGCCCGGTGGGGCCGAAAAGGCAACGGCCCGAGGAAGCAGCAGGCGCCTGGCAGAAGACGATGCGGCGGTGGCGAGCCCCGCCGGGCTTACCCAGGGCATGGGGGTTTGTCGGGCCCAAGTCCCTAGGAGGGCGCGGCGCGGGCGGACGGCGTGGCCAGGCACCAATGTGCCCGTGGGAGTTCGGTGGCCAGGCAGGGGCTGCAGGCGGCTGTGGCGGCCGTGGCTGGCGGATGCAGGGCTGGCCGCGGCCTTCGCAGGAGGAAACGGCCACAGTCGGGGGCAGCGTGCCTTGCCGGGTGGCCCCGGGCCACATGGAGGTTCGTCGGCGCCAAGGAAGGTAAGTGAGGCTTTTATATTTAGGGTGGGTTGGTGATTTATTTGTGTTTTCGGTGGGTGGTTGTACTTTTATTTAATTTTTATTTTATTTATTTATTTATTTTATTTCTTTAAGTTATTTACGGGTCTGTGTGCATGTTTATTTTTATTATTTTTTTTTTTTATTTTTGGCCTTGCCCACAACGTCATGACGTCATGACGTTGGCTCCGCCCATGACGTCATGACGTCATGACATTGGCCACGCCCATGACGTCCATGACGTCATGGCGTGGTAGTAGAATTTTTGACATCCCATCACTGGGCTGCTAGTTTCTTAGGTATCTTTTGAAATTGTATGGTTGCATGCATAAAAGAGGGGAGATTATTTCTAGTGACACAATATTTAAAATCTTGTTGCTTGATAATTACAGTACATAACATTTAGTCAATTCCTAAATTGCAAATAAAGAGTTCCTGCTGCAGTTCTTGAGCATACACCAAATCAATTTATGCATGCTTCCCTGAGAACTGCACTGGAGACTCTTTATTTGCCATCTAGGAACAGACTGACTGTTACAAAATGCATTATGCTAAGCAACACAATTTGAACCACTGTGCCAGTTTTATACAGGACTAATTTGGATATAAGGTTAGCGGATAAGGTTAGCAGAAGTTGCTTAATTCTAGTAAAAAAGTCTATTTTAATATTTTGATTTGTTTTGAAATTTACCGATATTTCATATACTGTACGTCAATAATTACCTCTTTTCATGTGCATCCATAATTTTAAACTGAAATGCTCTGATATGAATAAAGAAATATTTTGAACCAGTGTGTCATGCATGAGTTGACAAGTCATAAGCTTTATGAGAGTAGCCAACTCAAGCATGTTTGTTTTACAAAGCATGAAATGCAGTAAATCTTCACTTTAATGATCATATAAAGTGGATGCTACTTAATGTTTATTTTTAATTAGCACATAATAAAGAAAAATTAATTCTTAATACAACTTGCACTATAATATTGAGGTAATAGAGTAGCAAAAGAAAAGGAAGGATATTTTGCCAAATCACCCTACATCTTACTTACAATGATAAAGCATTTGATGTAATACAGATATAAAAGTTCATTTGGTAGAATACAGGTCATCTTACTCCCACCAATTTGATGAGGACAGGGAATGAGAGCTTGTGTGCTTTCAGAGAAAACCAAACTGCAGTTCCCACAATTGTTCACAATTAGCTGTGCTAAAAACACAGAAAACAGAGATCCCCATATTTAAGCACAATGCCTCTGTCATTCTACATGTGTGCTACCAAAATTGCTGCTATGAGAAACACAATCTATTTCTTCTAAATATTATATAGGCTGTGGCTTCTAGTGGCCAGCTCAGATAATGTCCCATAGAAATACATATACATGTTGCCCCCCCCCCCCCGCAATCCACTGGGGATGTGTTCTGAGACCTACCATGCTATTGGAAACTATGGATAACAGTGAGTCCTATATATTGTAGACAATGGCCTCTAGTGTCCAGCTCTGAGTAATGCACCTTAGAAATACTTGTATATTATGTATTTCAGAAATTTTTGTGGGATATTTTTAGATTTGCATATAACTGAAACCACAAAAACAGAACCCTCAAATAAAAGGAGTGACCTGTATTGGCATTTTCAGTCTTAGAATGATCCTAGGTTGACTATAGTCATTGACCTTAAAACATTTGCACATTTGTGGTGTTCCTGGGGCTTGCATGTTCATTGAAAAATGTAATGACATTTGCTGATATACCCTGCTTATAATTTGAATTCATAAATGACCATTCTATTCAGATGATTGCAACTTGATTTCTTGCCTTTGCTGGCTGAAGGCATTAATAAATGCCAAGGTATAAAATATTTAAAGCCTGTGAAGCTTTGCAAATTGTCATAGTGTTGTATTCTGTACATGTACCACTAGTTCATGTATTTAACGATGGTGCACAATTTATAGACACTGTAGCTGGAATCAGTGGTTTCTTCTCAGTGAACTGAATCATAAAAACAATAACCTTCTCTCCTTAGTTATAAAGGATTGTTTCTTGTGGTTGGAACATAGCCATAATTTTCATACAGAAATTGGCCTAACAGAATTGATTGTGTGTGTGTGTTCTTTTTAAAATAATTCTTTAGCTTATTTTTATTGTGCCTATTTGACAGCATGAATTTACAGCACTAAAGGTTTGAGTAGAGTAATCCACATTGTAATAAAAATAGTCTTTTAGCTTCAAGGAAACTCATTAATGTACTCTGTTCACAGTCTTTTCATGCTACATTTGCCACCTGTCATGACTGTAGTCTAAACATAGTGATTGGTTAGTATGAGAAAAATTATTCTTAATTCTTGTTAAATCAAAGCAATGAGAAAAATTAGTGTAAAATATAAAAACAATACAAAGCTGTTTTTATTTTTCACTTGCAGTTCAAAAGAAAGAGATTGCAAGTAGATAAATAGATGGGAAAGGTAACAGCATTTTGTGCACTTTAGCATTTAGTCATACAGCACTGGCTCTTTGGCTGTAAATGGAAATGAACACTGCCCCCTAGAGTTAGACAGGACTGGCTTTCAAGCAAGATGAACCATTACCTATACCTGTATCTTTAAGAAAACAAAAATGACTAAATTAAAAAAAAGATTTAAAAGTTTTAAAAATGAGGATGAATACAGCATAAATTATCTTTTTTTCTGAGAACTGGCCACTTTGAGAAAGTCAGTTGTAGATATACAACTGTCCTGTCCCAAAGCACACTGGGGCAGTTGCTTCGGGTGGTAAAGCACAGGGCATAGTAAGTATGCCATTTCCTCTTTCTGCTCCATCCACCAAACACCCTACCCAGTGATGGGATGTAACAGGTTCTTACCAGTTCGCCAGAACTGGTAGTAACTTTTCCCAGTGTCCTGGAGAACCGGTAGCAGCTTTTGGGGGGAACCACCTTCGGGGCTTACCTTTTCACTGGTTCCCCCACTGCACATGCACGCCAAGCACTTGGTGTGCATGCATGCCTACAGTGCTTGGCGCGTATGCACGGCCTCCTTGCTGTCTTCCCAAGCGGGGAGAGGGAAGAGAAGCTGTTAGCCTGAAGCTCCCTATAGCCTGCTCCCCAGAGTGACTCACCTTTGGATATGTGTGTGTGTGCGCGCGCGCTTATTTTCATTTATTTATTTATTTATTTATTTTCTTTGGCCCCGCCCACAACATGACATCATGATGTTAGCTCTGCCCACGCTGTGATGACATCACGGTGGGGTAGTAAAAATGTTGACATCCCACCACTGACCCTACCTCAGATTTTAAAAAGTCACTTCCACGTTGGAGGCAGCAGCAGCACAGCACAACACAACCTGCCACCACTGTCAGAGGAAGTAGAGGCAAGTGGCATGATAACTAGTTAATCTTTTTATGTCTCATTCAAAGGGATGCTTCTCATAGCCCAGACAAGATAGGAAAGGGAACCCAGAGAAATCATTGGAGCACATGTACTTGAGCAATTTAGGGCATATAATGGTTGTGATGTGTGGTGACAGTGGTATGTTTCCAGGCTCAACCCATGGGAACTTACAATCCTGTGTACTGTATGTCTACTCTGTAGCAAATTCCAGCTGTTTCATTGTGGTTATAGTGAAACTTATTATTATTAAAATGAAAGCACACAAGTGTTACTGGTCACTCTTTCGAGGAAAACACTTTCAAAGCAAAAGGGGTTCACTCTTCTTAGATTTTGGGTTAATAATATACATCATTGTTGGATGAATAAATCATTGCATTTCTAATGAAATGATATTGTCGAAGACAATGTGAAGACTTTTGCGTCAGTTCTTCTTTCCTTCCATTTCCAAAATTATCTGCTCAAATGTAAAAGGTCAGAAGATAACTACAGGTATTTGTATTAGTAGAATCTCCTTGAAATTCACAGCTTGAGTCTATAGTTCAGTGGTGGCGAACCTATGGCACGTGTGTCAGAGGTGGCACTTGGAGCCCTCTTTGTGGGCACACGTGCCGTTGCCCCAGCACAGAATTCATCCCACTCCTCAGCCCAGCAGTCCAATGGGAGCACTTCCTCCCTCCCTAGCACAGAGTTTGCCACACCCCTCTGTCCAGCAGTCCAATGGGGGTGCTTCCTCCCTCCTCCAGCACAGAGTTCACCTCGCCCTTCTGCCCAGCATCCCAATAGGAGTGCTTCCTCTCTCTCCTGTTGCCATGTTGGCACTTTGCAATAAATACGTGGGTTTGGGTTGCAGTTTGGGCACTCAGTCTCTAAAATATTCATCATTACTGCTATAGTTGGTTTCTGAGCAGAAATGGGTCAGGTAACGTTATTAGAATGTTTGTAGTGACTTGATTGGAAATCTAAGCAAAGTAAATGAAAGTTTTTCTCTCCACAGGAACCCTCAGAAAACAGAGCAAATGGAATGAGAGGTTTTTAGTGCACAAAGATGCTTACGTGTACATGGACATATATAAACAAGTCCCATGTGTCCAGATACTTGGGTAGGACACAGAAGAGAGAAGGCCAACCAAAAAAAGAGTGTCTGCAATCAGCAGACTTTCTCACTTAAACACTAGGAAGGTTCACCAGCCCTTAGTTTCACCTCCCTCAGCCTTACCAGGCAACAGAGAGCCCACAAGAAATACACATAAGCAATGTGACTTTTGTTACTTAGCACATCTGAAACTGCTATGAAATCTCATGCCAACTGCATGACCTCCATTGACTTGAGACTACCACTCTGGGAACAATGATGGGATCTTCATCTAAATCTAGGTCAACCTTGTTTGAAAGTCAGTCGTATCCGACTCTAGGGTTCAGTGCTCATCTCTGTTTATAGCCAAAGAGCCAGCACTGACTGTGTCTGCAAATGTTTCCATGGACATGTAGCAGGCATGACTAGACACCAGAGTACATAGAATGCTGTTAATTTTCCCAATGAAGTGATACCTATTTATCTACTGGCAATTTCTTGTTTTTGAACTGCTAAGTTGGTAGGAGCTGGGAGAGAGATGGAAGCTCACTCCATCATGTAGCACTCAGGTCTTGAACTGCCGACTTGCTGACCTTCTGGTTATGAAGTTCAGCATCTTAACCACTAAGTCACCTAAGTCTAGGCCTGTACTTAACTCTAAGCTCTTATTCACTTCAGCATGACGTCGTATAAAATATCGGGCAAAGTTAGCATTTATTTTGGAATAAAAGTGTTCCAAAACCATGAGTCTCCCTGCTGTCTCCGTGGTGTATAGCTCTTCCTGATCTTAAGTTTTGTGAGGGATACAAAAAAAAGTATTTTCCTTGAATTTCTCCAAATCTCACCAGCATTCTTGAAGCGCTTTGTTTCTAGAGATTGTGCAAGTTAATGTTTTCTTCCTGCTTGGAAATATGTATACATACAAAGTGTGTTTGGTCTCAAAACAAGTCTCAAGGATCTGAGACAAAATTCTTATCTATCTCTGGCCTTTTCTGAGCTCTAACAAAACAAAATTATTTTCAATCTCTAGGTTTTTCTAAGCTGCTCTCTCAGTTTCTCCCATTGTCCCATTTCCACATTTGTTACAACCTTTTATTCACTCATCCTTCTCCTTTACCTTTCAGACCCTTCTATTTATTCATTTATTTGGTCACTCAAAGCTTTGTAAAGCTGTCCTTTAATCAAGTTCACAAGGCAGTGTGAACAATCAAAACACACACACACAAAGATCAAAGGTGAAGAACAGCCAGAAAGTCACAGGAACTGCGGTAAAATGATTTTGAGCTATAGCAAATACTAAAATCAGTGACAAAACATGCAAAATGTGTTGATAATTAAAAGGTCACTGGCTTAAGCCAAGAGACCATCACCTGGTGCTGGACAAGCTTCTCTCCCAACAGCATCCCAGTGTCTGGCCAGGTTATCCTGGTGATATCACCATAGCAGGCTTCCTCATGTCTGATTTGTCTTTTAAATGGGGCCAAGTCCTTTTTCCTTTTCCAAGCTATTTCTTAATCTACAATCTTCCTCTATCCATCATACATTGGGCTTAGGCCTCATCCTGTTCTCGAGACTGCCACTGTCTCTAATTTTATGTGATTTTTATTTCTTTTACTCATCCTAGATAAAGTGACCTTTCTTTCTCTCAACTAAATAGTTCATTAACAATTTGTGACTTCGTATTAGCTTAGCCACTTGTAGCTAGAGAATTCACTGCCAGAAGCAGAGAGCAACATAGCTTGTGTTTGTTGTAGGTGGATTTTATCTTAATTTAGCTACTTAAGTCATGTGATGTTATTTATAGAATCATGATTTTAAAAAATAGCATTTAATCCATGTCATTTTATAGGGAGGAATTTAAGATCAAGAAAAGCCAGGGAAAATATTGGTATTGATTGTCTTTTCTGAATACAGGATTATAGTCGATAGTTTCCTATACTACAGTACATAGCCTATTTCAGCAAGGTTTTACAAATATATCTGAAAGCAGAAATGTTTTACTCACATTACAATGCCATTTCTTTGCAGACATTTGCTGTTTTTTTTACAGACTGTAATCAACAAGGAAAATGAGTGACGAATTTATATCTCATTCTAAATTCCTCATGAAATGAAGTATCACCCTAGGGGCAGTTGTTCATACTGTGACATATAATGGGAATTATTTCCCTATAATAAAGCCATTACAATTTTCTTAATGTTCAACTTCTCTTACATTTAAATTATTTCTATTATTCTTGAGTGCTGAACATTGTATATTGGTCAAACCCCTCAACTTCTCTGTTGGTTACTAAGAACCCCAACATCCACAAACCCATTTGGATTGTGTCTTTAAAAAAGTCTTAAAATTAGAAGCAGAGGGCCTACTTCCTCCAAATACAATGCTTTATTTTCTGGATGATTTAAAAGGTTGAAATGAGAAGATTTCATAAGGGTTGTTGGTCACTCATTATGCTGATGGGTCATTGCAATCAGTTCTGCTTGCAAATATTACATGTTATAGTTAAGACCATTGTGTCTCTGACCATCTCTTTAGATGATGTTTGTACTTAACGAAAATCAGAATTAGCTAGCTGGAATTATGATATCTACCGGCAAAGTTTCCTAACTGGGTCAACCCTCTCCCTTAGTTAGGGAGCCAGAAGCATCCATCAGCAGAGACTGACATGGGAATAGTCTTCCTTTAAAAATTATACATAGAAGTTGCCTTAAAGCAGGCAAAGAAGACACTCATGGCTTGATGAATCTCACTACATTATCACTCATTATCTTCTATACATCTCAAATCAAGAGAGAGGAATTTCCAGCACACAGACCTAAACCAGCACGGAAGGCATCTCAGTCTAACCTGCCTTACCTCCGAGAATCACTTCCCTCATGATTCACGGAATGTTTTGCTCAAACAGGACTGCACAAGCCATATGTGGAAAGAGGAAAAGGACAAAGACCATGAGGCAGACCAAGAGGAGGTTGGAGAAATAACATCAAAACAATATTATAAGAACACTAGATAACACTGGTGGAGGCCCCTAGAAGTGCCAGAACAAGATCCTTGCATTTCCCGCAACACCCGATGGGGTAAAAGAGGAAGAAAAGAATAAAGAGTAAGCAAAGAAGAAAAAACTATGCTGAAAATTTCTTCTATGTTAATTCCATTCTGATAGAAGATTAAATCCTCTTCAAAGAGTTTAAATGGAGGATGAATTTTATAGACATTCTCATAGGTGAAGTTCAGGATTCTTCTTCTTCTTCTTCTTCTTCTTCTTCTTCTTCTTCTTCTTCTTCTTCTTCTTCTTCTTCTTCTTCTTCTTCTTCTTCTTCTTCTTCTTCTTCTTCTTCTTCTTCTTCTTCTTCTTCTTCTTCTTCTTCTTCTTCTTCTTCTTCTTCTTCTTCTTCTTCTTCTGCTTCTGCTGCTGCTGCTGCTGCTGCTGCTGCTGCTGCTGCTGCTGCTGCTGCTGCTGCTGCTGCTGCTGCTGCTGCTGCTGCTGCTGTCATATCTCAGTCCGAATAGTGGCAATTATCATGGCAGCCATGAAGACTGTCCTGTGAATATAATGCAGTGGCCTTTCATCTGCCTTCTGCATTGCAATGTGACACCCATACCACTGATCCAGCTCCCCGAGTCATTTTCTGGTCTTGAGTCCTTTTGGCACACAAAGTCCTCATCAGCCCCAGGCCAGTATTGATGAAGCTGCTGTCCTCCATCAAGGTGGATTCCAGTGGGATTTAATCCACTTGGGGACGATCCCTCTTTCCTGTGGACTTCGCCAAGGCCGCTAGTCTTCAGGCCTGTCAGGTTAGTTAACTGCCACCTGATGCTTGGCATTCTCCTCTTACCATATTTTTTAAGGCTGGTAAGAAGCATTTTTCACTGTTTTCTCTGCCATTGTACAACCATTTTTACAGCAGCCTCCCACATCCCAGATAAGCCTTAAATACCAAGTGAAGATGTCATAAAGTTACCAGGTTACCATTGTTACAAATTTACTTCAGATTATTAAAACAAAACCCTTAGACACAGCCTGTAATTAGAGCTGAAAATATGTTCCTGTTGCAAAGAGGTGGTTGATGTAGACTTTTTAGGTTTGTGAAGTCAGACTTCAAAGAAATCCTCAGTTTAAGTCCTGAAGACCAAACAATAGTCAAAACAAGCAAAATTCAATACTCCAGGAGGAAGAAAGCTCATACTGTGACACTCAGGTGATTTAATTAGTTACGGATTTTCTTCTTCTGATCATGGACAAATTGCTAGTGTGTGTTTCCATCTTAAGTGTAGGCAGCTAATTTTTAGTGACTTTAATAGGGCTTTTAAGGTAAGTGAGATGTTTAAGGAGTGGCTTTACCAGTATCCCTAGTCTCCTTGTGAGTTGCCAAGGCCCATACAAGTGATGGCAAACTTCACCACTCCAGGTGTTTTTGGACTTCAATTACCAGAAGCCCAAGTCAACACTCCTGCTGATCAGGGCTTCTGGGATTTGAGGTTCAGGAACATCTGGAGTGCCAAGGTTCACCATCACTGACCTATACTGTCACTCTATCCAGCATCACCTGGAGAAATTTGGTGAAACTTCCCTTACAATTTCTCTGGTCATGAAAAGGGTAGAGAATTTTGAAAGGTCTGTTGATGCAAAGCTATGTTTGTCCAAAACATCTGAAGAACACCAGGTTGGAGAAGGCTGTTTTAGCCATCTCATCATACCAGATTTCTAAACAATGTTATAGACTAAAATTTATGAATTTACTTTGGAACCCACACCATGCATGTATTGTTTCTGAAACAGCCTTTGTCAGGAAACGACATCTTTTTCCTAATGTTCTCAAGGCTTGAGGTTGTAGTTTTACCTAGGCCTCAAAAAAATCCTTTGTCTTCGCTGAGTCTCAAGGCTGTGTCACAAGACTGCCTGTTTTCCAGTATTCCTTATCTCTCTAGCTAGCTGAGTTCCATGTTTTGACTACATGCTAGAACATTCACTGTACACGTGTGTAAACAATTCTTTGTTTTGAGAATGTTTTCCTCTGTTCCCTGATTGGCCAAGGTTAACCCACCTGACTGCAGAATCTCCATTTTGCAGAGAAGTTAGTTAGTTCTTTTTTGGATCTCGATGGCTTAAGAACCTGGCTATGGTGTGGGACTATTCTTTTGTTTTCAACATGATTACCTAATCCTGGACTATGTACTGGACTGATTCTTTGTTATTGGCCTTTTATATCTACGTTTTTCCATAGACTATGCTATATGAACCTGAAGAATAAAGCAGCTGCTTTTCTCTGAAGATTGTTGTTATTTTCATTGGCACACACACACCCCTACGCTACCAGAAACCTCCCTTGTGTTGCTCTATTGCCTGAGCATAGTAAGAGTTCTTTTTTATGCAGCCTGGCTCTCCTAAGGTTGTGAAGTAAGGGTTAAGTTCCAGGAATGAGCTCAGCTTCAGGAACGTGACGGGAGGTGCCCTTACAGGGACATGCCGGTGTCTGACAGCCTTACTTTACAAATTGCCTGCCATTGGCACATTTTGTCTATGTAATAAGGATACAAGGAATATTAGCTGAATTCTTTGTTCTTACTGAGGGGCTGCAGAGGCTTAGTGGTTAAAATTCTGAACTTCACGACCGGAAAGTTTGAGACCCAAGTACTGCACAACGGAGTGACCTTCCATCTCTCTCCCAGCTCCTGCCAACCTAGCAGTTCAAAAGCAAGAAATTGCAAGTAGATAATTAGGTACCACTTTGATGGGAAAAGTAAACAGCATTCCGTGCACTCTTGTATCTAGTCGTGCCTGCCACATGTCCATGGAAATGTCTCTCTGCAGACACAGACAGTGCTGGCTGTTTGGCTATAAACAGAGATGAGCACTGAAACCTAGAGTCAGATATGACTGGCTTTCAAGCAAGGGCAAACTTTACCTTTACATTGTTCTTATTGATTCAGGCTTCTTTTGACTGAACAAGAAATTTTCCTGAAACGTTTTATCTCCTAGTGCAGTGTAGGTAAACCTTTGGCAAATGCCAGAGGTGGCATGCAGAGCCCTTTCTGTGGGCATCCACGCCATCATGGGCAAGTCCCACACCACAACGGCAGTGCCAATGGCAGTGCTGCTTCCCCACCCACCTTTCTCCCTCTGCCAATGGGGAGGCTAAATGTGAGGCTGAAATCCACCCGGATGACAGTGCATGTGTGTGTGTGTGGGACTTGTGCACACACCCATGTGAGGTCACCAGAGGCATGCTGGTGACATCATATGGGTGCATGGGTACACGTGGTGCCTGGCCGCATGCCACCTCTGTCTCCTTGGGCACTTGGTCTCTAAAAGGTTCACCATCACTATCCTAGTGAGAGTGACACATGAGCTATTTTCTCCTCTCTGTAACTTGTATAGACTATTTCAGTGTAAAAATAACATCCTTTCCTTTTTCAAATCTTTTGCATACACATGCAAATGCACACATTCACTCATGCATACATACCAAACACAGACTGATTGTCTTGTTGTTTTTTAAAATAGATGCAGAAAGGTCCATCAGTGATTCTGATCCTTAATGGTCCGTGCAAAAATGCAACAGCCACTGCTATTTTTGCACAGCTTGTGTTATTTGTCTTAAACATTTATGCAAGCTTGATTAATTCATGGGAGGGGAATTCATTTTTTTTCTCATACCAAGACCTCTACAATATATCTCATCTGCTCCCAGAATAATGCTTCACTTTTTCATTCTCATGTGAGAATGAAACAAGTAATTATATTCCTACTAGGTAGTGCACCATAACTGTTAAAGACAAGCTCTTATTTCAAGGGACTATATTTCAGAAGGGTAGAGGCATTTGTTTACTTGTGCGTGTCTTCATTTGCTTTTAATAATTCTGAAGGCAGCACCTTTGAAGTGAGTGCAGATTATTTTCCCAACAATGTTTTGAAACAAAAAGCTAGTTATATATGAATAGAGGAATAGCTGCTTTCAATTCCTTTTTCAAAGGAAGGAAGTCACTGTTTGGTGACTCTGGATTTTCTGGGGGGCCACCCCCAGCGACTGATGGATCCGGATGGGTTACAAAGTGAACTGGGGTGTTTTCCTCTGGATCGGCAACATGATTCACCCGAAGCTCTTGTTGACCTCTGGAATGAGGGGGAGGCAGTGGCCTTGGACATAATCGCACTACTATGGCTTCTCCGCGCTTGTGGGCTCCGCTAAGCCCCATGGTTCATGGAGGAATTCAGGGAGCTCAAACGAGCAAAGATACGCCGAAAGCACCGCTGGGTGAAGACCTGGAGTGAGTCTGACTGAACACTTGTTAGAGCTGCTATTAGAGCCTATCTTGTGGTGATGGAGGTGGTGAAACATCAATACTTCACCACCCTTATTGCCTCTGCGGATAATCGCCCAGCAACCCTGTTCTGGGTGACTAGGTCCCTCCTTGGTAGAGGGGGGCCGGGCCCTAGTTGGCAGGGGTCTGCTGAGGTTTTTGCTGATCATCTAACAGAAAATCGCTCGGATTTGCTCAAAGTTTAATCCTAGCATGGAAAATATAGAACTGGGGTTGACTGGATCGCAGTCTAGCCATGTTATCTGGGATCAGTTTGATCCAGTTGTCCCTGAGGAAGTGGACAGGCTCCTGGGATCTGTTCATGCCACTGCTTGTGAATTAGATCCATGTCCTGCCTGGTTAGTTAAAACTACCAAGGAAGTGACATGCAGCTGGGTCAGAGCGATTTAGGTCAATCTATTTCCCTGGTTTCTCAGATCAAAATTAGGTACCTCGAGTATATACGGTAATACCATATTTCCAGGGTGCATTATCAGAGTGGGTCATTAGATATCTATGTTGTTGTTGTTACATGCCATCAAGTCACTTTGAACCAAGGGTGCCCAAACTTTTTGGGCCGTGGGCCAATCATGTAGTTCAGGAAGCTGGTCACTAAGGCCCAGGGGCTGAATGCGGCCCCGATGCCAATTCATCCGGCCCGTGAAGCCCTCGTCACTCCTGGAAGCGGAAGTAAAACACGCCCGTACGGGCCTTAGTTTGGGCACCACTGTCTTGAACTGATGGTGACCTTATGAATGAGAGCTCTCCAGAATGTCCTGCCCTCAGCAGTCCTACTCAGCTCTTGTAAACTAAAAGGCTGTGGTTTCTTTTATTGCAGTTTCTCAGCCAGCCCTTGCCTGTGCATGAACTATAAACAGGAATACTTTGCTATTCTTTTCTATGTTAGAGAAGTTTCTTTCATCAGACTGTAGTGATCTGCAAATTTAAAAGTTGATGACACAATATGAAAAGCTGAAAATAGCACTTGACATAGCTCTTATCTTTGCAATCCTATCATCACTTCATACAAGTGACTACATCTAAAAGTAGTCTTTTCAGATCTGCTTTTCAGTGCATTTTTAAATATGATCTATAAATGTGTTCTTTTTAAAGCTTCTTACTATTAGCACTGATCCAATAGAATGGATATATTGAATATGGAGGAAGAAACTGTATCAAATAGACATTATTACAATAGGTTTTCAAAGTCAAAAACGATGGATTTTTTTTTCTGTGATAAAATGGCAACCAGCACACAGTTCATTCAGTGTTTGAAGTCATTTCAGATCCACCTACAGAGATCAGTTGATTGATTGTTTATTCTTCAAAATGCCAAAGAATTTTATTCTGTAATCAAACCATAATGTAAACCATAGTTTACCATTAAAAATAGTTTGACATGTTCAGCCTCATATTCTTGCACACCTCCTTCCCCCTTCCTTCTCAGGTGTGAGCAGGATGGAAACACGTGCTATTTGTCTTAAGCAAACTCCTTTGTCGAAACTGTAAATTGTATTAAGTTAAATTGAGTATATGGAAAGGTTACTGGCTTTATTCTACTCACTGGCCATGTTGGGTGGAGGATTCTTGAGTTATAATTTGCTTTTCGAAGAAATGAGAGATTATTGAAACAGACCAAAATTAGAAAGAGCTATATCAGGAGTTCTCAACTGTTTTTAGCCGGGGGCCAGGTCATGCTCCCTCGGACAGCTTTGGGGGCTGGACAGCCATTTTGCCTTTCGTCCACCACATGGCACTTCCAGGTGTGGTGGAGGCAGTCGGGGGGCACATGAAATGGTGCTGCATGCCACATCTGGCCCATGGGCCTCAGGTTGAGAATCCCTGAGCTATATGATTCTTCTTTATTTCAGTAAACCATAGCTTAAAATAACTACAGTTTGACCAATTGAGACAGAATGGCAAACTGCAATTAAACTACTGTACTACTATTATTCCTTTAATACTCTCATGCTTAAATCTCACATCATTGATTTGATTCCAAATATAAGATAATGGAAGTATGTTTATGGAATGAACATTCCACAATGTGAGATAACTATTGATTTAAATGGAAAGAGAACAATGTTAGGTAGCACTGGGATACACAGAAAGAGCCTCCTCAAAGACTGGGGCATTTTTAAACCACAATCAGGCATACCTTGGTAACAGCACCCTTGTGTTGCTGGCTAATCTTTCTTGCACTGGGTCAGGCAGAAGGGGCTGTAGAATGAACTCACCAAATGGTGCCTTCATTTTGCCAGTTTCATGTCTGGCCTAGACAAGAAAGAAGAAGAAAGATGGCATCAACAGTGTTGGGCCTGCTTTGAGTTGTGAACAGTTAACAGCAGCAACTTGAAAGGTTCTTTGACCAATTCCCCCTTCCCAGGTTCCATGAGTAGGGAGAACTACATCTGATTCTGATCACACTTCCTTTTTATTGCTTGATTTGTTTTTCTGTATTAGCAGATTTGGCCATGGATCTGCTTTGCTTTATTTTATTTTTTTAAAATTCTTGAAGTAAGAAGATGGGCTTCCCATAAGGGCCTTCCCCCTTCCTTCTCAAGGATTATGTTGAGTTAAAATTAGTTGTAATCCTTTAATATTCTGACAAGTGTTAAATTAATAGTTTATTACTCAGGAAAAGATAGTGACAGCTGTGCTACAAGCAAATGATAATAATAGTTTTAGTCAGGTATGACAGTCCTTCAAAATTACTTTGAGTGTTGAATTAATATCTTATGAACCCTATTCATAAGAATTTGAATCAAATAAAGTCTTTAGATGAAAATGCTATTGTTTTTATGGGGGCAGAGAATGTAGATTATCAAAAATAGAAACTGAGAAAAAATTCAGCTATAAAGTTTGGCTTGAAGGTTCATAAAATATGCTGAAATAGACCTTACCAGGAATATCATATTTTGTAAGTAAGAAATGAATACTAAGTGAATGCATTGCATACAATAGTATGTAAGCCCCCATAATATATTCTGGAAGGTTTTAACATCCTCCTCCTGTCCCCTGTCCTTCTGAAAGAAACCATTCCATCACAGGAGTGACTGATTGAATACAGTGAGATTTTTAGAGATAGAGTACATGCCTTTCTCTCTTTCAGAGACCACATTGTTTCACAAGTAATCTGCCAGGGGCTGTGTGTAAGTGGTGGGCAGAGCATGAGCTGTAAGTGGGTGAGTCACATCTTTCTGACATCCCTCTTTACCCCTGATTTGCTTTTTTTTGCCATCCTTTTCACTTTTTCTTTGCCTCTTCTTGTGTGCAGAGTAAGTTTCTAGAGATAGAGCACCTTGGCAGAAGGCCAGACTTATCATTTGCAGAGGGCTTGTAGCATTACATTTGGGGTCACATGTAGCCCTGGCAGTAGATTGCTTCCCCACCATGCCTTGTAATATTGAGGAGACCAGCCTCAAAGTCATTTCCAGCCATGAGTCAGTCTGTAACTTCTTATACTCCCACCCATGCTGAGTTATTGAAGGAATAAAATGGGTGGGTTGACATGAAGAAGATATGTTGCCTTGGGCACCTCAGAGAAAGTAGGACACAGATATGGTGATGACAGCGATGATGATTTCATGCTACTTCCGTCTTGTAACATTCTTAGACATGAACTCCAGCTGTTTAATTTGGTATATGAATGAAAGCAACTAATGCTATCTGGTTTTCCTAATTTAACCTTAAAATATTTGAGATGTAGGTGGGTAAAGGCATTGCAAGCATTCATTTAATGAACCTCATGGCCGTATGTAACATGGAGATGATATCCTGCTTGCTCCATACTGTAGATAAGTATGCTGGCCATAATCTTGGGTATTTACTATTCTTCCCACCTTTTTCTTGATTCCAGCTATGCAGCAAGAATATGACACACTGACATTTTCATGATGTGGTTGCTTGTTGGTCATATAGAGTAGGCACAATGAATTCACAATCTGAGAACCTATCCACATTGTCTGAGGGAAGAAACATATTTTTCCACACAGTATAATAGTAGTTGGATATTTATCTTTTCCTTTGATTTCCCCTTTCCTGACCTGAAATAATGAAACAGAAGTTGGTCACTATGACATTATGGAAAGTAAAAAAATTAAAATAAAAATGGGGGAAATGAGATTATTTGCATGTTATGAAACTGTATTGCTGTGAAGATTCAATATGTCTGTAAGTAGAGCATCTCGTTGTGATGTTATTTCTTGTTTGTAATCTATTAAAAATGGAGGTGTGCATATTTGCCCAGAAGCAGCAATAGTGCAGTACACGGAATTTAGAAAGAGATTAAGATTCCACAAGCTTTTCTTTAATTATATACTGTACTATAATGTGGCATCAAGTCAAATCTGACTTATGGCTGTCCTTTCTAGAGTTTTCTAGGTGGACAATACACAGAAGTGGTCTATCATTTACTATAGTTTCTCCCCTCTCTCATAATACTATAGCCTAGGGTTAGCCCATGATGCTGAATAATGGGTGTACAGTATTGGCACAGAAAAAAAAGCCATCAGTCCTATACAGGTGTGATTTGCAAGTTACCCTATCTGGAGTCTGTCCCTCTCCACATATCTCTCAGATATTGTGCCAAGCTCTGAGGAACAGCTTGTAAGAAAGAGCATTCAGCTGAATGCTGTGGTGAGCATCCTATAATTGAGTGCCATTTGTGAACATAAGCAGCCTGGGAAAATCAGTGTTTCTCTGAAATACTGCTGTAGATGAAGTGCAGATTTAAGAACATCTAAGATTCACATGTGCATTTTAGGCTGCACAAGTTTAGTTTAGCTTAGGGGGTTGTTAACAGTCTACTGACCCATGCCTGGCAGTTGTGAATTAGCAAACCAATGAAAGTCACAATTACTTCTAGTTCCTTCCTCACAAATGGATTAACCGCATCTTAATTGCTTGCTATTCTTTAAGACAGTCCTCTGTGACATTTTCAGTTCATGTTTCCATTCTGTCAGAATTTTACTCAATTATTGATTTAATGGTGAATAAAACTATGCCACACTAGGAGGAGGGGGCGTCTCAAAGGGTTGGGTACCAGTTACAAATTCCTCTCTTGTATGTTAGCATAAAGGGTGGAGACAGGGGGCTTCACTTAGGAAACAGAGACAAAATCTTCAGACTGTATTGAATCTCTTGGTTTTTGTGTGTGCAAACATTAATTAACCTCAGCTACCTTAGGTAAAGGCCACCCTTGTTTGAAAGCTAGTCGTATCCGAGTCTAGAATGCAGTGATCATATCTGTTTACAGTGAAAGGTAGGACTGTCTGTGTCTGCAGAAGTTTCCCTGGTCATGTGGTGCTTGGAATTTCTTGCTTTTGAACTTCTAAGTTCACAGGAGCTGGGACAGAGATGGGATCTCAATCCATTGTGCAGTACTCAGGTCTCAAACAGCTGACCTCCTGACCTTCCAGTCATCAAGTTCAGTATCTTAACTACTAAGTCACTGCAGCCCCAGTGACAATTAATTGTGCAAATCTCTTAAGAGAAATACTAGGTCTATTCAGAGTGTCTGTATATAAGGCTTCAGCTCTTATGCCTCCTATCACACAACTCAGTCTACCTTCCAGAGACCTGTACCCCTTTCAGAAGCCCACACCAGAGTGGGTGTCACTTCAGAGTACCTGTGGTCCTGTTCAAGGCTAGAGAAAATCTGTGATTGCTTTGGATTTGGATTTGTAAGCCACTCTATTCGCCGAAGCGGCTCAGAGCGGTTAACAGCACAGATCACAAAATACAGTATCACATAACAAAATATATCAAAGTACTATCATATATCAAAGTATCACATATCAGTAATATATCAAAGTATCACATACATTTCAGAGCTGTTCTTGCTCTCCCCGGTCCGAGGTCGGGCGGGAGAGGCACAGAGTCCGGTGGAGCAGGAGCGGCTCTTTTCAACGCCGCCAGCCCCTGCACAGCTGTTCTTACTCTCCCCGGTCCAAGGCCGGGTGGGAGAGGCGCTGCCCGGCTTTCACCCACTAAGTGTTTATGCTTACAAACTAGCCAGATCAGGTAGGACTTACAGTGTGCATTAATTTAACGGTAACAAGTCCAACAAAGGAACCAGACTTTTTCCCACCAGCTTAGCTCTGTAAGAAATAAAGGCAACTTTTCTGGATGGAATCAGATTTATTTAGAGTACAGTTGTCAAGATTCAGAAACTTAGAACAAAGGAACATAGTTGCTGATCTCTTTCCAACATGAAACAAAACAAAAAAGCAAAACTAGCTGTTTGCCTGGCCTGGCCTAGCCTAATGACACAGTAACTATATTTTAGCTGTCTTTTACTCACAAGCACCCATTGCGGCAAGCAATCCAGAAGCATGGTGAAATTCTCTCTTCTTCCCATGTTCCAATATATCAAAACACATTTTCCCCACTCATGGCTCCTCTTCCAGGGTTTTAACCAATCAAAGCCCAACATACAATGTCCATCGTATTGGTTCAGTTCTCACAGTTTTCAGCCTGTCATGGCTACATCTACACTAAACCACCCAACACCAACCTGCAGTTCAAAAGCAAGAAATTGCAAGTAGATAAATAGGGACCACTTTGGTGGGAAGGAAACAGCATTCCATGTGCTCCGGTGTCAAGTCATGCCTGCCACATGATCACGTAAACGTCTGCAGAAGCAGACAACCTTGGCTGTTTGGCTTTGAAACACATATGAGCACTGAACCCTAGAGTCAGATACAACTGGCTTTCGAGCAAGGGAAACCTTTACTTACTCAATAAATGCAAAGCCTCCTATATCAATTCCTTACATATAAGCCTTCAGGATGTTCACATTGTTTGGCTTTCCTTAAAACATGATAGTTAAGGTCTTTTATTTTAAACAGCACTATGTGAAGCAGAGGCCGCTCCAAGCTTGCTGCCAGGCATATCTTGACATTTTAAAAAATGAACATGGGTCTCTAGAGAATGAATGTTATGTGACCATCTAGCAAGTGCATAATCTAACTGTAAATATAGTTGTATTAAAAATGTATTAACTGTACTTTGTGATTAACACAGACTGAAGGGTCTTGGGAAACAAAGGGCATTCAGTAGCATCCATTAATAACACCTTGGCTTATGCTGAAACAAGTGATGCAGAAAAGCAGGAAGGGGCAGGGGATGGTGATCATGTAAACTTCTTCAATCAACACTAGCATAATATTTTTGGCTGTGAGCCATCCAGTCATCAGCTCTAGCTTTAATAGTGTTGTTGGACAATTTCTACCAGAATGCCATCTAATGAGAGCTGATTAAATTTAAAAGTGCTTATTTTGGGACTTGTACTGAAGTGTGAATGATAATCACTTTAACATTTAATTGTTCAAAGGGCAGGGGGAATACAAAGGGGAAAAGAAAATTATAGTTTAACAAACAGTCATTTCAAAAATCTTATTACAATGTCAAGAGATTTTATATAAGCAATTTCCCCAGTTTGTGTGTTTGTTTTCCCAACTTATTTTTAAGATCTAGATATTCATATATTACTTTAATTCTCTAAGATGTTCAAGAATGGTAATGGAGTAGCTGAATCATTTGTTGTTGGAGCATGAAAGCTTTTCTTTCAGTAAATTGGTTTCACCAACACTCAAGTCTAACCCCTTGCTCAGTGCAAGAATCCAAACTGAAATATATATGAGAGCTGGTTGTCTAATTTTCTGTTGAATCACTCCAACATTGGAGTGCTTGCCATGTTCTGAGATAATTGATTTAATTGTCATATTGCTATAGCAGTAAGAACATTTTTTTTCTGATATTAAAGCAAAATCTGGCTTCCTGTAACTTGAGCCAATTGTTTTGTGTCCTATACCCTGGGATGATCTAGAAGAGTGGTGGTGAACCTATGGCATGCAACCAGAGGTGACATTCTCCAGTTAAATGTATATTTATTAATTGAAATATTTATAAGGGTTGAGGACTTTCCCTATTGCTTTGTACTGTATATCCATGATTGTTTTTGTATTTCTTTGACTGTACTGTATTTATATATATATATATTATTATTTTTTATGAAGGTCTTGTCGACCACATTGATTGTATTATACTTGTTATATTGTATGTACATTATGTTTTTTATTGTAACATTGTTAGCCGCTCTGGGTTGCTTCGGCAAAGAGAGCGGCATATAAATTTGAATTTAATAATAATAATGTAGAGGCCTCTCTGTTGGCACATGTGCCATAAAGGGAAAGCTCTGCCCCACATCACCTGACAAGTGTCATCAGCAGTGCTGCTTCCCCACCACTGCTTCCCGCAATGGGGAGGCAAGAGAGGAAGCTGAAATCCCACCTGGGAGGCAGCGGTGGGGTAAGGTGAGGTGAGGTGACCAGACACCCCCACACACACTCCTTCTAGTAATCGGGTGCACCCATGGGGGCCAGGTACATCTAGGTATAGGGGGTGCACCCACATGACTTCGCCAGAGGTGTACCGGTGACATCATATAGTTGTGTAGGCATGGACAGTGCCTGCCTGTTCGCCTCCTTTTCCTCCTTGGGCACTCTGTCTTCACCATCATTCACCATTACTGATCTAGAACATACCATGTTCACAATCACTGATCTAGAACATACCATGTCCCTCCTTTATGACAATCTTTGAAGTATTTGAAAAGTGCTATTATATTTCCCCTCAATCTTATTTTCTTAAGGCCAACTGTGTCCAGTTCTTCCAGTCTTTCCTCATAGGGCATAATTTCCAGTCCCTTGATCGTCATTGTTGCCCTCCACTGAATTGGAGACAGTTTTTGATGGTGTCATCAGGCACTAAATCTGGAACAGCTGTTAGTTTCAATGGTGGAGCAATTTGAGGTCTGGTTTTGCCTTGACTATGAGCAGGATTTAGAGCATGGATTCTCAACCTGTGGGCCAGATGTGGTCCCCCACGGCCTCCACCACTCCCAGAAGTGCCATGTGGTGGAAGAAGGCTAAATGGCCATCCAGCCCCCAAAGTGTCTGAGGGAGCATAACCCAGCCCCTGACTTAAAAAGGGTTGAGAACTCCTGATTTAGAGGGTTAATTAAGCTGCTTTATGCTTATCTTCCTGAAACTCCTCTCTCTCACAGAGTTTCTCCATTTCCCAGTGGGCTTTTTTTAAAATAGCATTTCCTGTTATTTTAATGAGATCATAATGTATTTTAAATTTGAAGAGGCAGCTTTAAATTTGCTTAAACAGCCGTACACCATTCACCGGGAGTAATAAGATTCTGTTTCTAAATGATAATGACTGTTCTTTGTCCTTAAAATATGCTGTAAAAGAGTATCATGTAGCATTTTAGTCTGAGATGTGATAAATCATTCCTTGATCCACTCACTGCTGAAATCCTCTTTATGCTTGATGCTTCTCAAGTAGCAAAGTAACCAGATTAATACACTAGGTCATTGACACTGAGTAGAATGTTATTAACATAAGACCTTCCTCTTCTTCATTGCTAAATGAGCCTATATGCAATCCGTATTTGCACCAAATATATTTGCCCTTGACAAGCTAAGGACATCTCTGTGTATAAGAAGATTATGAATGATATGCTGGTGTCCACTTGACTGCACAACCAAGTGGAGATGACAGTCTATCACTGCAATTTAAATTGAATTGGATGGATTCTTACAAATGTTGAGATCCATATTCCACATTCTCTCAAAATTAATCACATGTTAATGCCCGTATGTCTGGAGCTAAAGAAAAAAAAAACTAAGATTAAGCCAAGAGGCTGCACTCACATGCCCACCAGTAAAATCTGCTAGACTGCTGGACACAAAAATAGGATCTATTCTGTGTGAGTAAGGACAGCTAATGTCCACTGATTAGTCTCAACTAGAGTGGTCTCAATGAATTAATAAGACTTGTTAAGTCAATGCTAAAAAGCGATCTAGTGACTTGACTTGTCAAGACTAGGGACATGCTATTGGATGGTTTGTTTTATTTTGTTTGGTCACCAACTCCCAACTGAAAGCCAAGACCTAATTTTAGACCTTCATTTCTTGCTGCAATGCTTTCTGGAGGTGTGGTTCTTCAGGAGATGCCCACTATAGTGTATAAAAAGTAAAAATGCATATAAGAGAAAAAACAAAAATAAAACCACTATAGCACTTTAAAGACTAACTGTTATATTGGCATGGCATCAAATTATACACATCAGATACAGAGGTACAGAGTGATTGGTTAGCATAACAGATAAGCATAAAATCAATGGGGCTTCATACAATTGGTAATGGCAGATGATCTCTGGTTGCTATTCAGATAAGCTGTAAATCCCCCTATTTTTCAAATGCAAATAGTGGGAAGAGCATGAAGATAGTATTTCAATTGCAAATGTGTGAAGAGTGGGAAAATACTATTTCAATTTCAAATATTAGGAAGATACAAAACAAACACCTGGCATTGAACATTTGCTAATGAGTTTAACCTTTGTGTTACTGTGTGAGCACATCCTTTGTATCCTAACCAATCACTCTGTACCTCTGTACCTGATGTGTATAAATTGATGCCATGAAGCCTCATTCCCATGTCTGATGAAGTGGATTTGATCCATGAAAACTCACATTGAGATACAGTATAAAAGTTAGTCTTTAAAGTGCTACATCATTTTTTTTGTTTTTTTATTCTCTGATATGCCTGAAGCACAGATTAACAAGGTAACTAATTTTTTAAAAAACCTAACAAGACTATCTTTCCCAATCTGAATTGTGGAGCTTCCTCGAACGAGAAATTGCAACAGAAAATGAAGAGCTAGAAGGAAGCCTTTGCTTTGTCCACGTGAACAGAATGGAACAAAAATGTGTGTGTTTATGGACTGAACTCTCAGAATTCCACTTGGGGAATTCTTAGAGAATTTTGAGAGTTGAATGGCATTTTAATTCCTCTTATTTTATCACCTCTTTTGATCAGTTTGGTAAAGATAGATCAAGGAAAAATGTATATATCCTCATAAATCTTCCATGGAGAGAAGATCATCAAAATGGTGCATCAGTCCTGACATTCAAACAGGAAAGGAGGGTGTAGAATAACATGGGATTTATTAATCAGGAAAAATGAACACAAAAAGAACTCCTTTTCAAATTCACTCTCTATTTAGATTTCTCATTTGCCAACTCTTGGACAGTCCATAGGTCGAATCTATCACCAGGAAATTGTTCCCTTTTTCCTTCACCTTCACTGGTGGACTTCTTATGGAGAGCTAATGCTCCTTGCACTTTCCGTGGCCACGGGGATGAGACGCCTGTTCTCTGATGACCATAAAGGTGTTGAAATTGCCTTTGTCACAACCACTTTTGAAGGTCAGTCAGAGTGAAGGTCTAAGGGGGGAAATTGTCAGATAGGTTGTTTTGCTTATGCTCTGCTAGGATGTTTCTGAGCAAATTGATGACCAAGGCTTGTAAGGGTTCTGTGAGTGACTCTGGGGAGAGGCTTCTTTCTCTTCCCTTTTTTTCAGCCTGCTTGGTCTGTCACCACCCGAAGCCGTCCTCGCCTTCTTTTTTTGTCTCCTTCACTATTTCCCCTCAGCTCTCTTTTTGTGGGGCCATGGTGGCTTAGTGGTTAAGACACTAAGCTTGATGACCAGAAGGTCATAAGATCAGCAGTTCAAGACCTGAGTGCTATATGATGAGTGCCTGTTGTCTCCCCCAACTCCTGCCAACCTAGCAGTTCGAAAACACGAAATTGCAAGTAGATAAATGGGTACCACTTTGGCAGGAAAGGTAACAGTGTTCTGTGCACTCTGGCATCTAGTTATGCCTGCCACATGACCATGGAAACATCTGCAGATGCAGACAGTGCTGGCTCTTTGGCTGTAAACAGAGAAGAGAACTGACCCATTGAGTTGGACACGATTGGCTTTTGAGCAAGGGAAACCTTATTTTATATTCTCCAGACTTTCCTCTTCCTTCCCAGGCTTTCCTCTCCTCTATGCCCTGATTGGCTCTGTCTCACCCCATGGTCCCCTGGGCTCACTAGGCAGTCATTTTCTGGTGGACTAAATCTGTCTACTTCCATGGTGTGTCCACAAGGTTTTCCTACTGATCACCCTGTTGTGAAGCCATCTGCTGGGAGTAAAGTGGCCCCAAAGGATTCACCTGGGGGTTAGGCAGGGTGGAAGGCATGGTGGTGGCAGTGGCAGCAGCACATGCATTCATACTGCATTTCTGGATGTTTTCCCCACCTCCGCCTCTTCCCTTGGAAGAGTGAGCAAGAGAGGAAAATTTTTGAGCCATTTTTGAATTTTTTGCCACATTTCCATGGCATGAAAACAGGTGATTTTGGGACTTCCAATGACACAAGGGTACTTTTGGCGTTGGCAGCAACTTGTCCCGAGGGCCACATCTGGCCTGTAGGCCGTAGCTGATGGTTTGTTGGCAATAGAAAGACTCATTTTCATTTCATTTCTTTGAAGTTGGAAGAGCAGATATTTTTGTAAGCAAAGTTCAGTAAACGAAAAATGTTGTAGCACAGTGGACAGGCTGCACAGATTACTTCACAGCACATAGCTTCCTGCCTGTACACATAAAATGAAAGGTCACCACATTTGTTTTAATCTTGTGGGAGTTTAGCCATAATTAAATGAGTTGCAAGAAGACTGCAGTGAAAGGTTTTTCATTTTGCAATTCTCCTGCTGGTGCTTTTTGCTTTTGTCTGGCCCTGGCTCTGCTTGGGCAAGCCAGTACTTAGAGAACAGATCAACCAGGTGAGATGAATACCCAGAAGCAACCTGCTGCAAGATAGGCCAACAAGAGAAAACAATCAAACACCTCTGGTTTTCACTTTCAACTCACAACTCAGTTCTCTCACATGCATAATAAAAGATCTTCAACCCATCCTGGACAAGACTACTTCACTTTCCCAAGCTCTTGGTGGCAGACCCCTACTTGCTTGCAGACAACCCCCCAACATGAAACAACTATTGAGACACAACAAACAACACAACAGTGAAAAAGCGATGGGAACTTCACCCTACAACAAACCCAGATGTCAGCTATGGACTTGATCCACGAAAGCTAACAATAAAAATATAGCAGTTAGTCTTTAAAGTGCTACAGTGTTTTTTTAAATTTTATTTTGTTTATTTTGTTTTGTTTTGTGATATGTCTGAAAATACAATTACTGGACCCAACCACGTCAAACACACCATTAGGGGGAGTTTTACTTGTGTGATTTATGCCATCTTCTGCCTAAAATCCCCTTCTGCCTTCTACATAGGTCTAACAGGACAGTCTCTTTTCAGAAAAATTAATGGATACAAACATCAGAAATACCAACACATTGAAACCTGTTTCAAAACATTTTAATTTATTCAGACATTGCATACTGGACCTAAAAGTTGCCATTCTGGAACAGGGAAATTATAAAACAAGAATTCAGAGAGAGACAATGGAGATAAAGTATATACATATGCTGGACACTCATTGCAAAGGTTTGAATGCTAGTCAGGGGTTTCTGGGACATTATCAAATTTTAAAAATGCCACAACTAAGGGGTTGCATTCACCTTGTACAACAGACTTAAAAATATGAGGGGGAGGGAGATGTTTCTCAGGACAGCTGGCCTCTGGCTGTGCCTATCCCATAAAGCTTCCTCAATTAACTCATCAGTCAGATGTGTAATGTTAGAATGTTTATTTTGCAAACCTAACTCCTCAAACTGACTTCTGTCAGAGATTCACTGCCGCAAAAAGACAAATGGGTTGCATTTTATTATTGGTTGTAAATTGAAGAGACAACACGTACTGGATCAAGGCATGGGAGGAGACGACCCAGACTGGATCGACCTCAGCCCTTTTATTCCTGAGTTCATAAGCCTACGTGTGCCTGTGTGCAATCACACAGCTTGTACATGCTAAGAGGAGTATGTATAGAAAGCAAAGATTTGTGCATAAGCTTAGATACAGGAGAATAATTACATGGGCAGAAGCATACGCAGCACACTCCTTGAGCTTGTGGACAGTGGAGCAAGCTAATCAAAAGAGGAACAATTTTGTGACCTGTTGCGCCAACTTCTGCCAGGAAGCATCCTCAGTCAGAGATTAGGGACTTTCCACTGAGTCTTTTGACTCAGCCACCACTTTTTGGAAGCTAGTCATATGAATCATCCCTACAGTAAATAACTCATTGAGTTGCACATCCATCTCTTGAACCAACCAACTTTACCCCTCTACTCTGGACCTTTATATCAGATGGATAAATGTATACCATGAAAATCCACTCTTATGTATGATGAAGTGGACTTGATCCACGAAAGCTAACATTACAATACAGGAGTTAGTCTTTAAGGTGCCACAACATTTTTTGTCTGTTTTGTTTGTTTGTTTGTTTACTCTTTGATATGCTTACACAGACTAACATGACTACCATTTCAAAAATTTCAATGAAATACTTGGGAATCACACCCCAAAAAAGAAAAAGGAAAGAAAAATATTTATATCTTTGTATGAAATGTGCCAATTCAATATATGCCAACAAAATAATTCATTGTTGTACTGTCATGTGACATATCATAAAAATAACAGTCTCCTGAGAGAAACTGAAGACTGAAATAGGATGAGTGTTAAGAAGTGCAATGGCTTTTTGTGTGTGATAAATTTGTGATACAGTATTTGGGCATGTATTTTTCTTATCTATTTTTTGGAATTCTCATTGTTATATCAGAAGTACTGCCTTGAAAGAAAAAGGGGTGATGTTCCCCCAAATCTTGTCTGGGCAATTAGCAATAGCTTCCTCGAAGAACCTGGCATAACCTTTTATTAACTGTATTGTAAAATTCTGCACTAGGTGAGGTCTTCGGACCTCTTGCAACTCTCTCACCTCAAAAAAATGGATTTGCCAAGCTGATAAAAAGATGAATTTGTATTCCTAGAAGCTTCCCAGTTTAAATACAGGTCCCATGCAATGTTCAACCCCCAGAACCGCTTTTTAAATAAAGTAATAAGGATAATATTTATGTATAATCTGCATAAGTATCACCTCAAAATTTATCTTAAAATCAATATTTTGAGAGATAAAATCATTGATTTCTAAGTTAATGAGTATAATAAGAATTATCTGCACATCTATCTGTTCATTTATTGAGCTGGTCATCAATACTTATTTCAGTGATTTTTGTTCAGCATATAAAGATATGAGAAATATATTCATTTGTAGGATATTTTGTGCTGAAGAAGTGTATGTTAGTGATAGTATATTTTCCTGAGTCTTGGTGAGCAGGTTACCTTGCACAGAGTCAGAAATTGGGACTACAGTTTCCCACTGTGCCTTCCAGGAAAAAAAGTCAATCATTGTAGCCATAGTTTAAGAAGAAGAAGAAAAAAATCATAAACCACTTTTGGTTTCCTGGAAACCCCTGGAAGAAATCACTATCATTTGGAATCAATGAGGCACCATGTAATAATTGTTAATGGATCTCACGTTGTGCAGCTCAAAAAAACATGCATACAACAGCTACACTATTGTGAATATACAAGACCTGTGGGTGTGATGTTCGTGTAATTATCTTGGATATGTAAGCTAGCATGATATACTGGTTATACATGTTGGAGTGAGTGCTTGGAGATCCCAATTCTACTTATCACTGACCCCATGAAAGTGACCTTGACAGTCTCTAGTCCAGGGATTCTCAACCTGCTGCCTGTGGGCCAGATGCGGCCTGTGGCACTATTTCATGTGCCCCCACCACCACCACCACACCAGGAAGTGCCATGTGGTGGAGGAAGGACAAAATGGCCATCCGGCCCCCAAAGCTGTATGAGGGAGCGTGACCTGGCCCATGGCTTAAATAGGTTGAGAACTCCTGCTTTAGCCTATAGTATTGTGTGGATCAAGCAGAGAGAAGGAAAGCCATATACTGTACTGTACACTGTTCAGAGCTCAACAGAGGAAAGGCAGGATATAAGTATAAGAGCAAGGAAGTAAACAAACAGAGCAAATGAACACTCTGCTTCCCATCCATAGCACATCTCGGGAGGTATAATGCTTAGTTTAGTAATGATCTCACGTCTACCAAACATTTGTGCTACACTGATAGCGAGCAAGTTAATGGGATTACACTGCAGATGAAGTCTTTTTGCTACTTGACAATTTTGGCTTCTAATAAAGACCATCTGATCGTTACATGAACAGCTTGGAAACAATACATGTTGATTTACCATTTGCAGCATCTGATGGTGTTCTGTGCAGTCTTTGAACACCAGAAGCCTTTAGAGTGTTTCAGTCTGATGGCCTTAGAGAAATTATTTTTACTAGAAAGTATCTCAACCAATGAAGGTTCAAAACCAGGTTTTGAGTAAGATATCTACTATGACACTCCCTAAAACATCATAAATAGGTTTAAAAGGGATTTTATTTTTCCTTTGGCCAGTGTCAACAGAGCAAGAGGTTTGTTGGCAGATCATAGTGTTGCCAAAAGCACTGGGGGCACAACATCTGTATCATGATGTTTAAGGGAGCATTGTGAAGTTCTGACAGCTGTGTGAAGTATCATTTTTAATGACAGCTTCTGTTTACCTCCTCCCTAGGTGGACCAGTTGATAATGTATGGCTACCAATGTTGCTTGCTAAAATTGCCAATCATCCCGTGTGCTCTTCACTCTGTCTATGTGTTTGATGGCAATATTTTCAAGGAGATTCCCCTAATCCCCAGGCTTTCTGTGCTGTGGAATTTCACAGCTCAGAACCGACAGGTGTCCTTCATCATTGAAGAAGCCATAGTAGGAGTATAACTGGCCAAGGACATGGTTTTCTTTCAGATGTATAGATGAATGAAGGCTTGGCAACATTTTGTAGCAAAACAGTAGGTCTACCTTGAAGGTTTTCAGCCTGAGAGTTCTGCAAGATATTGACATCAGAATTTACTGGTTCACCAACATAGGACTCAGATAGCATGAGAAGGTTATTAGAAACACCTTCAACTGTAAAAAGTATGTGAGGAAACACGCCCAACATGTAATTGCTAAAGGTATATTTTAGATTTAGACTTAACCAGCAGTTGTCTCACAAATAATCTGATGATTTTTTCTATTAAATTCCAGAAATTTTAGAATGCAAATTAATAATCACAGCCAAATGTCAGCTTCTTCATTGCAAAGCTTTGTAAGTGTTGACATAAAGGATTCTGTCTCCCTTTATGAGCCTTCTGGGGTTTTAAGATTTATTTATTTATTTATTAGTCACATTTGTATTGCCACCCATTCAGCAAGCGACTCTAAGCGGCATACAACAATTACATCATGAACTACATAAATTCCACTAGAGAACTATAAAAAAACTTAAAACCAGTAAAAACCCCAATTAAAAAATACAATAAAAATTAGCCCGACAACTAAAAAGAGTGAGGGAATGATATTTCTATATCAGCCAGCAGGTGGGGATCACTGCATCCCCAGTGCCCCACACCTGCTTTGCCAGCCAGGGTTTTAGTTCTTTCCTGGAGGGCAGCAACTCCATCTGGAGTCGTAGCTCAATTGGCAGAAGGTTCCATAGGGCCGGAGCAGACACAGAGAAGGCCCTCTTTCTGGTGCTAGAGAGGTGACCCTTTCTAGCAGATGACACAATAAGAGCGCCTCTCCAGTCTTCTCTGAGGGGATGGACAGAAGTATCTCACTCAATCACCTTCACAGGTTTATCGGGTGGGAAGATAAGAAAGGATCCCCTTTGCAACTGCTTCCAGGTTGTTGAATGTCCTCCCTACTTCCTGCTTTAATTTCTTCAGTTCGTTTCCATAATGTCCCAAAGCTGAATCTCACTGTGTGGTTCACAAAATAAAGCTAAAGTCACACAATTTATTAAAGTGTGGATTTTAAAGTGATAAGATCAAAGTAAAAAACAAAGTAAACCAGGTTTCTCTGAATATATTTCCCATGTTTTGAAGGACATTGACAAGCCTGGCCATAGTGCAACTTTTGTATTTTCTTGATATCTGTGTTGCCTTCAGGCACAGGTTTTTTGCAGTGGACAACCAGAATAGCCATGAGAGATGCAGTGTTAGGATGAATTGTCTGCAACTTGATGGAATTCTTGACACTCCAATTAGATCATCACTCACTTTCATGCTCTGGGTTTTGTGTTGAACAGTAATATACTCTTTTGGTGCAGAAGGACAAATGTTTTTGCGAACAATCCAGTTGCCTTGACAAAATTTTCCAAGTACTCAGGCCTTATTACTGGCATAGTCTGTATTTCTGCCAAAAGGACAGGTATAACATATGCACATGATCAGTAGTAATTATCATGCACAGAAAAATACTACACAAGTTTATGAAGGGATAAAAATTGGAATTGACAGTTTCTTGTTCTCAATCTGTTTATGGCTCTAACGCCATTTGTATGCAGAGAAAGAAGGGCCTTGCACTGGAAGAAGTTTGAAAACCATATTAGTACACATTTTTCTATTCTATTCTATTCTACTCTATTTGTTAATGCTCCATACCCTGGTTGCCTTCCAAGCAAACCTGGCAACAGCGGCTGTCAGATCAGTGATTTTATCTGAGAGCATGGTTCTAAACATATGATTATTCAGCTTGATTTGAGGGAAGGCATTAGTAAGGTCATGTCTAAGGTTATCATAAAACTGGCACATTCTAGAAGTATGTGTTCAGATGTCTCCACCTTCGCGTCCTGACAGATACATAAGTGCTCCTGAACAGGAGCTTTCTTAAATAACCCCTCTCTGAATACTGAAGGTAAGATGTTAAAACGCGAGAGTGTGTATGATCTCCTATATTCTGGGTTACTTAAGCTGGATAAGTAAGATAAGGGCCTCATATTATTAGGTACAGGCATTTCAAATAGTGAACTATTTATTTTGTTTAAATCATGTTCCCAATAGATATCCAATATCCTTTGTTTTATTATCTCTTTTGCTCAAGGAGAGCCAAGAGAAACAACTAACTGCTTTGATAGGCCGTATGAAGCCAGTTTTTTCTTGAAGAATAGCTATCCATGGAGCTGCTGAGGTATCTGACATCATTAATTTCAGCAGACCATCTGTGAGTACATCAACAAACATATCCATAACCTGGTCTGAACAGTATACATTCCAGTTTCCAGGGTCCTTCGGCCTTAAGTGCCAAAGGTCTGTCTAAATAAAAAGGATTTTGCTTCCTAAACAAAGAGGTAGCCTTTTGGTCCATTCATGTCAAGGAGTTTCAGAACTCTATTGCTAATCTGTCTTTCGACTGACTAAATAATCTTCTGTCTTTTGTGCTCTTAAGTTTCAATTTCTTTCTTTCTATCTAGTTCACAACTTCAATAAAACCTATGCCTTACTATCATTATCAATGTGAAGATGATTTAAATTCTTCAAAATATGTGTGCTCGAGCCTTTGGTTTCCAGGCATGGTGCAGTTTTTGATTGATGTTCCACTTCCTGGAAAGACCTTTAGTGCATGGCTGTGGGATGATTCCATCAGCTATATGGCAATTGGGCTGTCATCCAGCTGTTCTTCTTGATAAATTGCTTGGGCGCCTGCATGTGTGGTATTTTTCCTATCATAGGGTTCCTCCATTGGAGCATTGCCTACTGCTCATATAATGCTGCCGCTAAGTGACCAGAATGGAGGGGGAGCATTTGACAGAGGAACTATGCGTTTCTCACAAGTTTTGCACCTCTTTGGGATTGGATGAGTCTTCTTCTTCCATCTCTAGGCCAGACATGAAACTGCCAAAATGAAGACACCTTTTGGTGAGTTCATTCTGCAGTTCCTTTTGCCTGATCTAGTGTGAGAAAGATTAGCTGGCAACACAAGGTTGCCATTACTAGTGTGCACCCAACTGAGGTTCAAAAATACCACAATCTTCGAGGAGGCACTTTTTGTGCATCCTTTTGGCGTTGGATGATGGCATTAAAAGGAGAAAGTGCCACAACAGCTAAGCATGAGCAAGCCCCCTCGTATGGTAGATAGTTCAGGGAGAGGATGATAATGGTGAGTCCTACAGGGTTCCATTTGGGATTGGATTTGTGTGAACTATGTGATTTAGGTACACAACCGAGATGGCCTTCTGAGGGAACCTCAGGTTATTGTTGAAGAAATTGACCAACAATTAACAGCGTGTAAGAGAAGCAAAGGAGTAAAAACCAGACAGCCTCAGAGTGTGAATAAGAAATGGAAGCAGTGACAGACTTTACCGTCATGGGATCCAAGAACACTGCAGACATGAAATAAAAGGTAGAGATATCACCCTGCCAACGAAGGTCTGCATAGTTAAAGTGATGGTCTTCCCAGTAGTAATGTATGGCTGTTAGAGCTGTACCAAAAGGAAGGATTAGCATGGAAGAATAGACACCTTTGAATTCTGGGTGTTGGGGAAAGTCTCTTGAGAGTCCCCTGGATTGCAAGGAGATCAAATCAGTCAATCCTAAAGGAAATCAACCCTGATTGCACCTTGGAAGGTCAGATACTGAAGCTGAAGCGCAAATATTTTGGCTACCAAATGAGAAGAGAGGACTCACTAGACAAGATTGATGGCAAAAGGAGAAGGGGCAGCAGAGGACAAGATAGTTAGACAGTATCATAGATGTGGTAGACATGAATCTGAGTGGACTCTGGGGGATGGCAGATGACAAAGGAGCCTGGTGTGCTATGGTCCATGGGGTTGTGAAGAGTCAAACTCGACTATGCAACTGAACAACAACACTAATGAAAGTAGCTGTGTACTTGAAATAGAGCATAACTTTGTAGAACATGAGTAATTGTCTTCCTTATAAGTTAGTGAACTGACAATCCTAAGGCTATCTGCTCTGACAGAAGATGCATAGACTGTATAATTTGTTTTTGCTGTTATTTTTAGAAATTTCACACTTGAACTGACTCTCACTATTCTCACAACATAAGAATAGAGATTTGTGATATATTTATGGTTATTCTATTCAAATCTATTCCTTTCTTTTGCAGAGAATCTCTTTCACCTTGCGAGAAATAGACCATCTGCAGAACAGAACTTACTGCTTAGTTACTTCAAACTTTTTGTAAATATTTAACTCTGCTTTATTAACATTATTTATTGAGTTTACATACTGTCTTTTTTGCATAGCCAGTATGAAAATATCTAACAACACATAGATGTAATTTAGAGGAGCTTACTTTACTTTACTTGGTTTAGTTTTAAGTTCAAACCAGAATTGGGGGGAGGGGTAAGAAGTGGGAATAGAAAAAAGAGAGAAAAAGAAATGTTTATGTTATTTATCACATATACCATATATACTCGAGTATAAGCTGTGTTTTTTAGCCCCCAAAATGAGGTCCAAAAATGGGACTCAACTAATACTCAGGTCAATGTAAACATTCAAAAACATGCCCACACAAATGTCTAAATTAATTAATTTTACTGTGTTTTCATGTATTTTAATTATTGAAACTCACTAGCACCTGCTGCATTTTCCACCCCCGACTTACACTCAGGTCAGTTTATTTTCCTAGTTTTAGAGGTCCATATTCGGTACCTCAACTTATATTCGGGGTGACTTATAGTCGAGTATATATGGTAAATGTATGTTAAGTAAAGTTACTTCTTTCCTAACAAAGTGTAGTTTTATATGTAAAAAGATATTAGGCTTTGGAGATAGGATAGGTTTCCACTGGGCTGTCCAGTTCATTGTTCTACTCGATGGCAGAAATGATGAAACCAATTGAAAGACACTAATACATAGGGGTAATCTGTTTGGCAGGGATTCTCAACCTGTGGCCTATGGGCCAGATGCGGCCCATGGCACCATTTCATCTGGTCCACAACTGCCTCCACTATGCCAGGAAGTGCCATGTGGTGGAGGAAGGGCAAAATGGCCATCCAGCCCCTGAAGCTGTCTGAGGGAGCGTCACCTGGCCCCCAGCTTAAAAAGGTTAACTCCTGCTGTACGGGGTCACATATTAGTGATACATATTAGTGACAGCCAAAACTGGCTAGGCAATACCTGAATCAAAAGTCCTGGGGCCATTCCATTTTCTGTCTCGTTCTGCCAACGCATTCATCTGCTGTTTTTCTAATACCCATTTATGGCGCCTTCTGTGTTTCTCCTCCCTTCTAGAGAGCTACCGGGGGGGGGGGGGGACTGCTCTTACCAAAAGTCTAAATTGCTGGCTGGCATAAGAGCTAATTTCCCCAAAGGCCATGCTGAACTAGGCCAAACCCTATAGGTAGCCTGACCTTGATATAGGAGAACAGCAAATTGATTTTCTGATACTTGTACAGTGGTTCTCTAATTTCTTGAGAAGACATCCTTAGTACACATTAGAGCAGTGATGGTGAACCTTTGCACTCCAGCTGTTTTTGGACTTCAGTTACTCAAAAAATCAGCTGCATAGGATATTTTTTGGTAAATTTTATGTTTTCTAGTGTGCTGAATCCAAAAATGACCTCAATTTTCCCCATCACGTACAGTTTCCCCCCACAAAATATTAGGATTTTGGATTAAAAAAGCATAAGAGTGATGAGAAAATCACTAATTTATTACAATGAACTAAACATTTTATTTCTTATAATTAAACAAACAATTTCTTCATAATATATACTTAACATTCCGTGTTCACTTTTTGTCTGTGAAACCTTTTCTTCTTCTCTTTTATGATCCTCCGAACACGCTTTCACGTTCCATTTTCTGTTTCTAGTTTGAGTATCCAACAATAGCCAGCTAGCATATTGGTGTTCCATTTTCCTTGATATCACAGACATCCTGGTGAAATCTTTCACCCTGCTCTTCACTGTAGACTCCCAAGTTTACAGGAAAATAGTCAACATGGGAGTGTAAGAAATGAACTTTTAAGCTCATCTTGCATTCTTGATGCCCCATTTTATTTGACCATAGTTTGATCTTTCTGTTTCACTTTGAATTCTGGAATCATGTGTGGAGCCTACATTAAGAGAACAATATTTCACTCTTCAAACAGCTGTTTTCCTTGAGGAAAGTAACAATGAATAAGGTGGGTTAGAGCACATCCACTTATGCCATTCTTTAATAATGGCAGAACAGGGCTAAAGACGTGGATTTCTTTTGTACCAAAAAATGAGAGGCTATTATCTGTAGTGCTATTCCACTTAAGTGCTTGCAAGAGACAGAAATTATAGCATAGCATTATAGATTTAATATAATTATTTTTTATTAGGTCTCCCTTGCTCAAGAGCCATTTGTGTCCAACTCTAGGGTTTGGTGCTCATCACCACATATAGCCAAAGAGCCAGCACTGTCTGCATCTGCAGATTTTTCCAAGGTCATGTGGCAGACATGCCTGGATGCTAGAGTACACAGAATGCTACCTTCCAAGTGAAGCAGTACCCATTTATCTACTTGTAATTTCTTGCTTTCAGACTGCTAGGTTGGCAGGAGCTGGGACAGATGAGATGCAGCACTTGGATCTCAAAATACAGATCTGCTGACCTTCCAGTCCTCAAGGTCAGCGTCTTAACCACTAAGCCACCATGGCCCATAATTATTTTTATTAGTTGAATGTAAATGAACATTAATGAAAAATGGTTTCTAACTTTTCTCCTGATTTCAAAGTTAAACTAATATATATGAGCAGGATGTTTATTTGAACAAAATGTAGCTTCTGTAAAATGTAGAATTTAACTTTAATTAGGCATTTGTTTTTCTGTTTTGTTTCATTGCAGTTGTCTTCACTGGAGAGACAGATCTTTGACTTTCTTGGATTCCAGTGGGCACCTATCCTTTGTAATTTCCTGCACATAATAGTTGTCATTTTGGGTTTGTTTGGAACTCTACAATACAGACCTCGTTATGTAGTTGTGGTAAGTTTTATTTTTGCTTATTTTCCTTAGGTAGGATTGGAATGTTTCATGTCACCTTTTAAACATGGTTCCTTTAATACCTTTTGTAATTTTTTGTTATTTCTCTATTCTCTAGCTCAGGGATGCCCAAACTTTTCAGGCTGTGGGCTGGTCATGTGGTTCAGTGGGCCAGTCACGTGCATCCTCCCACTGGAAGCAGATGTAAAATGTACCTTGCAATCTGTTTTGCAACAGGATGAGATAGATTTTAGGCTGCCATTTTCTCTGCTTAAATCAGGGGTGCCCAAAATATGGCCTGGTGCCAGATCCGGCCTCCAACACAAATTCATCTGGCCCATGTTGCCCTTGTCACTCCCGGAAGTGGAAGTAAAATGCACTCGTACAGGTGTGTTTTACTTCTACTTTCGGGAACAACGAGGGCAATGCGGCCCGGATGAATTGGTGTCAGGGGCTTTGCATTTTTGGCTTTTTGTTTCTACCAATTCTTAAAGTCACCGAGAGGATCTTTCAAATGACATAACCCTTATTTTTGTGGGTGCCTTAGTTTTGGTGTTGCAGGTTATCAAAAGTACATGATATTTGTTACATTGCAAACACTGTCAAACCACCCAACCGAAAAGTAAGACATTCATCGAATTCACGTCAAAAAATAACACTAGAATATGATGGACTTTCCCCCTTTAATTCTGTGAAGTAACACAATTCCAGACACAGTCCATATATAACTTTGTCACACAGATATCCACAGAAACAGGTGATCTCAACAACCTTAAGGCATTTAGAAATCAAGAATTCAAAACCACTTTAAATGCTAGCTTCTGTCACATATTGCTGACCTATAGCTGGCTAGAAAGGTTGAGCACTTATTGCTTTTGCCTTTGAAAATGCCAGAATATGGGATTTCTCTGTAATTTTATCAGTAGTGGGTTCTGAGGTATAAGACCATCTTTCTTTCTTTCTTTCTTTCTTTCTTTCTTTCTTTCTTTCTTTCTTTCTTTCAACATATGCTTTTAAAGTTTATTTCTGTGTTAATGATGTTGGATTGGTAGTGCTTTATTATTCCTAAAAAGTATGTTGACTTTGCTGAGAGATTCTTAAAATAGAAGTCTTAAACTTGACTTTTCCCTGAAAAGCTTATAATGATGGCATAATTTTCATGCAGCAGACAAGCTTGTTAAAAAAAAAAGAAGATCCTGGTGGAGAGATAATTGTGCAAAAGGGTACTGTTGTTTTTTGTCTCTATCTAGTCTTTCTTACTCAGAAATCCCTCCTTGTCTGGTATGATTAGAAAAAACATTTAGATGTTGTGATTTCATAAGAAAAGCTAGTAAACATGTTAAATTGAACAAGATATTATGAATTCTGCATCCACCTGAAATTATATATATTTGTGTGTGCATACATTCCTTTTCCTAAATACACAAACCCTTTAAAATCTTCTGTTGATTCAAATTAAAACCCTATGCTGGAGATGACTAGCGCGTGAGTGACTGTTAGTAAGGAGACCCGGTCAAGGAGCAGGCATAATTGGCGAATAGTGCAAAGTTGTGCAAAAGCCCTCCTGGCCATGACTGCCACCTGCTCTTTGAGCAGGAGTCATGAGTCCAAGAGAACCCCCAAATTATCCACAGGGTCTATCTGAGGCAAAAGGGCCCCATCCAGTACCAAAGATGGTAGCTCCCGGGACAACGCTGGTCCCCTAACCCACAGTTACTCAGTCTTGCCAGGATTCAGTTGTAGCTTGTTGTCCCCCATCCAGACCCCTACAGCCTCCAGACACCTGGATAGGACGTCAGCCGCATCACTTGGATCACCAAGGGCTGAGATGCACAATTGAGTATCATCAGAATATTGATGATACTTCACCCTGTGGGAACGGATGATCTCACCCAGCAGCTTCATGTAGATATTAAATAGGAGAGGCAAGAGCCCCGACCCCTTTGGTACCCCATAATGGAGAAATCTAGGTCTCAACCTCTCCCCATCCAACAACACTGACTGGGTCCGGCCCCTAAGAAATGAGGGAAACCAGGACCACACAGTGCCCTGGATCCCTAATCCTCGGAGCCATTCCAGAAGGATACCGTGGTCGACAGTATTGAAGGGTGCTGAGAGGTCAAGGAGAGCAAGGACTAATGGATTATATGGGAAGATGTAGTCCTAAAAGTAGTATGGACCCAAGCTATAAAGGACATTATAAGTCATAACCATGGTTAGAATTACAGTAGTACAGTTGTACTTTGCTCTTTAAGCGAAATACCATTGTAAGTGACCAATTGTGACTTTTGGCCAGGGGGGCGGGGATTGAGAACCCTAATTTATTTGTTAAGCGATTTTTTGGTTGGTTTTAGCTATTAAGTGATGCGATCATTCAGAGAAAATTCTGCTCTTTAAGCGAGTTACTCTTTAAGCGAGGCACTGTTTATGTGAGCTTTTACTGTACTCAATATATAACACCAACTTACAACAACATGTCTTGTATCTGTCACTACTTCTTTTTCTCTTTCATACATGTGGGCATGTGTCTACTCTCTCTGTCTCTCCCCACCACCCACCCCACCACCCATATTTGTGTGATGTTTATGTCCTTAGTGTTAATGATAGGAAACTTTATAATAATGATTTAGTGTTGGATATTATTCTAGGTTGAAAGGATTTTTGCGGAAGAAACTCAACTCAGGGAATGCCCAAATGGGTCTCCTTTCATGTCCCCAAGAGCTGGGACAGAGATGGATGCTCAATCTGTCATGCAGTACCCGGGTTTTGAACTGCCGACTTGCCAGCCTTCTAGCTAATGAGGCGAGTTTCTTAACCACGAGACACCACAGCCCCTACTTTATCTGTGATGTACTTAAAGGGAAAAGAACATCTTTGAACTTGGTTATCTGAAGTTACTCTGCATACATATTCTTCATGCACTCTTTTGTAGGTATAATCTAATGCAGAGATTTCCCTGCCTGTCCTAACACTTGATCACCAGAGTGTTTGTACAATCCTCAAGCTGTTAGGCAAAATTAGGTTATATGGTTATTGTTTCTGTGTATGCACTATGTAAAGATATATAACATGAGGAGGGAAAGATTGAGCTGTAATTGGGTCAATGTTTTGGAATTTACTGATGTCAGTAGGGTAATACACTGCCATAAATAATAAGTCTATATTTTCCTTGAATATAAGAGAAGCAAAGAATATTGGATTTGCAATTGGCTGCAGTTCTAGGGGCTTTCAGTCAAAATAAATCTTTCTGGTTATTCCCTGTATGATGATTCCCAGAAGCACTGTGCATATTGATCTTTTATATTATTGATCTACACTTTGTATACTGTAGTTTTATCTTCACATTTCCTTTTTTTTCTCCCTCCACCCCCATCCTAGTACTCAGTATGGACAGCGCTCTGGGTCACGTGGAATGTTTTCATTATCTGCTTCTATTTGGAAGTAGGAGGACTTTCTAAGGTAGGTTTCACATCATTCTTACTTTGTTGGGGGTTTAGGTGGAAAGGGAGAGTGATCTTTTCTCAGCAGCATTACAGGAAGTCTGAAACTTTAAATGTGTCTCACCGGAGAGGCAGTCTTCTTCTGCTTGTCATGTTCCTGCTTTGACTGTCCTCTGCAATACTGATTTTACAGGCTGGCTATATGTGAACTTGGTATGAAAGAGTGGCATCCATGGTCCATTCAGAACACAGGAAGAAATTACTCCCAAACTTGGGCCCAGTTGGCAAAGTCATGAAATATCAGAGGGAGGAAGATGAGGATGATGAGGAGAAGGAGGGGAAAAGAAAGAGACAGAGCCGTGCAAAGAACAAATGGGAAAGAAAATGGGAAACAATGAAGTGAGACGGCCTCATGGGTTTATAATCCAGATGAAGCAGGACATATTGGCTAATACTTAAACTAAATCCATACCATCATGTCATTTCTGACTTGTAGCAATCTTTCTCAGGGTTTCTAGCTATAAAATATTCAGAAGTGGTTTATCAGTCCCAGATGGCACTTTGAGCTTGTGGAATGTGTGCAATGTAGCCACACACACTTTGTGACATGATCTGCCTGCACTCTGAATGACCAGGCCTGACCCCTCTCCTAAGCTTCTTAGGGTTGATTCAAACTGCAGCCCCTGGTGCTGCAACCCATTGGGCTGTACTAGCTCTTCATGTATCCTAGCCAATAATTTATTAATATTGAGGCATGAGCCATGATGGGATGTAGCAGGTTCTCACCAGTTCGCCAGAACCAGTAGTAACTTTCCCCAGTGTCCCGGAGAACCAGTAGCAGCTTTTTTGGGGAAACCACCTTCGGGGCTTACCTTTTCACTGGTTCTCCCACTGTGCATGCACGCCAAGCACTTGGTGTGCATGCACACCTACAGTGCTTGGCGTGTATGCACGGCCTCCTTACTGTCCTCTCAAGCGGGGAGGAGGAAGAGAAGCTGCTAGCCTGAAGCTCCCTATAGTCTGCTCCCCAGGGTAAGTGACTCACCTTTAGATGTGGTGTGTCTGTGTGTATTTTAATATGTATTTAATACCTTTACCTATATTAACGTACTACCACAGTTCCTAAAAAGGCCTGGTGGCCTGGCTTGGGTTTTTAAGCAAAGTCTTGGAGTTACCTCATCAATAAGCTACACCTGTGCTGTTCCAATTGCTGTTCCAATTGGAGAAACCTTAAGGAGGTACAGCTGTTTTACATTTACATTAAGGCATATTATTCTAGAGAACTGGTTAGGGAAAGACTTAGTACCTAACTTAACTGTTGAAAAGTCCCAAAATGAAGCCATCTTGTGGTGAGTTCATTCTGTAGTTCCTTCTATCTGACCTAGTGTGAGAAAGATTAGCCAGAATAACCTTTAAGCTTTGGTTTAAAAGCTCTGGTTGATTTGTGTTTGGGGTGGGTGGGTGGGTGTATTTTAATGTATTTTTATTTTATTTATTTATTTATTTTATTTATGGGTTTGTGTTGTTTGAGGGGTGTGTGCGTGTGCTTATTTTTATTTTTTAATTATTATTTTGTATTTTTTATTATTTTTTCTTTGGCTCTGCCCACGAAATCATGACATCATGATGTTAGCTCCGCCCACACTGTGATGACATCACGGTGGGGTAGTAAAAATTTTGACATCCCACCACTGGGCATGAGCAGTGGAAAGTGTGCATGTTCAACAGGTATTCACCCATGGGCATTAACTATCAAACTCTGTGCACACATCTAAACTAACCAGGAAAGTTAACTGTATAGTCCTTCCTAAGTTTTTAGATACAACACTCTGGAGAGCCTGTTATAAAACAAGTGCATGTTGTTGGAATAGTTATATGCTAAACATATTGCCTCCCTGTACTATTATAAAGCTGGTTCTTTGTTCCATTCATGTATGTGACCATGGGTTCACAAACAAAAGAGGACAGTCAATTCTGATCCCAGTTCAAGTTGCATAAACAATACAGAAGATACAGAAAAACATATGGAATAATGCCACCTAAATATTCTTTGTGCATTTTGATTTAAGCTTTGCTTTAAGAACAGTTTTTACATTCCATTTTAATAGCTGATTTTTTTTGTTAAATTGGTTATCTATTCTGTACATGATAAGGTCGTAAGACTAATCAATTAATAAACATTCATTCATTCATATTCTGTACAGTTTTTCTTGTATCTGCTCATACATTATTGTGCCCGAATCTCCCAGAAAAACTTCCCTCAGTTCTCCCAAACTTCAGAAACTCTGCCACAGTGTTCATAGGTGTACTTCATTTATACAATTCTACTTCTGAAAACGTAATTAGAAATGCTTTCCAGATGGTTGCAAATTAGAATTTCATATTTTCCTGTGTGATATTTACAGTTGTTTCATAAGATTGCACAAAAACAGGGACATAAACCAGCAATACTATTTTAAGTAGAAAATTTGCTTTTCTTTATTACACCATGGTGTTCTGTTCTGCAACTGACACTCATCCTAATTTCCCATGTCCTGGCAATAAATGTCATTGTGTGAGACAAAGAAAGACAGTGAAAGGCACTGATTGATGATGGCTGTAGATATTATTTTGTGAAGAGGATTCATTCAACACTAAGGTTGGCTAGCAACAGAGACAGAGAAGTGCTGAAGAAAACAGTTGCTGAAATAAATAGACCAGGGTTTGAAAAATAACTTTGTCTTCTGTAATACATTTATACCAGGGGTTCCCAACCTAATGCCTACAGGCCGGATCTGGCCCATGGTAACATTTTATATGCCCCCTCCACACCTCCAAGGGCATTTGAGAAACTAAATGACCACTCCTTTGATACTGCTGGGACAAAATGTCCTCCCCCCATCTTGCAGGCAGGGCGAAATGGCCATCCGGCCCTCAAAGGTGACTGAGAGAGCGTGACCCGGCCCCCAGCTTGAAAAGGTTGATTTATACGATTAGAGGACTCTGGAAATTATCATCCAAAGAAAGCAACTATTCCAAGTTCTGAAAAGGACACTTTAGACCATTAAAACAGGAATGGTGAATTAAAACACCAAAGATCGGTCTTCTTAAGAAAAGATAATAATAATGTTGCATCAGAAATTATACTGGGTTGAAAGGATTTTTGCTGGAGAAACTGCTTAGGGGAAGCCTGAATGAAGCTCCTTTCATGTCCCCAAGATCTTTTCCCACCATAGTGGTCCCTATTTATCTACTTGCAATTTCTTGCTTTTGAACTGCTATGTTGGGAGGAGCTGGGATAGAGACAGGCACTCAAACCGTCATGCAGTACCCATGTCTCAAACTGCTGACTTACCGGCCTTTCAGCTAACAAGAGAAGCTTCTTAACCACTGAACCACCACACCCCCTTAATAAAGATGAAAACAGTTGTTTATTATTATGTGTGGTTGAGTCAGAACCAACTTATAGCAACCCTAACAGGACTTTCAAAGTAAGTAAGTCATTTAAAGAATGTTTTTTTTAACAATTCCACACCCCAATGGGCTCCTGAATCAGACCTCCTGAATCCTAGTCTGTCACTCTATTCATTACATCACACCAAATGTGGGAATCTCAACATTTCTTCTTGCCTTTTAAAAATAACTTGAAAGCCATTTTTCCAGGGTGGAGCACTGTTCTGTCACATGGGCAGCATTAAAACACAGAACCTAGAATGAAGTTTTTAAAGTCTTCTCAATGGTAAAGTGATTCACTTTTTTTTTGATTATTCTGATTTTTACTACCTCTGCAACATCCACATAGACTTATTCTTAATTGGCTTATCAATCAGTACAAAAGGACTCATTTTACTTGTTGTTTTACCAGGCTGTTAGTTGTTTCCAGCCTCCCCCCACCATCTTTTGCTTTGATTGGCTGAACTCTGACTGGGAACAAATAGCAATTACACTTATATACCACGCATAGCACTTAGTGGTCTCTCTGGATGGTTCACAAGTTAATTAGCCTTTTGCCTCCAACATGCTGGGTACTCATTTTACCAATTTTGGAGGGACTAAAGGCCGAATCAACCTTGAGCCCTGTCAGGACTGAACTTCACAATGGTTTAGCTGTAGTACAACAGTTTAATTACTGTGCCACCAGGGCTTTTATGCCAGTATTGGAAAGTCTGTACATAGTGAGTTTCAAAAATGTATGTGCTAATTCTCCTGTCGTAAAATTCACCAACAGGAACTTGTCCGGGCCTATGGTTCCACAGAGTTCAAACAGGGATAAAGAATGTGTGGCTCCCTTGGTGTTATTGAACTTTAATGATGATTCCTTACTATTGGCTAGCTGGAGCCAATGGAAGACTAAAACAGTTAAAGTTTTGCAACAGTTAAAGTTAAGTGGTAGTCATAGAATTAGAAACACCACTAAAAAGATATACGTTCAAAAAATATAACATGTATCATTACTAAAATCATAATTAAAAACAATTCTGAAAACATTTTAAAAACTAAATTTAATAAATAGACCATTATTGAGCCCTTGTTTACAGTCTGTCTGACGATGAAAGTACAAGAGAGAGCATCCTAATTTAGCTCCATGGGACAGCATTTTCCAAAGCCTGGGAGAACCCACTGAGAAGGCCCTGTCTTGGTTAAAGATTGAAATTGATCTAGACCAGGGGTGCCCAAACCTTTTGGGCTGTGGGCCGATCATGTGGTTCAGGGAGTTGGTCACTAAGGCCCAGGGGCTGGGTGAGGCCCCTGATGCCAATTCATCCAGCCCATGAAGCCCTCGTTGCTCCTGGAAGCGGAAGTAAAATGCGCGTGGGCTGGATGAATTGGTGTCGGGGGCCGCAACCGGCCCCGGGGCATTAGTTTGGGCACCACTGAGCTAGATAGTATCACAGAGAAACCAGGAACTAAGATCCTGAGAGACAGCTGCTGCTGTAGAACACACTTCTGGAACCATATATTGAGGAAGCATATATTTACTCATTTCTGAGTGAGTAATTTACTGTGAATTTGGAGAATTGTGAGTAAAGAGATGTACAGCTACATTTACCTGTTATGCTTGTCCCAAAATGACTCTATGGCTAAAATATTGCTCTGATTTGTCTTTGAGGAAAAGCATTTTAAAATAAATACTTTTTGTAAAAAAAAATCTCCTTCCTACTGTAGAAGCATAGAATCAGGGTACACAGAAAAAGCCTCCTCAAAGATTGTGGTATTTTTGAACGACAATCGGGCATATCCTGGTAGTGGCAATCTTGTGTTGTTGGTCAGTCTTTCTCACACTGGGTCAGGCAAAAGGTACTGCAGAATGAACTCGCCAAATGGTGCCTTCATTTTGGCAACTTCAGGTCTGGCTTAGACATAGAAGGAGAGGAAGCATAGTATCAGCTGTCTTGAAGGTGCAAATAAAACGTCATGTGTAAGTTTTACCTGTGGTCTGCTTTTGTTTTACTTTTATTGCATTTCTTAAAAAGTTTATGGCATGATGATTTTAAATTCTTGCACATCATCCTATGTAAGATAATTTTTTTAAAAAAATTAAGTACATTAAAGGAATAAGTTCAGCTATAGTCTGGGGAAAAATGGAATTGATCTGGTGTCAAAATGTCTGCTCATACATGTTGGAGCGAAATAAAATTAGATGCCAGGGGATTACTGCTGAAAATGGCATTACTGTCCTGATCAAGAAACATGAAATACTTCTTCCTGACCTGTGCTGTGATGTCACGACAATGCATGCAACCTCATTTGTTCTCCACATCACTGGCAGAGCAAAACCGCAAGCTGTGATCTATACATCACAGTGTGAGGTGATGCAAGGTATTATGGGCATGGTTGAAGAACTCAATAGTGGGGTGTTGGGTTGAGTTTAGTGTCAGCTGTGCTTTTCCTTTGTTTCTTCCCCATGTCATTTGAAGCTCAGCCTGTAATCTATTGTTCACCACACATCTCACTTTTCATAAAGATAATAGTAAAGGAAACCCATATATTATTGTATTACATTATTTGAAGCTTCAAGGGTTCTTCCTTCATGTGAAGCCTGATTAAGTAATGTGAGTGATGCTTGGAATTATTTCAGAAACACCGCTTATATTGATTCAGATAGGTTTTGGATATGAATCCCATAACATTGCTCTTTTGTTCTGTGTTCTTGAAAAACAGGTGTTACATTTTGTGTTATTTGCCAAGGGTTTTCTGTCATCTGTAACAACCACTTAGAAAGTAACCAGCCAGTGCTGCTCCACATCATAATTTGGTTGTTGTAGAATTGACCACTTAAATATGAGGTGTGGATAGAGTGCTTTGAGAAAACTTTTGTTTATTGGTTATAATGTTAATTTTGACTTTGTGGAGAGATGAGGAACAAGGTAGAAAGGAAAGAGGGATTTTTGTCTAACAGGAGAGAAAGACACCGGTTTCTGAAATCAGTGGTTCTGAGAATTGCTTGAGTACTGAATGATGTGCATGAATAATTTAAGACTATTTTGTTTAAATGTGGAAAAGTCAAGTTATCCTTGCAGTGCGACACATTCTCAATTGCCAGCAATTTCTTATGTTTTCAAGAACCACAGGCTGCAATTTACAGAAAAGATTAGGCCTGTAGCTCTACAATGTGTGACATTTTTCTTGATTTAAACTGTCATTCTGAAAAGCAGTTAGCTGAGATCTGGAGCCGGAGTGAACATATAAAGCAAGAATTCTCAACCTGTGGCCCACGGGACGCAAGTGGCCCACAGCACAATTTCATGTGGCGCATCACCACCTCCACAACACCAGGAAGTGCCATGTGGTGGAGGAAGGGCAAAATGGCCATCTGGCCTCTGAAGCTGTCTGAGGCAGCCTGACCCAGCCCCTGACTTTAAAAGGTTGAGAACTCCTGATATAAAGTTTAGAGAAGGACTTTTTAAAGACGAGACTCAGCTCTGTGTTTTGCCTGTTAAAAAATCAATGCAGAATCTGAAGTATGTGTGCATACCAATTTGCATTTCGGAGGGAAATTGTTCATGATCTCTTTTGGCACTTGTGTAATGTGGCGGCATATGCTACAGCATCAACATTTTACATCTCATAAGCACGGTAATATGTTTCTTAAATATCACCGGTATATAAGAATATGTCAGAAGTTTGATCGTAAATGCTTCAAACAGCTGGTACCAAAACAGTATTGTGATTTTGTCTCACTATGGGAATCTAGACAGTTGTCTTTCTCTTGTTTTCTTGCAATATAATTCATTAAGGTCAACAATAAGGAATTACTCTAAAGAACCAGACTGCATGATGTAATCAATGAACTATATGTGGCAAAAAGAAGATGGGCAGGCCATATCACCTGCCTAAGAGATAACAGATGGACCTGTAGGCTAACAGACTGGATATCAAGGGACCACAAAAGATCACTAGACATACCTCAAAAATGATGGGATGAGCCAATGGTAAAACTGTTCAGCCAGAGATAGAAACAGAAGGCTAAGGATAGAACATTTTGGATTTCAGTTGATTTGCGCTTAAACAGATAAGCGAAGATAAATTGATATTGGATTGGATAACTCACTATCACATCTCATGGTCAATGCCAAGTGTTGAGCAGTGGTAAATAACCTGACTCCCTAAAGTGGCCAATGGCTATAGGTGGATGAGCCCCTTTAGGTGGGGTAGTGGTCCCTCTCAGTGGAGGAAATGCCACTGGAAACCATCACATTGGGCCCAACGGCAAAAAGAGTGGAGGAGGAACCACTTCACTATTTTGATTCCCAATGGAAGAGGCCATGCCAGAGGGACTGGCTGTAAAGTCTAGAATTGCATTAGCATTCCCCCCCCCCCGGCTACATCATATACTGCTGGCTGCATAGCTCAGTGAGTTTGGTATCTGACTACTGAGCCACAGACTTCAATTAACCACTGTGCATCCTAGAAGAGCCATCCTGTGTAGTCATGAGCAAGCTGTACAGTCCCAAAAGAAGGCAATGGTAAACCACTTCTGAATACGCTCTACCTAGAAAACCCTGAACAGAGTGGCCATAAGTCAGTCCTGACTCAATGGCACACAATTATTATCATTGGATCATATTCTTGACTCATGTTTAGCTTGCAATTTACAAGGACCCCAGCTCCTTTTCACATGAATTACTGCCAAGCCATGTGTCACTCTATACATTTTTGCATCTGAATTTTCTTGTCTGTATATGCAGAACTTTGTTTTTTTTTCCCTTGCTGAAATTCATTTTCTTTGTTTAGACTCAGATCTCCTACACATTGAAGTCAATTTTAATCACTTTTCAGGAAGTGGCCTTGAATGATCAAAATGTTAATTTACAATTTCTATTTTTTTAAAAGACTTCTCCTGTAATCCAACCACAAGAAGGGCACAAGTGCCACCTGGGAACAAATTTGAGATGCTGAAGGTTGAGAACTATTAGCCCAAGGTTTAGCATGCAAGAAGTCACATTATTAATGACTCGGCTTCTTTCCAAATTATCTTTTTCTTAAGTCTACTAAAATCTGAGGAAAAAGCAATGGCATATGGTTTATCTGAACTGGTATTAAGGCACTGAGAGGGTAACCCTGATTTAGTTTTAAAGCTTTCCCCCTTTTTAATGTATCATTTCTTTTTTTTTAACCCCTGTATTTTGTCTTCAAAATAGAAATATGATGAGACATAACATATGATGCGAAATAAGGAGAAATAAATGTTTCTTATGAGAAGGTATATCTTTTCATGGAAATGATAATAATTTGACACATCGCAATGCAATAGCACTTTCTTTTCTGTCAATAGCGAGGAAGAAAACCATATATAAGCAAGAGCAGAGAAACTGCCTCTACTTTTATCTTGAATTATATGCTTTTAGATGTTTATCACATGCCTTTAAAGGGATATATTTCAGCAGCCATCGTTCTGAAAGAGCCAAGTGCTCATTTCATTGGCTTGTCAGTGGCTTTGCTATTTTACGGCATGTTAGTACTGCACTGTATTTTCTTGGGATGATCACATGGCTTAGCAGAAATACTTCTACATTTCTTGATAGCTGTAGATGTCTCATATTCACCTCAGCCTCTGGTAGTTATAGACAAGTCTAGGCTGAAGTCCAGTTGCTTCAGCTTTATTTTATTTTTTTTGCCACATTAATAGTCTAGGTCAATGTTTCTCAACCTTGGGCCCTCATGTGTTCTTGGACTTCAATTCCCGGAAGACAAGGTTAGCACACCTGCTGTTCAGGGCTTCTGGGAATTAAAGTCCAAGAATATACGACATTGCCTTGAAATATTATGCTTCTGTTGCCAGCAGAAAAAAGTATGCCAAGCTTTACATAATAAAGGCCAGCCTGAATCTGATTCTAGAAACTGATTCCTTTCCCCATCATTTGTTCATTGGTTCATTCATTCATTCATTCATTCATTCATTCATTCTCTCTCTCTCTCTCTCTCTCTCTCTCTCTCTCTCACACACACACACACACACACACACACACACACACACACACACACACACACACCAATTGTCATGGTTGTTTTCTGACAAGTTACACAACTGCAGTGAGACTAAGGGTCATTTTGCATGTATGTGTGATTGGGCTTCTGAATGAATGAGCCACTTAGTGACTACAAGCAGATATTTTATCACAACACTTGATGATTACTCAGGCATTTATAATAGAGAAATTTCTTCTAGACATTCAGATTTCTTTGTGTCCCCAAGCAGTAAATAGCATGAATAATTGGTTCTCTCTCTCTCTTTCCATGCCTCCCTCCCTCTCCTCCCTCCCTCCCTCCTTCTATTTCTCTGGCTCCTCATTTACCTCAGTGAAATCCTGAAGTACTGTACTGGCAAGATGTTTGGGCAACAAGTACCGAACATCTCCAGAAGTATGTGAAGCTAGAGTTTATGAAGGATATCTATATCTATAATTTTTTCCAAGGGATATACTTTTTAACTCTAGATCGCTTTACCCAATCTGGTGACCTACAAATATGTCAAGCTTCAACTCCCATCATCCCTAGGTAATCAAGGTTTTAAATTGCAGTGTCTATCTATATCTGTGGATCCAAGAGGCTCTCTCAACTATGGAGAACAAAGAAATCAGCATGGAGAGGTTGCTACCAGTTTTATGCTGAATTCCTCAGTTCATGTGTAGACCTTAATTGCTTTATGCACAACTTCATAGGCTGTTCAACATTCAGTTAGTATCATCCATTTTGTTTCCAGATAAATAACTCTGTGTGATCGGAGATTTCCCCTGTGTTTGCTTACAATGTAAGCCTTACATCATTATCTACCCCACTACCTGTTTACCAAAATGTATATGGTTTAGCACTGGCTGCTTTTCATGGTGAGACCATGCTGGGGTTTTGCTCCCTTCAACTTTTTTCTCTCTCCCCCCTTTCCTTTTATTTTCTTGAGAACTTATTTCTTCCAAGTGTTGAAATGCTCTGTTAATTTTTTGAACTTGATAAGCCCCAGGTGAAATTTTTTCTTTTATCAGTCACGTCTGGAATAAAGCTCTTTGTTTTGAAAATATGCTGATCATAAGGAAAATAAGTCACTCTTACAAATATTTTGTGTTGAAAGGCTCCTGGGTCAACCCACTGAAAGATTCCTTTCAATGGGCCCTTGTACAGTAGGAGGTTTTGAAATGTTGATATCAAAATCATGTTTTATACATCCTTACAACACATAGACAGATGCCTTGCATTGAGAATTTGCTTGTCCTTACATAGCGCTTTCTCTGAAGAGTTAGTTTTCATCAATAGAATATTAAGTTTATTGTGATTCTTTCCTTGAGCAGAATGAGACAGTTAAATCGGTGTTGTGGGCAATTAGGCTAAAAGCATAAGACACCAAGATGCTCATCATGCACTTATAATTGTGAGGGACATAAAGTATCCACATACTTAGAAATGATTGGAAAATATGGCAAGATTGAAAAAGCTATTTTCCTTGGGTAAGAAGAAGAAAATGGTAAACCTAGAAAACCTTGAAAGGGGTCACCATAAGTCAGAATTGCCTTGACAGCATGTAATTATATTTTATTGTGGATTTTCTTGTGTGTTTCTTCACAATGTTTGTAAAGGTTTATGTGCTAAAAAAATTCCAATGCAGACTAAATACATTAAAAAGTAAAAGCTAATAATATAACCAACAAAAGTAAATCAGCCACACACACACACAAAAGGAATGTAAAACTGAAATAAAAACATCAACAGCAAATAAACATTGGTACAAATGTCTGAGAAACAGAGTGGAAAAAAGTTAATTTTTTGAACTAGAACATCCAGAATTCTTAGGAAATTTAAAAGTAAGCTTTCCAAGTTCCAGTACTGGGAATTTACATTATTGTGTAAATTTAGTTGCTTAAAATTTTTGAAGCAACATTCCCCCAATAATTGTTATTTCTGTAGTAAACAGACCTCTAGAATCTAGGGCAGAATGACTCCAAATTATCAGTTCAACAAAGCTAGGAGTGTATCATGTCCTACCTGGGTATAATAATAATAATAATAATAATAATAATAATAATAATAATAATAATAATAATAATAATAATAATAATAATAATAATAATAATAATAATAATAATAATAATACCACCACCACCACCTTGTTGTGGAAGTAGCTGAAAATTATCTAGACAGTATTTCATTTTCAGAACATCTAGGGAATTTGTCCAGTGTTGCCCTTATGTCAAAGAAAGATTGTTTGAGAAATATCCAAGAAATTGACCCCTGTGTAGAGCAGAAAGTAAATTTTTAAAAGCATCAGTGATCTGTAGCATAACATTACATTGCAGGTTATGGATGCAGTCATATCAAGTGAAAACCTGCCTGAAACCATCTGAAAGAGACTCTTTTTAAGTGCCAGAACTGATTACTGCAACTGCCCACTCTGGCCTTCTCTGTTAACATAAAGGAAAAGTGTTTCTCATGTTAACTGATGAGAAATGTCATTGGATTTGTCAAAGCTGTAATAACCAACTTTGTGTAGTGCAGTAATGAGAAAGAGAAGGGATTGTTAACCTGAGCTATATGGACAGTTTACAGAAAAAATCCTGGACATTAGAAGAATAACTGTCAGACATACTTCTTAAAATCTTTAGTCTTTTGGTCAAACTCCCAGAAACCTATTAAGTTTTATCTGGCAGAAATAAAAGATCAATGTTTGATTCAGTTTGATCCCAAAGTGAAAATGACAACAAGAGGGAATAATTACAAAAATTGAGCTAGGTATAGACGTAGGAGCGTAGAAGCTGCTGCTTTGTTGTATATCAATAAGCTGCCTCATACCATCCAATATTTAATAGATGAAAACATACATTTTTCATTCAGTGCAAAGTTTTCGTGATGGGTTGATTAAGAAATGAGCTATTTTATTTAAAAGTCTGAAAATGGCTTACTTTCTTTTTTCCCTTGAGATCAATTCAAGCAAGTAAAAAAACCTATTCCTGTTACTGATATTAATAATAATCATGTTTGTCAAGAGATTCAGGGAAGTATATTCAAAAAAAAAATGTAATGCTCTGAAGCAGTATATCAACATTCCTGTGATTTTTCCTATACTCTACCATGAACATCCTTCTCTTTGCTGATTTTTTTTCTATTTTCACTTTGGCTTACCAGAAGTTAGCTCAGTTCAAAGAAGAAACAGGCTAACCTTAATTTGAGAATATATACACAAATGTTTTAATGGGTATAGGAAGGATTAAGCATCTTTGTGACCACTCCAACACCGGAAAGCACTGAAGATAAAGTCATCTGTCAGAATATAAGTATTGTACTTTGATTTTAATTTCTGCACTGAACTTGATGATCTTATAAGCCCCTTCTGATCATGCTTCTAGACAACAGTTCCTCTCTTTCAGTGAGCTAGTGTTGTATTTGTGCTAACTAAGCATATATAGACTTCAATACAGACTTGATAACATATAATGTAGTATACTGTAATAGATTGTATAAAGTAGACAACCTGTAGCCCTACAGATGATACTGGTCCACCACTCTCATCAATATTCTTGACCATTTATTCTTGTGACTTGATTGAAAGGGAGTTGGACATCAAGAACATATAGATATAGTTATCAGGATGCTGGATTCATTATAATTTTCTAGAGAAGCTGTAGGAAACACTATTATTTTTTAAAAAAAATCATTTTTGAATGAGCTCCAGTTTTGGTACTAAAATCAAATCCCTAACCTGAGCTTCTGCACTGAGAGATCTTAGAATTGAAGAGTTTCTTCTGTCTGAATTACTATTTTGCACTTGGCTCTAATTATTAGATCTTTAGGGCACTAGTCAAAAACAAAGTAGAATTGGTAACCCCCACTTTTTTGCCATTGCAGGGTTCTTTCCCAAAGTATGAGTATCCCTAGGAACTGGGTTATTAGGTGGTCATATGACTGTGCATTGGTGTTAGGATTGGTCTGAACATTGTTGCCTGTGGCTCAGATGTCTGTGAAGGGTCTGGTAGTATGTAGAGTTGCTGAACATGTTATTTTATATATTGTATCTTTTGTCTGCTAGTCTTCTAAGAGCTTAAGGCAGTGGTTCCCAAAGTATGCCCCACGCCCCACTGGGGGACTTCAATTCCCTGAAGCCTAAATCAGTACATTGGCTGATTGGTGCTTTGGGGAATTGATTTAGGCTTCTGGGAATTGAAGTCCAAACACCAAAGGTTAGGAAACACTGGCTTAAGGTAACATATAGGCTCCTCCACTTTTATGATCACAACAAACCCCAGTGTTGTAGGTTGCAATAATTAGTGTGTTCCAATGGGCAGAATGTTGGACTAGGACTCAGGAATTCTGGGTCACTTGGCTATAAAAATTCACTGGGATGTGACTATGATAGGCCACTCCTTGAACAGCTCACATACCTCAAAAATACTGTTAGGGTCACCATAATCTGGTGTTCATTTATTATATACAGTAATACCCTGCATAATGTGTGCACCGCACAACATTAAAACTGCACAACATTAAGAAATCTGAAGAAAAATTGCACCGCACAACATTAAGTTAATGTTGTGTGATACATTGCATTTCCCCCCAGATTTCTCTGTCCCAAATCCCGCAGGACTGCTCTCTGCCTGGGGAGCGCCTTCCCAGGCAGAGACCAACCTTGGGGGCTTGGGTCTATGGAGGCCCTCCCTTGCTATTCTGAAGCTTGCCTTGGAACAGCAAGGGGACAGTACCTCTAAAGATCTCTCCCCCAAAGCCCGTAGGGCTGGTCTCCACCTGGGAGGCACCTTCCCAAGAGGAGAACAGCCCGGCAGGCTTTGGGGCTTGGGTCTTCGGGGGGGGGGGGGTTGCTGTTCCGAGGCTTGCCTCGAAACAGCAAGGACACCTCCATAGATCTCTTACCTTCCATTGGCTGCTTTAACTTGGGAGGAAGGGCTGGGGAGAGTGCCTAGAAACTGCCCTGGCTGGCGCTGGGTCCCCTTGGCCAGGGCTTTCGTTGTGCAATACATCCATGTGTGCCTTTCTCGCACACCCTCCTGGCCATACAGCCTAAGGAGCAACAGCTGAGCATTGTGGGTGGCTATAAAATCCCTGCCGCCACCGCCTTCACCGGACACCCTCCTGACCATCCGGCCTGAGGAGCAACAGCTGAGCATTGCGGGCAGCTATAAGATCCCTGCCGCCACCACCGCCTTTACCGGACACCCTCCTGACCAGCTAGCCTGGAGGAGCAACAACAATACCGCCGCTCAGCTGGCCTCTAGCTTAGCCCTCCTGGGACCAGGCAAAAGCTGCAGACTGTGCTGGGCTGCCCAACAATACCACCACTCAGCTGGCCTCGACACACCAAGTCTCTGGATGCCAGGGAACCTCCTGGGGTCGGGGAAAAGCACAGACTTTGCTGGGTGGCAGAATACTGCTGCCCATCTGGCCTTGAGCCCCACTCTCCCAGGCCCAGGGAAGGATCTTCCCCCAGTGCCCATTTGGAGGGAAGCAACCATAACTATCCATTTGAAGGGAGGTGATTATAATGGTCTGCTTGGAGGGAAGTGACTGTTTCGTATAGTAATTGTTTTATGATATGTACTGATGATATTGATGTTTTGCTGTTTTGTAACTAACTGGCCACTAGAAGGGAAGTGACTGTAATTGTTTCTATGATATACACTGACAATATTGATGTGTTTATCGTTATTTTGCTGTTTTATTGCATTGTATTATATTGTCTTTTCTATTGTATTTAATTTCAAACATATTGTGATATTTATTATTTATTTATTTATTAGTTCAAATTTATATTGCCGCCCACTCGCCGTGGCGACTCAGGGCGGCTTACAGACAATACATTACATTACAATACAATATGTTGGGGTGGGCACAGGGGTAGGGGCGGCAAGGTCCTCATCCTGCCCCGGCTTCTTCCTCCCCTGGCAGTTGGTATAGGCACAGGGGGAGGGACGGCAAAGTCCTCAACCTGCCCTGGCTTCTTCTTCCCCTGGCAGTTGGTCTAGGCACAGGGGTAGGGGCGGCAAGGTCCTCATCCTGCCCCAGCTTCTTCCTCCCCTGGCAGTTGGTATAGGCACAGTGGGAGGGGTGGCAAGGGATTGTGTAGCATATTGTTGATTATACTGTTGATATTTATGAAATGTTATATGTGTGGGTTTTGTGAGCCACCCTGAGATGGTTGCACCGAGTATAAATCCAAAATAATAATAATAATAATAATAATAATAATAATAATAATAATAATAATAATAATAATAATAATAATAATAATAATAATAATAATAATGATGATGATGATGATGATGATGATGATGATGATGATGATGATGATGATGATGATGATGATGATGATGATGATGATGATGTATCACACAACATTAAGGATTGTGGAACCAGGCTTTAACGTTATGCAGGGTATTACTGTGGCTCCATGTGTCTAATATAGTCAGGAGATCTAAAGATAGTCTGGTTGCCACTCTTTCCAGCACTTTAGCATTACCCAAGGTGCATCACAAGGAGACAAGTTTGATTCGTACCCCAGTAAGTTGGTAGCAGCACATATAACCACATATAACAAGAGATTGCACTAAGGGATGATGCCTAGCCAATTAATTTCTGAGTTTTGATTTTGAGTCAGTCCAGTCCTATTAAAATATTCTAATGACTGCATCACTGTGGGTGAAACATTTGGACACCAATTGTCTCAAGTTAAGAAATCTCTGCAGACACTATCTGTTGCATTCTGACTGGCACGGCTTGGTGTACAATATATAAGGTCTATAGTGCTTTCTTAACTTAAAAATAATTTGCCTTCAAAAATTGTGCCTTTTGCACAGCAGCACAGTAGGATTTCAGTCACTGATTCCTATCTGAGTGATGGTACAGCTTGGAATGCTTCCCCTCAACAGTAATACACTAGGGTTAGCCGTTGCTTTTTTAAAAATAATGTACTGTATTACTTGTTACTTCATCAAGAGTAACAGGCTAGGCCAGGGGTTCCCAAACTTTTTGGGGCGTGGGCCGATCATGTGGTTCAGGAAGCCGGTCACTAAGGCCCGAGGGCCGGGTGTGGCCCCTGATGCCAATTAATCCGGCCCGCGAAGCCCTTGTCGCTCCTGGAAGAGGAAGTAAAACGTGCCCATACGGGCACCTTTTACTTCCGCTTCCAGGAGCAACTAAGGCTTCACAGGCCGGATTAATTGGCATCGAGGGCTTCACCCAGCCCCCAGGCCTTAGTTTGGGCACCACTGGGCTAGGCACACATTACTTGCTTATCACTTTTCTAAAATAAAAATGGAAATAACAAAATGCTCCAGTGACACCGCCATACCTTGCTGGCCACTGTGTTATGACAATTGTTTTCTGTGTTCTGTACCTCAAGCAGTATTGTTCATGGTAATAATGTTCCCTTAAATACATGTAGCTTTTGTGTTACTATACATCAACTTCCTGTCAGAACCTCTTCCTATATTATTACTGTGTCTGTGTGTGATTGATGGAAGCCCATCATTCAAGTAAATTTTCAGCTTATCTGTTGGGACAGAATGTGGCCTTGTGATAATCTTCCTTTTCCATCTCTAAAACTAGAAAAATATTGATCTACATTGTATTTCATTATTGGTAAAATGGAATGCTTATCTTAACGTGAAGGAAATTCACAAATTTGGAAGGAATTGTAACATTTCAGCTATTGCTGATAACAGTATCTAGGCAGCACAGACAAGGAAATAACACTACAGATTACTCCAGCAACACTGTAAAACATTTCCCTATACTGTACTGTACTACAAAGTAAGATGAAAATGTTTGGGACAGTTAATCAATATCACAATTGCTTCCCATATTAGTAGTGTAACTTCCAGATAGATGAATGTGCTGAAAGGCAAAAAGAAAAAAGAAAAGAGGGCAGCTAATGGAGGGATTTGTGTGTGTTGGTTTTACCATATTTCCTGGAACACATTCACACTGAAAATGTGTTTCTGCATGTCAGTATAAATGACTGCAAACATAAATGGTTGGGGAAAAGATTCAGCTTGAGTTCCTTTTTACCACCTTTGGTCTTACTCTGTACTGCAAAGGAGCAGGGAAAGTGTAATTATTCCCCACCCCCAAAATGTTCATTCTAGTGCTAGATCATTTAGAAGGGTTAAAAATATTTTTATCTCTTTTCCCCCCTTTAATTGCAATTCAAAACCATGGCAATGAGCAGTTTTTCAATTGGTTATATAAAAAGATAAACAGATTTTTTTTTACCTTCCTAAATGATCCAGTGCTTCAACAATCAGCTAGAGAGAGGGGAATAATTGCACTTTCTCTGTCCCTCTGCAGAGGAGCAGGGGAAGTGTTTCACTTGCACATATGGGAAAATGTCTCATCAGCCACTTCATCATAAAGGCAAAGGTCACTTGGGATGTTTGGATAGGGGGAGCAGCATATACTGTATAATGTTCTCCTCAGATCACAAACACAATTAAATGTTCTGGTGGTGCAGTGGTTAAACTGCTGTACTGCAACCAAAAGGTTGTGAGGTCGATCCTTTCCAGGACTCAAGGTTGACTCAGCTTTACATTCTTCCAAGGTCGGTAAAATGAGTATCTAGCATATAATTAACTTGTGAACCACCCAGTGAATACACTTAGCGCTATGGGGCAGTATAGGAGTGTGATTGCTTTGCTTTCAGATGAGCAGAAATAGGATTAACTATTTGATCTTGTGATGTTTCTTCTGTACACTTTAGTGATGTCACAGCCTTGTATCTATAAGAGTAACTACAAATCTTTCATTCTCCCATAGTGGCATGTGTGTGTACATGCCTTTTCACTCTTGGTTCATGGGGGGGGGGGAGAACAACTCTGCCTACATTAATAATACCTCCTTCTGTAGAAAATAATAACTAAGTAAGCTGGCTTGAGACTCACCATGAAGAAAACCAAAATACAGTAATGGGAACAGGCCCTATCAGTCCTTGGAAAATAGATGGGGAAGAAGTAGAAGCAGTGACAGTCTATACATTCTTATGATAAAAGATCACTGCAGATGGTGATTGCAGCCATGAAATAAAAAGGTGACTGATTCTGATTCTTGGGAGATAAGCAATGAGAAACCTGGGGAACATACTGAAAAATAGAGACATCACATTGCAAACAAAAGTCCGCATAGTCAAAGCAATGGTATTCTCGGTGGTAATGTATGGTTGTGAGAGCTGGACCATAAGGAAAGCTGAGTGCAGAATAGATGCCTTTGAAATGTGGTGTTGGAGGAGAATTTTAAGAGTCCCCTGGACAGCAAGGAAAACAAATAGGTCGGTCTTAAAATAAATCAACCCTGACTGCTCCTTCGAAGGTCATCATTGATGATGAAGCTAAAGTACTTTGGACATCAAATGAGAAGAGAGGACTTACTTGAGAAAGCCTTGAGACTGGGAAAGGTGGAGGGCAAAAGAAGAAGGGGACGGGAGAAAATGAGATGGCTAGATGGTATTGTTGACACAATGGGCACAGAGATGGGCTGGTTGAGGAGGATGGTGGAAGATAGGGGTGCCTGGCATGTGATGGTCCATGGGGTCACAAAGGGTCAGACTCAACTATACGGCTGAACAACAACAAGCAGTGATGTGTCAGGAGGGTAACTTATTATGAGCAAGTGCAGTCAGTCCTAGTGTGATACACAGAGAATATTTTTTTTTGCTTACTGCAGTATCATCTTACTAGTCTTGTTAATAATTCTTCCTCAGCAGCAGTCATACCAGATGAGAAAACACTAAATCAATTGAATAGCATCATAATCAGCTGACATTTAGCAAGCAGAAAAGCAGCAGAGAGAATAATGAATGAGACTGAATGGGAACAAGTGACAGTGCTTTTCAATTAATCTATTTTGGTAGCCAAACAAACACCACATACAAATCTTATGAAACAAACAAAAAAGTAATAATAATTCGCTGATAGAGAAAAAGCAGAAGTAAAGTTTAGTCTCAGAAAAACTGTGTTTTCAGTGAAGTAACATAAAATGTGGTACATACTGATGAAGAGATTATACTGTATAGCAGGGGTGCCCAAATTACGGCCTGCTGGCCAAATCCAACCCCTGATGCCAATTCATCTCAACTTTTTAAAAATTCAGTACTGTATATTATGTGCATTCTACCATCTGGCCAATACTTTCTGGCTTTAATTAAGTTGGGATCCTGGGAGTGGGTTATGTTAGCAGGATGATGCCTGAAGAATTGATTCTTCAGTGTTGACCATCAATAAGCTTGGTACCTGTCATTTCTCTGCTCTAGTGTAGCATTGATTTAGGTAGGAAGGATATGTCAGCAAGAAAACAAACAAAGCATTTGGCATATTCCCCACCTGCAAAAAATGAAAGAAAAATTGTAAAATGGCTGATAATTTAGCATCATAAATTTGGTTGACAGCTATGTTCTGTGTCTTCATAATTCCCACCTAAATGTTTCAAAATAAATGTTGGATGATTCTTTTAAATAAATCGAATACATAGTAGACTGACATATTTTAAACAGCCCGTCATTCTGCTACCCAGATAAACTTCTGTTAAAAGCATATCAAAATGGACATTTAGCAAAATCTTTTCAGCTGTTGGGGGCCAGTCTAGATTTGATGCTTCCACATTTCATGGATGCTGGAGTGCCCCAGCATCTCCCTTCCACTATATTTCCTTTCGACCACCTGTCATGGTTCTACGTCTTCGTTTTTTAAACAAAACTTGGGAATGTCTTGTCCAAAGTTCCTCTTGTCACTTGGAATGCCAGCTTTCAAAGGCTGCTTGCAAAGTAAACATTTGGTATGGTGAAGAGGCTAGCAAGCCCCTTCAGTATGTTAGATGTTGTAATGAGACATTTTCCATGTTTCTCTGCAGAGGAGCAAGGAAAGTGTATTTTTTCTCTTGCTGATATATTGTAAAGTAGGGCTTAGAAGGGCTGATGCGGCTCTGCAAGCCCTGCCACCAAACAGCCAGGAACAACACTTGAGAAGTCAGGTAAGCAGTGGCCTCCAGGGAACAGATAGGAGGCTGGTAGGTGTGCAAGCAGGAGAACCTGTGCTGCCAAAGGAACAAGGGCACAGGCATGAGTTGGAAAGGAACAAACTCCTTGGAGGGGTTCTCAACCTGAAGAACATGCACTTGGTTGAAGAGGAAGAGAGGTGGGAGCACCTCTGCCTCAAAGAAAACAGACAGCTGCAGTTTATCAATAAAAGGAAAAAACTGGGGGAAATCCCCCCATCTTCTCTGATCTAATGTTATGATTACTTTCCCTAGCTTTCTGCAGAGGAACAGGGAAAATGTCTCATTTGCCCACATGGTAAAGTGGCTCACTTGCCTGTTCATACTAGGAGCAAAGAGTCACTTTGATTGTTTGAACTCTGTGTGTGTGTGTGTGTGTGTGTGTGTGAGAGAGAGAGAGAGAGAGAGAGACTAATTGTTATTTAGCCCCTCCCCTTTCCAAAAGAAACCTGAAAGGAGTCTGTAATGTTCTTTATTTCTTTGTAGTGTCTTAATTGAGCCTTTGAACTGCATGAAAAACATGCAGTGGAGGTTGTTGCCAATAAGATGAACATTAACTAAATCTGCATTTGAATACCTTTTCTGACTTCCCATCAGCACCTGCAAAAAAAAGAGAAGAGGAGGGGGAAGAATATTTTAAAATGAATATATTTGCAAGTTTAATTTCCCTGGGGAGACATGGGCTTTTCAGAGCAACTTTGATGTTTTTTCTTTCATTTTTGTGTAACCTGTGGTTTAATGTCTATTCACATTTTACATTACTATTTGCATGACAAAAGAATGCTACATCTTTTTAAAAAAATCCAAAAGCTCACTTCTTCATAAAGATTCCAAAGAGCAAAGCAGGAATAAAATGAACCTCTCTCGGAAATTAGCATATATCTTCTAACATTCACTATTTTAAGAGAGCCTGCTATTGTCTTTTTGAAAACACATTAATAATAGGGTCTGGCTATTTTCATGACAGTGCTTCAGCGTGATTCTCTTGCTTAATGGAATCACCACAGTACTGAAAAGTTTGGGCCTGCTGTTAAAAACAGTTTGTGTGATTGCCACTCCATCAAATAATACAACTGCATTCCTTAACACATCTTAGCTGAGGGTCAGAAACACCCCTACACATAATCCATTCTCTTTCCCTTAAGAGCTGAAGATAAGGCTTGGAAGTTAATAATATTCTTATGCCATGTCCGAATCCAAATATTGGTGATCCTCGTAGTAATCAGCCATGATGACTGTCTTGGGCTGAGAATATATTGCAGTGGCCTTTCATCTGCGTTCCGCATTGCAGCATGAACCTCGTACCACTGATCCAGTTATGTGAGTCACTTTTTGGTCCTGAGCTCTTTTGGCATGCAAAGTCCTCTTCAGCCCCAGACCAGTATTGGTGAAGCTACTGCTCACCATCAAGATGGATTCAAGTGGGATTTAGTCTACTTGGGGACCATCACCCTTCCCTGTGGACTTCGCCAATGCCATTAGTCCTCAGGGTTGTCAGATTAGTTAACCATTGCCTGACACTCGACATTGAGTCATTGGCAATATGGTCTACTCTATTACCATAGCAGGATATCATTTGCTCTGTCTCTTTCTGCCAGAGCTCAGAAGTATCAATTTATAAATAACCAGTTACTTGTAATTTTTTTAAAAAACCAATAAATTATATTATGATTGTAGTACAGTAAGCAGGGGTGGGCATAGCCGGTTCACCCCAGTTCTATAGAACCGGTGGTACAGATCCTGGATGGTCTCCCGGGGGTACTAACCTCCATGGGAGACCACCCGGGGTGGTTGCCATTTTTTTGAGGTGACCAGTTAGGTCGCCTCACTGGCTGCCCCACTCTGCAGCCCCAAATGACTGCTGGTGAGTGTGCATGTGTGAAAATACCAATTGATGCATGTGCGCTTCCAGTATTCAGCGTGCATGCGTCAATTGGTATTTTCACACATGTGCACTCACCAGCAGTCATTTGGGGCTGCAGAGTGGGATAGCCGGGGAGGCCCTCAGCAGCCTCCTCAGAGGTGCAGTGGCAGTGGCCCTCACTTGAGTCACCCCATGCCGCGCTGCTGCACCGTTACCACTCACCACCCCTGACCAATGCCACTCACTGCCATTGACTGCCGCCGATCACCGCAACTCACCGCTGCTGATGCTCACCATTGCGCCAGGCCAGGCCGCGGCGCACCGCTGGGCTGGGCCGGGCTGGGCCACTGCCGACCCAGGCCAGGCCACACCACTGCCGACCCAGGCCATACTCCTGGGCCGGGCTGGGCTAGGCCGGACCACTGGGCTGCGCCACACCGCCACTGTTGTTGCCTGCTCTCCAGTGAATCACTCAGGTTTGTGTTTGAGGTGGGTGGGTGGAATATGTAATGTGTATTTTAATTTGTATTTTGTGTGCTTTTACATTTATTTAATGTGTATTTTATGTGTATTTTATGTGTTTTTACATGTATTTAATGTATATTTTTATGTGTAGTGTATTTTTATGTTTTTTTAAACTTTGGCTCCACCCATGTCGTTAGTTTCACCCATGACATCATTTATTTATTTTATTTATACATTTATTTAAATTTGTTTATCGCCCTCCTCCCAAAAGGGACCTAGGGCGATTTACAACAATTATAAAACCATTTAAAAGAATTTAAAAACTTTAAAAAACTTAGTATTAAAAGCTAGACATTGTAACATAGGTATACTGGGGTCAAACCAACCAATTGGCTGGGGAAATTGAACCATCCACTCCCCAGACCAAACCTCCAGCCAGGTTTTCACTCCTTTTCTAAAGGGCAGCAACTCCATCTGCAGGCGTAGTTCTATTGGGAGGAGGTTCCAGAGGGCCGGAATGGACACCGAGAAGGCCCTCCTTCTAGTGCCAGAGAGGTGCGCCTCTCTGGCTGATGGCACAACCAGAGAGCCTCTCCGGTCCGCTCTGGTGGGACAGGCAGATGTCCTTGGGATGATGCGGTCTCTTAAGTATCCTGGTCCACTACCATGTAGGGCTTTAAAGGTAATAACCAGCACCTTGAATTGCACCCGGAGGCAAACTGGGAGTCAGTGCAGCTCCTTCAGCAGTGGTGAAGCATGGGCATAATGCCCGCATCCCACCACTACTCGTACAGCTGCATTCTGGACCAGCTGAAGCCTCCGAATGGTCACCAAGGGCAGCCCCATGTAGAGCGCATTACAATAATCAAGTCTGGATGTGACCAAGGCATGTGTGACCATGAGCAAGGAGTCCTGGTCTAGGAACAGCCGTAACTGGCGAATCACACAAAGTTGTGCAAAGGCCCTCCTAGCCACGACTGCCACCTGCTCTTTGAGCAGTAATAGTGAGTCCAGGAGGACCCCCAGATTACGTACCGGGTCTAATTGGGGTAGAACTGCCCCATCCAGAACCACAGGTGGTAGTTCCCGAGATAACACAGGACCCCCAACCCACAGCCACTCAGTCTTGCCATCATGATGTTGGCTCCGCCCATGATGTCTGCTCCACCCACAGTGTGGTAGCATAATTTTTTTTTGCTGCCCACCACTGATAGTAAGTGATAACTTCTTCCACTTTGGAAGTATACCCATACCCTTTTTTTTTTGGGGGGGGGGGGGAATGTAGCTTTATGATCAATAAGTAATTTTTTTTAAAAAACTGAGCTGGATAATTTAATCACCAACATATAACTTTCTAACTTGTTTCAAAAACAAAGATAATGCAAGAGTGCAAATGCAGAAGCAAGGTAGCTTTATTAGATCATTTTAAAAATTCAAACATTACATGAGCTGTCATGATTCAAGATCAATTCTTCAGGTATGCACTTTATGCATAGTGCAGGGAACTGATAAATGAGATTTCAAAAAGTTTATGGCAGATGTGAATGCCAGAGCCCTTCATCAAGGAATTGGGGTTGAAATTTGGTTTACTCACTAGGTGTTCCAATTGTAGCCAAATCAAAGCCACTTAGGGATATCACCTAGTGGTTAAGGGACAGCGGTGACTCAGTGGTTAAGAAGCTCACCTTGTTACTTGGAAGGCTGGCACGTCAGCAGTTCGAGACCCGGGTACTGCATGATGGATTGAGTGCCTGTCTCTGTCCCTGCTGCTACCAACTTATCAATTCAAAAGCAAGAAATTGCAAGTACCATAGATAAATAGGTACCATTTCAGTGGGAAATGAAAGGAGCCCCCTTCAGGCGTCCCCTGCAAAAATCTTTTCAACCCAGAATAATTTCTATAAAATTATTATTATTACCTAGTGGTTGGAAGTTGTTGTTTCCTTCAGTTCATAATCCTATCTTGTTTTCTATATATTTATGGGGCTGCATATGGCTTTCAAGCAAGGGAGACCTTTACCTTTCTATAACAACAGCAACAAAATTTGCATATGACATTATAACAGGGATATGACTGCATCTCATGCTTCCCATCTTGATTTTGTTAAAGGGATATGCCAGACCGAAATCACTTCAGCCATAATCATTTGTACAGTACTTTTATTATTCAAGTCCAAAGTTAGTTGTGAGTCAGGCAGGTGCATATCACAAATTGTGTCCACAAGCTGTCCCTACTTAAGCCTTAGTATCACCTTCCCTGAGAAAGACAAATGTCTGCTTTCTTTTACAGTTTTAGTGACACATTTTTTTCTTTCATTTTGGCTGAATTGGCTCATTACGTTTAAAGCTTTAAAAGTTTCTCCTGTGAGGTTTAGCCTTGGACATGACCCTGAAGATTATTTCAAAGATGGCATCCATCCATATTATCTTTGTCACTCTACATGTAATTGAACTGGCATAGATACCCGGTTTCAATAATAATTCATTTTTAAAGCATTTTTTGGATGTTAGCTAGAATCCCATTATCCAGTACATAGCTTCAGATTTCTCTTCCATGGTTAGTAACATTTTTTCTGAATTGTCTAACCCATTTTATGTTGCTGTAGATAGTTCAATGTAACAAAAAAAACCAACTTAGATTTCTCGATGCATGATGTATTCTTAACTACATCATGACTGCCAATAAGTCAGTTTTCACTGTGTCTGATTTGGTTCCACCCTTCCATATATTGTTTTAGAAGACACTGCTTTCTGGCTCCCTCATCTCTTGTGATGGTAATAGGTTTTGGATCCTAGTGTCTATTTTCTGCTTTGTTACAGCATATTCAAGCCTCTCTACAATGTAAACTTGAAGGTTACCCTTTTAAGATCTGCTGTACATCTTAAACTTTCCATCTTTACTTCCCAAAACTCATAGACCCAAATGCCCAGGCTCAAGTGGCATTTCTTTTAATTCTTATATCTGTCTGTCTATCTGCTCTCTCTCTCTCATTTTCTTCCTCTCCCTTTCTGGTAAACATACAAGTACACACACACACAAGTACACACACACACACACACAAGTACACACACAAGGAAACACACACACACAAGGAAAAATGAATTGAGCCAAGCCAGATTATTGTACTGTAGTTGTTTCCCCTCCTAAAACTAAAACCTAAAGATGCTTGGTTTCTGTTATGATGCAAAAAGGCCTAAATCATACTCATTTCAGCTATCAATTAATCGATAATTACAAACTGAAATTTTTTGGTATGCTACATCCTTAGCTATATATAATATATGTTAGATTTTATACCTGCTGACACCTTGTCATGTTATCCTTAGCATTAAATTATACAGTCCTTGGGAGAAGCTATTTACATAATGCTGAGGATAGTATAATGAACAGTATAATGCTGTATACCAGGGGTTTTCAACCTTTCAAAGCTGGGGGCCAGATCATGCCCCCTCACTGTTGGGGGGGTCGGACTGGTATCCCTACCACCATCATGGTGGGACCACCCTGAACCTCGACCATTTCACCCCATGCCAATGCTGCCAACACTCCCCCCATGTTACCAATCTGACCCACAAATACTTACCCCCACACCGCTGATGCCGATGCTTCCTTGCTTACTGGCCTGCCATGGGCGAAGACCTGCACTCAGCCAGAGCAGCACTTGGGAAAGATGTGGGCATCTGCATGCAGCTTCCGCTGCTGGCACCACCGTTTTACAACTTCTGTCCTGGTATGGAGTGTCATTAGGGACACACAAAGCCAGGTGGAGGGGGAAAGGATGGTGGTGGGAGTAATGGTGTGGGCTGGATGGAATGGTGCTGTGGGCTGGATTTGGCCCACGGGCCTTAGGTTGAGAACCCCTGCTGTATACCATTGCTTCATTTTTGCTGCTTCTGGGGAAATTCCAATTTAGATCAGTTTGATTTTTCAAAGTACATGTCATTCATTTCTAGAGTTTCATTTGTTTTTAAATCAAGCCTAGAATATAAGATGATACTTTGTTAATTTGGTAATCTTTCACATTTCTCTTAATTTGAAAAAAATGCATTAAACCAGAAAGGAAAAACCCATTTAGCCTTGCAGAAATGGCATGTGTGTCACCAGAAATAACTGTCATTTCTAAATCGAATACTAATTTTCTCCATGCTGGCAATTAAAATAAAGTGCTGTTAGATAGCAAAGAATCCCATGAAATTCTATTTTATTAACTTTCATGAGTATAGCCTACTCTGCTTGGTGCATGAAGTGTTGATCTCAGTTTGTAATACTGTGTGCGTGTGTGCGTGTCCGTGCACACACTGAAACTATACCAAAACAAAGCAATCCTACCTACACCAAAAAGACCTCAACAGGGTCAGAAGGTGCATGTATGACCATTCTGGGGATTAGCTGGTTCACTGCAACAGAAACATTGTCAGATCACGGTCTTTAGGAGCAAAGCATACCATTCCTGCAGTGGACCAAGCAATAGGCTAAATGCCCATGTTGTCAAGCCCTGGGAATTATTAAGTGGACCAGAAGGAATAATAATACCATAGTCTGGAAATATACTTTTTGGGTGTGGTCTGCATTAGCATATTTGTTTATCTGGGTTTAAAATAACTAAATAGTGGGTTCTGGATTAGTGGCAGTGTTTCTAATAATGTTGATCAGGAATGTAAACTTAAGATATAACACTCTGTCACATATATTTTATCTGTTTAACAGCGCTGGTGCTAATGTCTTTAATTATAGTGTACAAGTGGATCAAATTATGCCTTTGCAAAAAGATAATTGTCATTTGCTCTGAAACTTTGGCAAATTAACATTATCATAACAACTGCAGGATACATATCAATTAATCATGGGGTGGGGAGGAGAGTTGATGGAAAGGAAAAAAAACTAAAGAAGCAAATCCCCAAAGTGGAACTGAACTAGGTCTTCTTTCATGTCCAGATCAAACTTTGAACTGCCAAAATGAAGCCACTTTCTTGGCTTTGTCCATGACCAAAATTAAGTCCTCATTGGTACATGTGCCTGGTAGTAATTGGCAGACAAGCAAATGAGACAGATTCTGTATCTTTCTACATTCAAACAGTATGTTGTTGTCTGCCAGTAGCCTCCACTCTTTCATTTAGGGGCACCAACCCTTTGCCTATTCAGGGCTCTCCAAGTGACATAGGGGAGGTCAGTTTCCTTAGCTATACTCTCTTTTAATGTTATACTTTGTCCAGTGAGCTCCTTCCTCCATCTTCTAAATTGGTTTTGTTCTTGCATACCTGCAAGAGTGTTGGTTTTTTGCCATAAAACTCTTCCTGGATCTCAGCCACCGGACTTGAGGCACATATCCACCCAGAAGATGTTGAGGACCATGCTTAGTTTTATTGGTATCTGCTGCTAATTGAACTAGGTTGCAACAAAATGTAGTTAACATAAGAGTCAAAAAGGTATGGAGAAAGGATTCTATTGTCTTAATACATTATATGGGGAGAACAGTTTGCTGGTTCCTGTGTTTTCTGGCACCTGGTAATTGTATTACACAATGAAGAGACAAAAATAAAAATTGGATTACCACATAACAGGTAACCAATCACTATCAGCTAGTCAAAATCTCAAAGTGCAGCCACCCTTCTGAACATAGCAACTCTTAAATTGATACTTGTTCCATTTGGTAGGAATGAAACTTCCAAGGCACCTTACCTTATTCTCCCACTCAAGAGAAGTACTTTTCCAATCAACACAGGTTTGCCTGCCATAGTAAAGGTTGTCCTTGCTTGAAAGCCAGTCATAGCTAACTCTAGAGTTCCGTGCTCATCTCTTTTATAGCCAAAATGCTGGCACTATCTGTGTCTGCAGATGTTTCCGTGGACATGTGGCAGGCATGCCTCAACACCAGAACGCTGTTTACCTTCCCACCAAAGTGGTCCCTATTTATCTACTTGGAATTTATTGCTTTTGAACCGATAGGTTGGCCGGAGCTAGGACAGAGACAGGAGCTCATTCCGTCATGCAGTACCCAGTAATCAAACTCTGACATTTCAGTCATCGAGTTCAGCATATTAACCACTTGAACCACCACAGTCCTTCCCTCCTTTCCAAAAGGCTTTCAGTAAAATCCCAGATCTGCAGCTCTGCTTCATATCCAGGTTCTTGACTAATGTGCTGCACCATCATGGTCCCAGGTCTTTCCAGCTAATCTATTCATATAGAACATATTATTTTTCAGGTCAACGAACTCAGTTTATCCTCTATCCCAATTGCAATGTCAGACTAACAAATCACAATCTCATTTCTTCAAGTAATAGTCCTAGAAACACTGTTTTTAACCTATTCCGTGTCAATAGGATTCCTAGCTCCATGTCATAAGTCCAGGTAGAATCTTTAGCTATACAGTCATCACCATAGAAAACATCTTGTTTATAAGGCCAAATTTATCCAAAATTCATATTGATTAACTGCGAGCCAGACACCATGCAGAACTTGGAAGAATTACTTTGTGGTGTACAACTCCTGGAACTTCAGAGGGATGTAGTCCACAAAAATAACTCTTCCAGATTTGGCATAATTCCTTCTGCCATTTTATTAGGAACAGTTCCTCCTACAGCAATTCATGATAATGAGACGTCGTTTCATTGTGCTGCATGCCACTTTTTTCCTAGCCAGTAGATGTTTTGGCACCTCACTGGTTCCTAGCTTCTTCTGCAGACAGTGTCCAGGCCCCATATCAGAAGATGAGCCTGTGGCCACAGTCAACCCTTAGAGTGGCAATGGGTCTGCCACAGCAAGCCTTGGCTTTTCCTTTGCTGTACAGCTATGTTTCAATAAGAAAGGAAAAGCAATATCTCTGCAGATTTAGGCTGACCTTATATATAATGGCCTGGAATAATTTTATGCGGAACTGAAAGACAGGGGTTAGACCTCCTTCGTTGTAATTCAAGCTGCAGCAAGAGTTATGGACCCCAATGGACATTTCCAGTCAGATGTATGTAGTGTGAGATATTGGTTAAAAGACAATAAGTCATTCCAAAAGTACAGCTGCCCTAAGCTACTGACTGCTTTATGAGAGCAAATTACTTTAAAGTCAGCACTTACAGTCTTTTGAACTATAAAAGTCTTCTAATCAATCAGTCATCATGTAGCAATTGATAAGAAATGGGCACAGTTGTGTGATCTATTTCTATATTGTTTTAAGCAATTCTTGAACATAAACCTCTGTATTAACAATAACATATTCAGTAGTCAATAGGTAGTCATTTCTGTAACAGTGAATTAACTTAAATAATGCACCTCAGGGCTGTCTGATGCATTGTATTAAATCTCCAAATGTCTACCAACCACTTTCCACACCATCGGCCATTGAGAATTTTTGTTGTTCAGTCGCACAGTCGACTCCGACCCTCTGCGACCCCATGGACCACTGCCCGCCAGGCACTTCTGTCCTCCACCATCCTCCTCGACTCGCTCAGTTCTGTGTCCATTGTCTCTACAATACCATCTAACCATCTCATTTTTGGCCGCCCCCTTTTTCTTTTGCCCTCCACCTTTCCCAGCATCAAGGCTTTCTCAAGCCAATCCTCTCTTCTCATTTGATGTCCAAAGTACCTTAGCTTCATCTTTACAATTTGACTTTCTAAGGAGTATTCTGGGTTGATTTCTTCTAAGATTGACCTATTTGTTCTCATTAGCAACATTTATTTACACTTCACAAGGTGGCTTCCTTAGCACTGTGAGGTTGATGTTGAGGAGCATGAGCAGGGTGTTCTCGCATGTGGCAACAATTCAGCTTCACTGGATGATTTCACTTTCTGGTACTGAGGACTATTCTTCCCCCAAAATGTTTCTGCTTTTGTACAGCCCTTATCCAACTATTGCCTTCTTCCTGAGATAAAAATTCCAAATGTTGTAGCTTTTTCTTATGGCACTGTTGCTTCAGATACTTGATCACATGGTTTGCCCTTCTTTGTGCCTTTTACAGCTATAATATCCCTTTTGGTATATGGTGATTGAAAGTCTACATAATGCCCTAGGTGTGATTTGTGTTATGTTGTTATGACATTGGCAGCTTTATTTTGCATTTTCTTTTACTGAATCTCAATAAATGAATGTCCCTTTTTCATAAAATGAACCCACTGGTTGCAAATGTAAGAGCCTGCTCCTGGGCAGTCACCATATGTTTAACATATGGAGTGGGTGGGTGTGTGTGCTCCCAAATGCATCATTTATATTCACTTACCTTTTATGACTGATAAGGTAGCTATGTGGACCACTTGTTGCTCCCCTATCCCTGCTTGGACCTCTACCTGCAAAAATGGCTGAAACATTTTTGTTCTTCCAGTAACAGAGTTACAGATACAATTCAGGCATTATCCAACCTAATGTTGTCAATAGAGTGGGCCTTTTGGTTTGTCCCCTTCATCACTTTCTCCATACAAGTGTTGATGAAGAGGAGATGTTTCTGCTTGCATTCAGATTATAAATGCACAATAGTTCTGGAAATTTTGGGTTCTTGCTTCTTCTTCTTCTAGGTCAGACTTTACACTGCCAAAATGAAGCCACCTTTTGGTGAATTCATTCCATAGTTCCTTTCACCTGACCTAGTGTGAGAAAGATTAGCTGGCACAACAAGGTTGTCATTGCTCGGGGTACACCTGATTGTGGTTCAAAAATATGACAGTCTTGAGGAGGCTCTTTCTGTGTACCCTGGGATCTTGTTTACATGAAGTCTTTGTGACAAAGGAACCTCTCTTCTTTAGATTCATCGCTACTCACATACAGAAAGTGATAGTGAAGGGTGGAGATGGGTATAGTGTCCTTAACCATATTAACAACAATGGATTATATAATGCAGCAGTTCTCAACCTGTGGCCCACGGCACCATTTCATGTGGCCCACCACCACCTCCACCACACCAGGAAGTGCCATGTGGTGGAGGATGGGCAAAATGGCTGTCCAGCCCCCAAAGCTATCTGAGGGAGCGTGACGCAGCCCCTGTCTTAAAAAGACTGAGAACTCCTGATATAATGTCTCTGTAGAGCTGGATTGGTACAGGGAAACTGCAGTGAGGAATAGCTGATTTAAAGTAAGATGCCAGAAGAACCATTCAGGGAATTTTCTGTATATAAAGAAGCATGGTAACTGCCAAACAGAAGGTGTTGTGCTGAATTAGGCTGTAGGCTTCCATTTTATGTCAATTTTGCTTGAAAAGCATTGTTCCTCAATTTCAGCACTGGAGTGTGAATATTTATACTCTTAAGTATAGTTGTTTCTAAAGGTACCACCTTCTGGTATAAAATAGTTTTACGTTACAGCAGAACTGCAATTTTACTGCTCAGTTAGGATTATGCACAAGTGTGACATTTCCACTGTTTCCTTGGGAAAATCACTGTAGGAAGACCTTACTGTTCAAAAGTTTGGTTTATTTCTCATTTGTCCTTTTGACAGTATAATCCATTTTCTCTAATTGCTGTCTGGATTGTTTTCGCTCTCATTTAAAACTCCCAGAGCACTGCTAGATATGACTTTACCATGGCCATCTGGCACAGTTAAGGACAATTTATTTTGATATTATTTTCTCATACATCAGCTAGTCCACTCAGTTTTTATTTATTTATTTTTTGCTGCCTTTTCTGAAACATTATTTGTCAACACTGTTCTGCAGTAGAAATGCCTGGAATTGCATCGTGCCTGAAAAATAAACAGATACCACAGGAAACTTGAGTCTCCTTGCAAAAAAATGGTTTGGACTGTAAATTATTGTTTTATTTTAAAATTTGGTGTTCATGATAAAACTAATTAGCTGATTTATCTTAAATTTGTTTCAATTCAGGGCTTTAATATGTACAAAGAAGTGGATACATCCATGAAACCTAATATTGAAATATAAGTAAGGTTCCACAAAATTTCCCCCCTAATTATTTTTAGGTTTTGCTTTAAATTTTATGTGGATTAGATGAGGCCTTAACAGAATGTGCTCAAAGCATAGGAGTTTTTGCTTTTTTTGTTTGGAGATGGCGGAAATATGAAACAAAGACAAGAAAAAATTAATTGAGTGGCGACCATCCCATCCCCACCACCCCAGATTCTATCATCAGCAAGGATTCATTTGTATTTTTAAAAACTAACTAGTGGACCAACTGGCCTCTCATAGCTACCTAAATGGCATAGGTTTGGGAGGCAAATTGTCCTAAGTTAAGAACTCACTGTACAGATCATACAACTCTGTATCCCACTGATAATGTCTAAAGAGATTTCTTAACCTGAGGCAATTTGCTTCCAAATGTACAGTAAAACCCCAACTTACGTACAGCTTGAGTTACATAAAATTTGACTTATGTAATTTTGTGCTAAAACCACGTCTTGATTTACTTAAATGCCCCAATTTACATAATGCAATTTCCTGTCCGTTTGCTTTGAGTTACGTAAAAAAATCATTTTTCCTATGGGGTTGATTCAATTTATGTAAAAATTCATTTCCCTATGGGTTTGCTTCAATTTACATTATAAAAAATCATTTTTCCTATGGGTTTGCTTCGAGTTTCATAAAAATTCATTTTCTCCCCTGTTGGTTTGCTTCGAGTTACATAAAAAACGACTTGCGTAAAAGCCTATGGAACAGACTTTTTACATAAGTCAGGGTTTCACTTAATGCTATTTGTGCTATGGCTGTGCAATTAGGTGAAAGGATTTGGGTCAGTGTGTATTTTTAGCCTTTAAAAGTCATTCAGTAAAAGCAAGTCATTCTATGATAATTAACTGATGGTATATGATAAACATTCCCATTTTCTTCCTATCTCAAGTGTTTCTCAATCTACTGGTCTCCAAATTAATGTTTTGGTCCTGAGCTGAATTGGGGGTGACTAGATAATATCATCCCATATATTCCACTTGTTTTTGTCTGTCACTTTAAAATAAGAAATGTGCTTTCAAAGGGCTAAGATAGAAAAATGCATTTCTTCAATTCTTCTGGCTTCTATATTAATTGTTACCTGTGACTATTTGTTTGACATAAACTAACAGAAAAAATAGAGTTTCTACTGGATTGTTAACCATTAAAATCAGAACTCACTAGTATTCTGTCATTAATCTTTATAGGAGTAATCAGCCACATAGATTACCAGCTGATTATTTTCATGACAAGATGTTTTAGAGATAGTATAGTCCTTATTCCCAGGTTGCTCAGTTGAATAACACTTTCTGCTTTATTCCATTTTGCTATCTGTCCAGTCTTCAATAGATAATGATATAGATTTAATTCATTCTAACTCCCATTTGCTGCATCCTTTCAGTAAACTAATCTGCTCTGGCATATAGTAAATAACCAGCATTCTCTCCTAACATATTGGTTTATAGGCTTACTTGCTATCAAAATTTAGGTACATTTCACCCTAAATGAATGAAATTGGAAACACTTTTATCTTAAGTAAAATAGATTTCATTTTATGTGTGAGCATAGTGGTGTTCAAGCATCATACCCCAAAACCTGGATAGAAATAAAAACGTAGTTTTTTGGGAAACTCATCTTATAGCTAATAACAAACAGAATCCATGGCTTACTTTAGTACAACCATATTTACATTTACATCCACTGAATTTTGCATAAAATTGAGGTAAAAGCTGTATACTGCCACAGTACAATGGCCTATTCCTAATTCTTCACAATCACAATTATTCTTTTTATTTTAATCTGGGGTTTTCACTACATATTTCAACAGCAATCATATGTAATCCCTTTTCAACTATTTGAATCAACACATGCAGATTTCATTGATCCAGTGCAGCAGTGCCCAAACTATGGCCCACAGGCACAAATTAGGCCCATACATCTCATTAATCTGGCCCAGGCTGAGAACCCAGGCCCTCTCCAGACTGCCCCCACCCCACCCAACTGCACCGCCTGACATCAGTGGCGGCAGTGGTGATCACACTTTGTCTCTGCTGCTCCGAGCAGCCTCTAGCCTGGTTCCTTCTCTTCAGCAGCCTTTGGGGACATGGATCTCTGCCTTGGGGAAATTATCAGAGCCTTCCCCACTTCAAAATCAGTGGCACTAGGAGAGCCCCTTGGCACACCCAGGATGACATCATCCCAGGCGCACCAAGGGGCTCTCCTAGCACCATGGATTTTGAAGTGGGGAAGGCTCCGAAATTTTTCCCAAGGCAGCGATCCATGTCCCCAAAGGCTGCTGAAGTGAGGGGACCGAGCCAGAGGCTGCTCGGAGCAGCAGGGACAAAGCACGATCGCCGCTGCCACAGCCACTGCTGACATTGAAATGGTCAGTAGCGGGAGCAGCCTGCCTTCGGTCCCTGCAGCTGTACAATTAAGAAAACTGTACAGAAATATATTTGCTGAAATAAATGAATTATGTACCGTCAGTGCAAACCTATGAAGATTTATTTTTCATAACATATGAAGGTGAGTTCACCATTGTAGGCTATATAGTAGTGGCATTTCTCGTGACTCCCCCACTGCCGACTGCACCCCAAACTGGGGTCCCTTCACTCCCTTTATTTGGGACAGCAGCAGGGCAACCAGGTGAAGAGGCCGAGGAACAAACATCCACCCAATTTTGTACTTTTGGGACCGTTAGGTGATTTTTCAAGGCCCTCCCTCCAAACTGCTAGGCAACCGAATTTTTACATCCATGGTAGGCCTGTGAAAAAAATCTGCAGTCTGAACTGCTTTCCTTTCATCTCCCCTTCACCTGGACAAGTTTCAAGGCCTTTCAATGGGAGTCCTGCAAGATCTCACACTTCCAGTAGTGAAACTATCTCAACATTTGAACCAATAATCTAGTTTACAAAACAAACGTCCTTTTTGTCTTTTGTAGGAAACGAAACCAATCCTGGCTCCGTCTTCCTTTTTATTGTTAAAGCAATGAGAAGCAAAGCATAATCCAATAAATATCCAAACAAAAAGCATAGCTAAACGTAAGCTAATAAACTCATAACACACTCTATAAATAAAATTCCCCATTCCTGGGTTCCTAATCTAAATCTATCATAACACACAATTTATAATGTAAAATAAGAAAATGCGCAGATTCTAAGTATCATCCTGGACTCATCTCTCCCCAGAGTTAAAGTCTAACCTTGCTGTAAATCCAGCTAAGTGTCAGCCTGGCGAGATTTCTTCTATCTCTTAGCCAGTGGCCTGGCTTGGCCCCATGGATCAAAGTTTCATCTTCCTGGTGTTCTCCCGATCTTATCTCCTTTGAAGAAGCTCTTTTTTAACTTAACGAAATCCGGGGGTTTTATACACAATGTCCACTTGCTACTCTCTCCTTAGGAATTTTCAGGTGGCCTTGGATTCAGATCTTGAAATAACACTTATCTCTTCAAAATCTTTCAAGGTCAAAGCACGTTGGTAATGTGCCAAGCTCTCATTTTGTCCCCACTCCTATCTCATTGGCAGGGTCATTGACCAATGGTTTGAAAGGGCAATGAACTTGAGTTAGAAAGTTCACTCCCATTCATTGAACTTTGGGAACCCCTCAGGTGTTTCTCTGTCCACTAGAGGTACTAATCCTGATGATGTAATGCTTCCAGGAATCTCTTTGAATCACTGTGCTTTTAAAGCTCCATTTCTCAACCTTGAGACATGGTAACAAGTAACTTAAAACAAAGTAACTTTTCCAAGTTCATGACAGCATTTACTTCATTTCTTACAGGGACTGTCATTCAGTAATGTTGTCTTTACTCAGTCACTAGTGGGAATTGTGAAAAGTAGTTTGAATTGCAGCTTCCCACTCTTAATGACAGGAAAAGCATGCTACTTTGTTAATGGCACTGTAGTGCACTATTAACTGATGAGACTGTAATGAGTCAATCTATCATTCTGATGAGTCCTTCTCATCTGCACATTTTGGTACTGAAGGCTTATTTCTCTTTCCAGGCTTTATTCCAATTGATCTTCATCATTGTCAGTTTATTATAACATTTATATAATACTGATGAGATAGTGTGTACACTCTCAAAAAGTGAAAATAATCCCAGCAAACCATTTCATAATGGGAAGGGGAGAAAATAAAAATAAAGAACACAGACATGCAAAACTTTACATGCAAAAGGATCTCTAGAAAATAAGATAGATGTATATGTGTAAAGAGAATAATGTTTCATAGGTATAAATAACCAAAGTAAAAGGGGCAGAGGCTATAGGAGGCCAGTTTTCATTTATGTCTCTTGTAGAGTAACTTTTACATGCACATGCTATCTTTCCCATTCTCTTTACTCTATTGCAGGGGTGCCCAAACTACGGCCCAGGGGCCAGATTCAGCCCCTGACACCAATTCATCCCATCCATGCCATATTTGTCGCGCCAGGAAGTGGAAGTAAAACACACCCATACAGGTGCATTTTACTTCCACTTCCAGAAGCAGCAAGGGTGGTGCAGGCCAGATGAATTGGTGTCTGGGGCTGAATCCAGCCCCTGGACCGTAGTTTGGGTACCCCTTCTTAAAGCAGAGAAAATGGCAGCCTAAAAATCTATCTTATCCTGTTGCAAAACAGATTGCAAGGAGTGTTTTACTTCTACTTCTGGTGGGAAGAACCATGTGACCGGCCTGCCGAACCATGTGACCAGCCTACTGAACCATGTAACCAGCCCACAGCCCAAAAAGTTTGGGCACCCCTGCTCTATTGTCTTTTTTCCCCTATCCCCTTACTTTTCACCATTAACTATACCATAGTGATATAGCTTTGCTGAAATTATTGCTAGCCATAATTAGTCTGAGGTCAGAGTCTGAAAGTATGGTTTTAAGCTAGTTTAATAAATCCTTAATCCTTAATGTTAACTATGGTTCATACTAGGCATGTACCATCCATAGTACTTCTGTGGTGTTTGCTTGTTTGAGTACTATCTGTAAGGGTTGGTTGGTTGGTTGGTTGTTTTTTTCCTCTCAATTCCAGAATTCTTCATTATGGAAATTCTACCTGCCTAACCCACATCTAAGTTGTGCTCAGCTAGGTTTCACAGTCTAGGTTAAGACAACCTTAGTCCTAGCTGCTGGCTGTAGTCAAATCAACTTCCTAACAAGTAGCTAGACTGGAATTTGGTCTACTCCAGACGATGAAGGTTTTTCTGATATTCAGCCAAAATCTAGGTTCCTGTAATTTAAGCCCATTTTTGTGTGTCCTAAATTCTGAGATGATTGAGAACAGATCAAACCCCTCATCTGTCTGATCTTTCAGGTGTCTGAAAAGTGCTATTATACATCCCCTCTGCCTTCTTTTCTTGTCCATTTCCTTTAGACTTTCCTCACAGGGCTCGGTTTCCATTTTCCTGATCATCTTTGTTGCCCTCCTCTGAACCTGTTCCAGTTTGTTGGCATCCATTTAAAAGTGTGGCAATCAGAATTGGACAGAGTACTCAATATGAGGCCTGACTAGTGCTGAATTGAAGGGAACTATTACCTCACGATATCTGGAGACTATGCTTTTGTTAATACAGACTATTTTTGCTATTACATCACACTGTTGGCTCACATTCAGCTTGTGATCTACAACAATTCCAAGATCCTTGTTGCTTGTAGTATTACTAAGCCAAGTATCTCTCATCTTGTAATTGTGCATTTTTTTCCTCCCTAGGTGTACAACTTTGCACTTATCCCAGTTACATTTCATTCTGTTTTTTGCAGCTGTGTTCAAACTTATCAAGATCTTTTTGAATTTGTTTCTGTCTTCCAAGATATTAGCTGTTCTGCCCAGTTTGGTGCCATCAACAAATTTGAGAAGTGTTCCCTCCACCCCCTCATCCAAGTCATTAATAAAAATATTAAAGAGTACTGGGCCTGGGATTGAGCATTGCGTTACACACCACTTGTTACCTCCTCTCAGTTGGAGAAAGAGCCAATATATGTACTTTCTGACTACAATTCTATAACTAGTTGTGCACCTACCTGACAGTTATTCCATTCAGCTTGCTAATCAAAATATCATGGGACACTTTGTCAAATGCTTTGCTGAAGTCAAGATATATTACAGTGGTGGTGAACCTATGGCATGTGTGCCAGAGGTGGCACTTGGAGCCCTCTCTGTGGAAACCTGTGCTGTCATCCCAGCACAGAGTTTGCCCCACCCCTCTGCCCAGTAGCCCAATGGGAGCGCTTCCTCCCTCCCCCAGCACAGAGTTCACCCTATACCTCTGCCCAACAGCCCAATGGGAGCGCTTCCTTCCTCCCCCCAGCACAGAGTTCATCCCCCTCTGCCCAACAGCCCAATGGGAGCACTTCCTTCCTCCTCCCAGCACAGAGTTCACCCCCCTCTACCCAACAGCCCAGTGGAAGCATTTCCTTCCTTCCCTGTTGCTGTGTTGGCACTTTGCAATAAATAAGTGGGTTTGGGGTTGCAGTATGGGTACCTGGTCTCTAAAAGGTTCACCACCACTGAAATATTATATCCACCGCATTCCTGCCATTTACCCTGATAGTTACATACGGGGCGGCCAACCGTCCCGCATTTTGCGCGGCAATTCCATTTAGGGAGGGGGAATTTCGACTTACCCTCGGTTCGAAAATCGTCCGGACCTCTCCCGTTGCGTCACGGACGCACCGGTTCCCTCTCTGCCCGGCAGGCAGTTAAAGGGAAACGGAGCCAAAAAAGCTCCAATAAACTGCACAGGCGCAGAAACCCAGTTTGGCGCCAAACTGGGTTTCTGCGCCTGTGCAGTTTATTGGAGCCTTTTCGGCTCCGTTTCCCTTTAACTGCCTGCCAGGCAGAGAGGGAACAGGTGCGTCTGTGACGCAACGGGAGAGGTCTGGATGATTTTCGAACCGAGGGTAAGTTGAAATTCCCCCTCCCTAAATGGAATTGCTGCACAAAATGCGGGATGGTTGGCCGCCCTACAATGGTTAATTTATTGGTTTTACTGAACTAGAAAGATTGTAATATACTCCAAATATAAACATATTAATATATGTATCCCTATCCCAGCATTTTATTAAATTTATAGAGTTTTGCATTTGTATTTTGGATTTGTATGTTGTTCTATTCGCTGAAACAACTCAGAGCGGCTAACAACATAGTTGATACAATATCACATATCAATAACATATCAAAGTATCACATACATTTCAAGAAATCCCCCATAACAATTACAAAATTAAGACATCATAAAAAACATTTCAAAACACTTCAAACAGTTCACAAAAATTGCAACTCTACCCCACTCACTAAGTCCAATTCCCTGCCACTTCTTTCCCCCTCAGCCAAGATGGCTGGGCAAGTGTCCATATTGGTGGTAGAGGAAGGTAGACCCACACAGCTGTTCCCGCTCTCCCCGGCCAGAGGCCAGGTAAGAGCAACACCAGAGTCTGGTGGAGATGGGTGTCTCTTCTTAATGCTGCTAGCCCCAACACAGCTGTTCCAACTCTCCCCAGTCCGATTCGTTCCAAGGCCAGCCAGCTGCTCAGCTTGTGGCCAGCCAGCTGCTCAGTTGTCATTTCTTTCCCTCAACCGGACTGGCTGAAGGAGTTAATTAAATTTGTTCTGCCTATATTTTTTTTAAAAAGCAAAAGTAGTGATTGCTTTCTTGTCCAGCTTGGGACAATAGGTGAAAAAGCTACTAGGGTTCTCATACTTAGGTGACTCTATCAAATATGACACATATCCCAGGATTTCTTATAGTATACTATATTATTTTAAATAAAGAGGAAGATTTTTTAAAACATAACGTGTCTTTCTTTTTTGTTTGCCAGGAAACAGATCTCATGACTTTTAACATCTCAATGCATCGATCCTGGTGGCGAGAACATGGACCAGGCTGCATACGAAGAGTAGTGCGTCCTTCAGCTCCTGGGATCTTAGATGATTTTTCCTATGTCTCTGTGACAGGCTGCGTCATTGACTTCCAGTACCTGGAGGTCATTCACAGTGCCTTCCAAATACTCCTGTCTGTAAGTTCCTATTGGCTGACAAAGACAGATTACATTATTCTTGCGATGCCTTCTTTTATCATTTCTGCTTCTTATACACTGCAGCCTGTGTTGAATTGTTTGTATCTGCTCAGAATCTCAATAATTATTTAAATCTGAGAAATGCTGGGAAAAGGTGTAAAAGGAGCATGGAAAATGGTGTTCCTTTTAAAAAGAAGCTATTTTCACATATATTTTGATATGAAATGTGACAGTAAGGTGTATGCCAGTATTTGGCCAGTACTGTATTTGATGAAGTTGCTACAGGTTGTAAGTCTGTATTTTCAGGTTTTGTTATGCAAAATGGAAAATCTGGTAATGATATGTGTGTGAGAGAGAGATGTGCTATTAGGTTGGAACATACTTATAGCTACTCTAATAGGGCTTTCAAGGTAATTGAGATTTTAAAGGAGTGATTTTATCAGTTCCACACTCTTGAGTTTCTGTGACAAAGTGGGGATTCAAAATCAGTTCTCCTGAGTTGTAGTCCATATCTTTATCTACTACATCATCAGTAGTAGCTCATCAGTTATTTTGTTATACAAGAAAAGGATTGGGAAGGGTGTTGGGATCTTTCCCATACCCTTCCCAAATGCAGCGCAGGCAAAGATAAGCGAAACACATTTCCCTATGGGAAATGTGTTTTGCTTAATGAATAACTCATATAACGATCAACTGCATGGAACGCATTATGCTCGTTATGCGAGGTATGACTGTAAAGGCCAGAAAAAGAAAGATAGAAACTCTTAAAACTAAAAGAAGAACATATCTCTGTCCTATCATATGTTTTCCAATCTGTTCCTTGAGTTCATCACCAGGACATAGAAATATGCAAGGGAAACCATCCAATAAAAGAAAGGAAAAAAGAGGGAGGGAAATCTCTTAAGAAATCAGGATGTGGGAGCAAAAATAGAATCTCAACCAAATCCTGGTAGCCTTCCTGCAACTCAAAATTCCCTCTCTTCCCTCCTTGACATTCTGTTTGGCAGCCCTTGTGATGAAACATTTCCCAGGCAATTAATGAAACATTTCCCAGGCAATTTGACAAACAAGGGGTGAAGGAAAGAGCAAATGAAAGAGAGAAACATGAAATAATCAGAAACCTTTGTGTTTCCGTCTCTTTTGGTGAAACAAAGCATTTGGGGCTAAGAGACTCTCTTTGGTGAATTAATTAAAGCAAAGAATCCAAAGATTAAAGCCTCTCACATCTTTTTCCCATTCATGTTAACCCCAAATCCCTTCCCTACCAGGTACTTCAGGTATTGATATCCACAATGAATATGTGGTCAATGTTCTGAAGCATCAGAAATCAGTGGCGGTGGCTGCAACATATCCGAGAATACATTTTTTCCTGAAGCAGGAAAAATGTCATTGGTGTGAATTTGTTTAAGGTGGATCCCAGCTCGCCATGAAGTGACCCACACATTATGATCATGGAGCCATCTCCTGTGGCACATATAAAATGAGACATGCAGAATTTGACACTGGGACTGCAATGAACTGCCGCAGCCTTGAAGGTATTAACAAGGAGTGCCTTCACAGCCACTCCATCTCCGTTGGGAATCAGAATTCTTCCTCTGCTCATTTTGCCATTGGGCCCAATATCATGGTTTCCAATGGCATTTCCTCCATCACCCCACCTAAAAGGGGATCATCTGCCCATAGCCATTGGAAAATGCTTTTCAGCATTTATCACTGATTGACAAAGGTGTCTCTTGACTCCTAAAGTACTTTTCTGATTTGTTATGGAAGTGTTTCTTTATATATGTTCTACATTTGTCAGGCTGGTATCATTCACTTGGAACCAAATGTGGATTACTGTTAGTAGTTGACATAGTAGAGTAGAGAACATAGAAAATTATGTACAGTATATGAAAGTTTGCATGCTTTCCTGTGCATACACATTCATCTGTGTGATCTGTCATTGTGCATTTCCTATACACAAATGTACAGGCATCACCTTTTCTTCTCATTGTCACTGTCCTTTCTATGCACAGTCAGTCTGGGAACGTATCTCCCACTACAAGCAAAGGAAAAGATGTATTTTAAAGCACTTTCTGAGGAAAGCCAAACAACATCAGTGTATCTCATGCAGATGTGGATGTGAACCAGGTTGAATTAAATTAAGAATTTTATTAGAAAACTGAGGGCTAGGATGTAGAAGACCTGATTAGGCTCACAGATGTCAGGTTTCATAACTTAGTAGTTTTGTACAACAGAAAGTAAAAACACTAAGAACACCAAGACCAAATAATGTGGTTAGAAATGTGTCCATAGTGTGAGTTGAAGATTTCTTTACCTTTTTGTAGTATTTCTCCAGGAGTTTTTTCCTATCCACCAAATTGATATAATTTATATTACTTTTAAATAGAACATTTGGGGGGAAGGTAAGAACAGAAAAAATCATTAAGATAATAATAATAATGAAAGCATTATGTGAATGGAACAAAATGTGTAGTCTTTTTGTCTGTGTAATGTGGCTGTTCGCAGTGCCTTATTATGTAAATTAATATGAGTGATTTTGTTAATATATAAACAAAATCACAAGAACAAGAAAGGAAGAGACTTAATGACATACCTTAATCAGCCACAAAGAGCTTATTTGCCTGGGGGAAAGTTCTAAACATCATAGGCACCTAAATTTGCAAGTGTAAAAATCATATTCTTTAGACTTATCAATTTACATGTAATTGTTCATTAAGGTAATGAGGTGTTTTATTAAACTGATGTAGTCCTCTCTTTGGCCATATGACTTGGATGACTCAGTCTCTGGATTAACCTTTTCTTATGAAGCTGTATGATTTGAAAAGTACTGATTGCATAACATGTTGTGCTTGAAAGAATAGGTTTTACTTTTTCTAAGTTAATTTTTCTGCTACAGAAGTGCTCTTCCTTTCCAAATGTCTCACTATTTTAAAAATGAACCCTATAATTCAATGACTATTCTATCAAGGAAACAGTGATCTTTCCTGGATGGACATAGTGTTGACAGTCTCATGGAGTTAAACATGCTTCTTATTAGTTCCCATGGTGTTTTCTTGGCAAGGATAATGGAGTGGGTTGCTAGTTCCTTCACCTTCTTGAAATGACACCCAAAAAAGATGTCCTCATCCTCATAGGGGACTGGGATGCCAAAGTAGGAAGTCAGAAGGTAACTGGGATAATAGGCAAGATTGACCTTGGAGAACAAAATGAAGCAGGGCAAAGGCTAATAGGCAGTGGTGGGCTCAGAAGAGTAACATGCCTTGGTGGGGCACCGTATAAAAATTTGTTTGGGGGCCCTTAGGAAGAGTAAAGATTTGTTTTGCTTATGCACGTTGGGGCCCCCCGTGGCCCGGGCCCCCCGTATAATTGATACGGCAGATACGGCGGTAGCTACGCCTCTGGGTGGGCTCCAAACATTTTTACTACCATACTGTGGGTGTGGCATGGTGGGTGTGGCCAGGGGGGAACCCTGCGTTGCACCCGAATTAGGACTACTTTATTTCAAAACTTGGATGGGCGCAGCCAGCCAGAATTTCTGCTACCAGTTCTGGTGAACTGGTGCGAACCTGCTGGTGCCCACCACTACTAATAGGGGTTTGTCAAGAGACTAGGAGTTTTCATAGAGATGGCTTGTAACTTAAAAATAATTAAAGCAAATAATAATTTCATAACAATCCTCTTATAGCCAGTATTTCATCATAAACTTCATACTGTCTCCTTGACTTCACTAATGATTTTTGCCCCACTGTTTTCAAAGCTTTTGGCAAGTGTTGATTAAGGTACGGATTAGCAATGATATTTTGTGATCTTAAAATACTGTTTCATCAAAGGGAAAAATGAATGTAGTTGGTAAGCTTTTAATTACCAATCTTTAGCAAAGTAACTATTAAAATGAAGACCTTATCAGTTGAAAATATCACCAGAGAAATAAGATTATCCCTTCTCTGCAAAGGTGCTACACTCTAGTCCAGTAGATAATATTTACAATTGGGCTTCATAATGATTTTTTAAGCTAATGTGTCAGCTGTGGTGATATTTGCCTTTGCTTACAGAACCACTGTTGGGCTTCTCTTTTCTTCTGATGAATGAAACCCATGGGTTTCACCTTAAGTGTGAAAATTATGTTTTCACAAATTATTGTTGTTTTTCAGTCTCACAGTCAAGTCCAAGTCTTTGTGACCCCATGGACCAGTGCATGCCAGGCTCCTCTGTCACCTGCCATCCTCCATTGTCCACTCAGATCTATGCCCACTCCATCAACAATGCCATCTAGACGTCTCATCCTCTGCCATCCCCTTCTCCTTTTGCCTTTGATCTTTCCTAGCATCAGGGTCTTCTCCAGTGAGTCCTCTCTTCTCATTTGGTGGCCAAAGTACTTGCGCTTCAGATTCAGTATTTGTCCTTCCAAGAGAGCCACAAATGATTGCCAGCCAATAATTTTTTTCAGTTTAGAGTCCTTATTGAAAATGAATGTAACTGTAGACCTCTTGATCATACCATCTGCTCTTTCTTTCTTTGCTTTTTCACTATTGAGTTTTGTTTCTTTTATTATTATTTTTTGCCCTACTTATTTTTTGTACTAATTCAGTAACTTCATGAAGAATTCAGGACAATTCTAAAGCTTATTTACTTTTTGTCATTTTATTGCTTCTAATAAGGTATTGATGAACTGTAGATTTTGGGTTTGGTACTTTTTATGAACCAACTCAGCTTTATTTTGGGTTGGTTTTTTTAATTAAAAGGTATGGCAGATCTCCCAAGTGTTGTGTCTATTTTAAATAAACAGCTCTTAAGATAAATTTATGGTTGCTACTCTTGCGACTAAATAACAACTCTTTTGTTGCAAAGAATTCAAATATCTTCCTCCAAGAAAACATTAGTGGATAATTTTATTCTCCTAGAACTATTTTTTAAAACTGAAGTTCTATGTACTGTATTTCACCAAGGTGAAAAGCTTTAAACAATAGAACAAAAGACAAGCCCTGATGAAAAGTTCTTTTTGGAATGGTGAGGAAACATAATGGTGAAGAATAAACAGTTGCCAATCACATGAATAACTGATGAGTTTCTCCAAGATCCATTAGCAGCTTAGGAATGTGTAAAATGAAAACTGCTGATGTGTGTTGTTATTTCATTACATCTCAGCCTGAGCAATAAACCTCTGGCTCTACAGGTGTCTATTAAATCTGTTACTAAAAGGAATAAAACTATTTTTAGCTTCAGTTTCACTGCACACTGCATAGACCTTCTGCTACCTTCAACCTTAGCTATTCAGCTGGAAATAAAATCTAGCCTTTAAAAGCACAAAGTGTAAATGAGTTGAAGAGGAAAGGGGTTTTGTTTTCTAAAGGAATGTTGGAATGCCAGTCATTCCATGGCTTGGCAGGTGGCTGAGAACATCACCCCCTCCTCTGGGCCCACAACAACGGCCAGAGAGGAGTTAGTCTGTGTTCTGCTTTGGTCGTTTTGTGAGGTTGTATTTTATGATTTTTACTGTACTGTTGCTGTTTTGACTGTAAACTGTCCTGAGTCGCCTCGGCGAGTAGGCGGCAATATAAATCTGAACAAACAAACAAACAAACAAACAAACAAACAAATAAATTTTACTTTATTTGCTTTTACAGTTTGGTCCTCACAGAAACTAAAGCCCAGGCATAATTTGACATTGCCAAGCCTATGTGTTCTTTTTCAGAAATACATCCCAAATCATTCACTGGGGTTTACTCCTATATTATGTGATTATAGGATTGCTGGTTTGCTGTAAACTTTGGAGAAAGTAAAAAGAGTGAAAAACCAATTGTTAGGGTCAAATTAGGTTATATATTTAACATGTTTTTAGAAGACTGCTCTTTTAAGTGTAAAAGTCTGACATGGGTGCATGTTTCTTCTTTTTTACATACCCTGTGTTTAATGTGCTTGTTTTGTGACCAATCACTGGAATATAAACATCATAATCAGATTTGCAAATGAAGCCTATTTTTATATTCCAGTGATTGGTCACAAAACAAGTACATTAAATGCAGGGTATGTAAAAAAGAATAAACATGTGCCCATGTCAAACTTTTACACTTGAAGGGGTGGGATCTAAAAGTTAACTTTCCATTCCCTCCCCCAATCCCGCATCGAGTGGTTTGAATTCTTAAATGAAACAACTTGGGACATTTTGGACAATTGTTATAATTGTGTTCTTATGCAAAATCAGATTATAATTTTTATTATTTTTTTGGCACAAAATGTTATTCTCACCAGCATGACAGGTCTATCAATAATGGCAGGAATTTACTCTTCATGCTCACAAACAAGGAGGAAAAGCTTGTAATTCCTTCTGCTTTCATGCCAGAATAGGACCAGCTGTGATTTACATTTCTAGTAGGACCAATGTCTGTCTGGCCAGGTTATCCTACTATTGTAACCTACAGCCTGTGGGCCAACCCCGGGCCCCGGGCCCTGACACCATTCCATCTGGCCCACGGCAACGACTCTGGAAGTGGACATATTTACAACAGCCATAAATGCACCTGCACATGCACAAATGCACCTGACATGGTTTATGGCAGCATTTGCAGCAGGGAGAACCACATGTCTGGTCCACTCAGCTGTGTGAGGGGGAGTTGTCTGGGCCATGGCATAGTAATGTTAAGAACCCCTGGAGTAGACCATACTATCAGCTGCTCAACACAGAGTGTCAGGTGGTGGTTAACTAACCTGACAACCCTGAGAACTAAAGGTCTTGGGTGCTGAAGTCCTCAGGGAAGGGTGATGGTCCCCAAGTGGATTAGATCCCACTTAAATCAATCTTGATGGAGGGCAGAAGCTTCATCAATACTGTTCAGGGCTAAAGAGGCTTTTGCATACCAAAAGTGCTCAGGACCAGAAAATGACTTGTGAAACTGGATCAGTCGTATTGGGGTCATGCAGTGGTGCCAATTTTTGGATGTGGAAGAAGAAGGGCTAATCTCTATATGTCTTCCTGAACTGATGTGGAACAGGAAAGAAAAAGAAGCACGCTCCAGTTTATTAAACATAAATTAACAAAAGCAGCCAAATTGCTCTCTATATTTTAGAGCATATTATGTCCAATTTGTGGTCCTAAGTGTGAATACTGCTGTGTTTTTCCTTCTTTTCTTGTGTGCCTCCTATCATTCAGCTGTGCAGCAATGATAAATTCACTTTCTGTCCTTGGCTGATGTTTGTCATTATATATATCTGAACAAATACCCTAGATTCATGTCTTGTGAGTCATGGTATATGACACAGAACATGGTTGTATCTTCTGAACATGACAGTATCTTTGTGAAATCAATTTCATTTTATAAGTCTCCCCTCAGCTGCATGACATAATTGATAACTATCAAGCCTCAGGTGGTGAAGTTATTCTGGCTCCAGATTGAGAACATGGCTCTATCTTGAGCCATCCCATCTAACAGAAGACTTTTGGCTCTAAATGTGGCCCTGTTGATAACTCCTAAAATCTGATCTCCAATCTGTCTGTTATCTGACCTGTTCCCAGATACCAGATTTTTTTTAAAAAAAAGACGGGCTTTTTCTTTCCACATCTTGGAGAGTGTGTCTATCTTTTTAGCTTCCACTGATGTAGCCAATAAGACAGAATTGTATTCAATAATTCTTGATCTTAATCTTCAAGTGCCATATCTGTTCTGAATACAGTCAAACCTCGCATAAAGAGCACCTCGCTTAAAGAGTAACTCACTTAAAGAGCAGGATTTTCTCTGAATGTTCGCTTCGCTTAACAAATAAAACCAACCAAAAACTCGCTTAACAAATAAATCAGGGTTTACAATTCCCCCCCCCACACACACACACACACACAACTGGTCACTTTCAACTGTGTTTCGCTTAAAGAGCAAACTCGCTTAAAGAGCAATCCTGTGGAACGCATTATGCTCTTTAAGCGAGGTACAACTGTATTAGCTATTGTGGCAATGGTCTTCCAGTTCTTAACTCCTCAGAACTATTCTTCTGAGGACATGCCACACCAGTCTCTCAGGTTCTTCAGCCATGAAGTCCATCTATGTCCAAGACCTCTCTTCCCAAAGATCTTCCCTTGCATAACTAGTTTATATTTCATGTTGTTCCTCATGATAGGCTCAAGGTATTGGGCCTTTCTTTGTTTAATGGCCTTAAACAGTTCTTGTTTTTTATGCATTTGGTGCAATACTTTTATACTAGTCACATGGTCAACCTATGATATCCTTAGCATCCATCTGTAGATCCATATTTCAAAAGCTTTGACTTTCTTTATATATGCTTTACTCAATGTCAAGCATCGACTCTGTATACAGTACTTAGCAACAGTGGGAATACACAACATCTCACTAATCAAATCTCTGTAGCGAGAGATCTCTCTTAGAATTCTTAGAAGTGTGATATTGAGTGTTTTCAGTGGAGTGAAAGGTACAGCAATACCTCTGAAAATTAAGGAGGAAGTTTGTATGATAGGAATACATGCTGAGCCATTTACAGAAGCTGAACTGCAGTTTGGCTTTTCAAAGGACAGGCTTTGATTTTCATTTTCCTTTGACAAAATTAAAATTGCAAAGGCAGCCAGCAGGATAGCAAATTCTCCTTCTGTTTTGTGAGGCAGCTTTGATGCTCCAGCAGCAGTGGAGCCCTTCTTTCTCAAAAAAAAAAGGGGGGGGGGACAATGTTTTAATGAAGCATTGTGTGTACTTTTAGCAAAGCCCTTTCCCTTGTAAAAATGGCGCAGATTTCCAAGCAGACTTAAAATCATTTTAGTGGGCTTTTCTTTCATTGTAAAAAAGAGACACTTGAGAATGAGAATTCTATTTTTTAAATATATTTTCTGCCTTTGATTTCTTATATCTCTCAGGCTTCAGTTTGTTATTTGTAGCAGCAAAGCGGGGCAGGTTTTTTTTAAAGGCAATTTTATGTTCAAATGTAAGTCTCCCAGTTCTCCACTTTTTAGCCCAGCTAATAAAAATACTTGGACTAGATCAGGCATTCACAACCTTCTTTTGCACTGCCAGTACTTTATAGCTAGGTTTGCATTTAGGAGATTGTTTCTGATAGTGAGGAAAACACTGGTTCCAATTAGCATACATTAATTTGATTATAATTGTTAAGTTTTAAATAGATATGATGAGTAGCACACACTTCTGTCCCACACTTCTGGGGGAATAATGCAGAATTTAATAATAATAACTGCATACCATTAAGTCAATTTTCTAGATTTTCTAGGCAGAGAATAAATATACGTGGTTCCCATTTCCCCTCCTTCTCCAGGAGGGATTGTGCAGCATTGTGTATGGTCACATAGGCTGGCTCTTCTCTCTGGAGGCACAGTGGGGAATTGAACTCTGTGGTGGCTGTGGTGGCAGCAACTCATGTCTAAGAATACATTTTTTTCCTGAAGCAGGAAAAATGCCCTTTGCATGAATTTGTTTAAGGTGGATCCCAGCTTGCCATGAAGTGACCCACTCAATATGATCACGGAGCCATCTCCTGCAGCACATATGAAATTAGACTTGCAGAATTTAACACTGGGACTGCAGTAGACTGCCACAACCTTGAGGATATTATCAAGGTGCACATTCACAGCCACTCCATCAGGCATGGTCTCTTTTGCCTCCATGGTCATTGGGAATCAGAGCTCCTCCTCTGCTCATTTTGCTGTTGGGCCTAATATGATGGTTTCCAGTGGCATTTCCAGTGGCCCATAGCTGTTGGCCACTTTAGGGAGTCAGGTTATTTACTGCTGTCCAACATTCGGCATTGAGTAGCTGTCTGTATGGTCTACTCTATTACCATAGCAGGACATCCGACCAGACATTAATTGAACTCCTAGCTGCCAGACAACTAAACTACTGAGCTATCAGCTAGCTAAGAGGTGAAAAATATCCAGTTCAAAAAATTTAAAATATGAGTGACTTTTGAGATGAAAATTATGAAAATGGAATTGTACCTGGCAAGGCCTTTTGATACACTGTCTGCTGCAATGATATGTTTAAAGAACTTGGCAATTAAAATTAGTGTCATTCAAAAAATGCTGAGTTCTTCAGTGTCTGCTTTGGCAATCAAGCCAACTTGCCATTATACCACCATTCTAATGTATGTCTTAGGAGCACATACTATCTGCTTCAATTTAATAGACTTCTTTAAAACATCTAATTGTACAATCCTGTTTCACTAATGGCTCCATGGGGACTCACCCTCAGTCTCAAATAAAACTGGGAAATGATCTCAGTTGGAACTAATTTTGTTACAGTGATGTAATCATATATTCTTGTGCACACATATTATTGGCAACAAACTCTTCCCACATCAGCATGGCCTCTATCTTTCAGTGCATTTGAGGAATTGTACAGATCAGTAGTTCCCAACATTTTCTTATGTATGCTGCTACAATGCCATTGAAAGCTTTTACAGCTCACCTCATAAATATGGCATTTTAAATATTTTCAATATTGGGATCTTGCTGCTTCTTAATCTCTGTTATACTTGCAAAATATCTGATATTTGTTGTCTTATCAGAAACAAAATGAAAGTTCCAACATTATGATCACTTCACTGCTTTGTCTCCTTCTCTCTCTAAATTTGGATCATCCACATTGGTCTCCTTTGCAAATGTGGGCTTCATAGACTTCAATGTGCCATCACAATAGGAGCATAGGAATCCTTCTCCACAATGAGCGAGACCATTGGGTCCATCTAACCTCTGAATGGCAACAGATTTCCAGGATAACAGACACAATTCTTTCTTAGCTTTGTCTGGAGAATCCTGATAATCTGTAGTGTTTCCCCATTTAAATTCTAATCAAGGTAGTGGAGAAAGAGCATGAGGAATACATTCACAAACCTTTGATGAATGTGAGTGGATGTAAAAACATTATAGTATGAAAGACAGTGTATGGGTTCAGATGTTGACTTGAAAGGCTATATCCTTATTCTAAGACTTCCCTACCTCTGGGAGGGAAAAGTTTAGGCCCAGGACTGTGATATCAAATGGCAAAAAAATGGAAGATGAGGCTATAAATAATTCTATGTAAACCCCCCCCCCCATGTATTGTATTTTAGTGACTTTTTAAAGATACTAAGTAACATTAGGAGTCAAGCCTTGCTGAAATTTTGGAATCTAAATAACATGATGGATCCAGGCACTGTATGTACCACCCAGACCTGAGACCGGGACAAAATGGCGAAGGAGTAACACACACCTCAAACAGGCTGCGTGATGAATGTTTTGGAAAAGGTGAAAAAAGGAGGCTGTCAACGATAAATTTGAGAAAATGACAGATGAGAGTTGTCGGGAGTGAAGATGGTGAAAGATTTCAGAGGGAATGAGAACTCAGGACGGCGGAGAGAAAGGAAAAAGCTGAAAGATGCTGAAGAGGGAGATAATGAATAAAACAGACATACAGGTAAAAAGGCAAGGAATGGATGGAATGTTTAACCCAGTGAATTCTTTATAAGACACCCTTGTAAATCTCCCAATGCTTTTACTTTTTGGATTACAATGTTTGTTTAAGGCTCAGCAACTGGAAGGATGTTTTATTGATTAGACCAAAGGAAAGATAACACAGTTAATCTCCCACTGCTGAAGCCATGGAGAAAAATATTAAGAGACAAGTATGAAGAGAGAACAGTTTTGAAACTTTGAATACCTCTAATCTACTTTGAAAGTAAAATTTTGAAACTCTGAATATTTTGAATACCTTTAGTTTGCTTTGAAGGCATTGGACTTAAGATTTGATAAATGGAGAGAAGATAAAGTGGTGGATTACTATTTAAAGACCTGGTGTGAATTGCTATGAGAGACTGATTACTGGAGCTGACAGAGACTACCGGTGATACAGCTGGAAGAGGAAGTTGGAGATAAAGTATACTAAAAGAGAAAGAAAATGTGTGGACTATGATGTTTATTTAAAGACCGGCAACCAGAGAGATTTACTTGGCTAAAGATAACATTGTTAATTACTTGGTGCAGAGTCCGAGAGAAAGTTGGGAGTGAATTACTTTAAAAGACAAGTTCTCTTTTTCCTTTTTGAAGATACGACAAGTGGAAGGAAGTTCAAAATGTTTGACTAAGAATGACTTGGTATGAGAGTCTGATTATTAAAGTGTAACAGTGGAGAATGACAACTCGAATTTAACATATAGTAGTGGAAAATCTGGTAAATAATAATGAGCTCTATAAACATTATAGATTTTAGTGAATATAATAAAATTGTATCCTACTGGGAGGAACAGATGAAACAAATGAAACAAATGAATAGTATACTCGAAGAGAAGGAAGAAATAGCAGTTGCTACAACGGATAAATAGGACTTGATACAATTAGAGAATGAAAAAGAAATAGAACAAAAGAAAACAGAAGCAGAAAATTGGAAACCAATAAAACTAGAAGAAGAAAAACAATGCCTGGATGTAATGGGAAAATGGATGGACACTTGGGATAAAATAGAGAGAAAATTGGATAAAATGAATGAGGTAAGGAAGCAAGAAATGAGTGATATCATGAAAAAACAACAAGATTTGAGGAATTTGTTGGAAGATTTTATGAAAATAATAAATGACAAATTTGCGTTACTAGAACTAAAATCAAAATCTATAGAAGAAGAGGTCAAAAATACTAAACAACAAATGAAAGATTTTATGAAAGAACAACAGGATTTAAGGGATGGACTGGTAAATTTAAAGTCAGCAACAAATGATAAAATTGCTGCAACAGAGGAAAGGTTAAAATCTGTAGAGGAATCAATTGAAATTATTCAAGGAAAAAGAAAAAAGGGAGATGAAAGAAGTGATAAACAAGAAAAGAGACTTTACAAGTTGGAAATAGAGGCAAAAAAGAAGAATTTATTGATAAAGAATATTCCAGAACTTAAATTTGACAGATTAAAGGAAAGAATCATCAAATGGTTGAATGAACTGAAGATGGGGAGAAATTTTACTCAAGAAGATATATCAGCAGTTTACAGACTGGAAAAGAAAAGAAATGGGACATTTAAAAGATATGTTTTGGTAAAATTTGTAAGTTTGGAAAGTAAATTAAAGTTGATGGCTTATTTAAGGAAAAAAGGTACACAGGTGCCAAAGTTGGAGGGTGAACAATTGGATATTTACCAGGATTTATCAAAAAGAGAAAGAATGTGGAGGAAAGAAATCAAACCAATTACTAAACTATTAAGAGATAAGGGAGTGAATTATAATTGGCAACAATTCCAACAGCTGAGATTCTTTTGGACAGGGAAAGTAGTGATGATAAGAGAACAAACTGATTACATGGATACATTGGAATCATGTAATATTATTGAAAAAGGATCAAAAGAATGGAGGGAAATCAAAGAGAAACTCTCAAATATAGGCAATAATTGCAGTATCAGTGAATAAATTTTAAAGAAACAAAACTGACACGACTTCTCTCTTGGACCAAAAGAATTCTGATTTTTATTTTTATTTTTCTGAATTAAAAGAAGCACATAGTAATATAGTTATGGGGGGGAAATTATTATTAGTTAACAGATGGATGTAATTCCCAAAGCAATATGAAGTGTCTGATTAATCTGTGTAAAGAAAACTTAATTTAAAGGAATATTAATTTTGGGAAAAAATTAATGAGTTGTTATCATATGTTAAGGAAGATGAAGAGAAGGAAAGAAAAAAAAGAAAAAAGAGAAAGGAAAAAAGAGAAAGAAATAGATACGTAAAGATGGCAAATTATGGGATGTAAAATATTTATGGGTAAGGGGGTGTAGGGCCAAAACCTAGATTTCCCTCATAGAGTGTGTCGATGTATTACTTATATAATTAAGGAAAGAGAAAAGGTATATAGGTGCCAAAGTTGGAGGGTGAATATTTGGATATTTATCAGGATTTATCAAAAAGAGAAAGAGTGTGGAGGAAGGACAACAAACTAAATACTAAATTGTTATAAGGTGGCGAATTAAAATAGGTAACAATTCCAATAGTTGAGATTCTTTTGGATATGGAAAACAGTAGTGATAAGAGAACAAACTGACTATATGGATACGTTAAAATCATGTAATACTAATGAAAAAGGATTAGAAGAATGGAAGGAAATCTAAGAGAAACTCTCAAATATAGGAAATAATTGCAGTATCAGTGAATAAATTTTAAAGAAATAAAACTGATATGATTTCTCTTTTGGATTAAAAGAATTTTGATTTTGATTTTCTGGAACAAAAGAACATAGATATGGGGGGGAATTAAGTGATAAGAGAACAAACTGACTAAAATCATGTAATATTATTGAAAAAGGATTAGAAGAAAGGAAGGAAATCAAAGAGAAACTTTCAAATATAGGAAATAATTGCAGTATCAGCGAATAAATTTTAAAGAAATAAAATTGACATGATCTCTCTTTTGGATTAAAAGAATTTTGATTTTGATTTTTATTTTCTGGAATAAAAGAAGTACAGTGTAACATAGATATGGGGAAAAATTATAATCAGTCAACAAATGGATGTAACTCTTAAATCAATATGAAGTGCCTGATTAATCTGTGTAAAGGAAACTTAACTTAAAGGAATACGAAATAACAGTATAATAGCAGATAGTAAGGGAGAAAGAAACAGAAAATGATGGAGGGTAGTAATGGAGAAGTAATTGGATAATTGGAGCATAATTGAGACAAACTAGTAATAATGTTAGTAATTTTAAGGAAAGAGAATTGTTATTGTCTTTTTTGTTTTGTTTTTTGTATTAAAAGAGGTTTGGGGCAAGAATTGACAAGAAAAATTGTTTTTTTTGGTTGTTGTTGGTAGTTTTCAAAGGTTATGAAGTGCCTATTGACTAATTGGTATAAAGGAAAATTAATTTAAAGGGTCGTGAATAGGAAATAACTATAATCAGCCGTGGATGTAACGCCCAAACCAATACGCAGTCTTGATTTAAAAGATTATGCACTTTGAAAAATAAATAATCAGTTGTCATTGTATGTTAAAGGAAGAAACCTTATACAGGAAAATATATTAATAGATTATAGAATGGGATAGATAACTGATTAGAATGGGGAAGTATGATAATATCTATAAAAATTGGGCAACGGAGTTGGTAGGAATCAAATAAGGTGTTGACAAAAATGATAAAAGAGAGTAGTTTAGAATAAATACGAGAGAGAAATATAAAGTATTAAAAAGATGAAGGAGCTGAAGATGGGGAGGAATTATAATAAAAATACAATAGCAGCATAGGTAAAGGGAAATGAGAAAAAGGGTTTTGCTTAAGGGTATGCTTGGAAATATAAAAATGAAGTTTAGGATATTATAGATGGAAGGAAATTGAATAATTAAATTACTTGGTGGTAAACATTAAGTCAATGTAACACCTGAATTGTTAGGAAGAGTTAGCTGTTCCCATTGTCTTATAAGTTGAAGGACAAAAATATGCTATAGTATACTTATAAAAATATTATGGAAATGTAAATAATTTTTGTTAAAGAAAGCTAAAGGGGGATAAGGGTTGAAAATATAGAATAGAAATAAAAAGAATAGGGGTAAGATAGCCATAAGCAGAAAGAAGGAAGAAGGAATAACTGTATAGCTTTGAGCAAGTTGATTTATTTGATACTTTCAAATATTGATATGAATTTGCCTAGTCCCAGTCTCCCCTCCCCCTCTTCGACACTCGGAGGCGGTTCTTCAATGGAAGGATGGGGGAGAGAAGATGACAGAATGGTGAAAGGTTCAGGGTGGGTGATAGGGATTTATGTTGCGTTAATACAGGAAGATGGGAGGTGAAGGGTTGGATGTGGGTGAACTTATTTACCTATTGTATGTCTCTTTGATGTGCGTATGTAGCTGGTTCTTGTTGTTTGGCTTTGTCATATTGGATGTTTTTCTTCTTATTTTTGATGTTGTGTTTTTTTGTAATCTTTTGTTTGTGTTTCCTTGTTTTAAAGATCAATAAAATTAAAAAAAATGTACCACCCAGACCTAGCTAAGGCTGTCAACTTAATGCTTTTCTTGGTCAGCTGATTACCTGGCTCAGTTTGACAACATTCTTGTAAATAAATTACCCATATAGAGGAGCACATGTGCATTCATTAGATAGATCCTTATAGGAAGAGTGCATGCTAGAAGGAGTAATTGGATGGCATCCAAAATATTAATTTGGCTAAACTGTTATCGGAAGAGGCTGACTTCCACCTTTCTTTGTGCCAATTGTGGAGATTTTTTTCATGTTAAGTGCTCTCTTTTCAAAATATCAGAAAATTGTAATAAAAAAAGTCTCTCCAGTCATTTGCCCTTTCTATTACCTCTTGCAGTGTCCTTGCAGATTACATTGGCAAAACTGCAAAATCTATTATTGGCTATAGCCGTCTGATGATACATTAAGGAAATTGAAACTACAGAGGTAGTTCCAAGTTCCAGAGGGCTCTTGAACAAGGTATTCTCACCGAGTCCCACTTTTAGAGTGGCTACTATTTTCCTTAACACTAGTATTATTCACTTAGACTCCTTATACAGCCTAGACTACACAACTCCAGAAAGAGAGCACATGTCAAGCAGGATGTTGCTCGACCACTTTGCATGCATGAATGTAAAGTGGGCAGATAAACATACAATGACAGGTGAGAAGAGGACAAAGAGGACCAGGTTGCTTCAGCAGTAAGGTGTTAGCTTCAGCTGATACCCTATAAATGTTCTCTTGAACCTGGACCTGCTTATATATACCCTTGATGTGTATCTTACAAAAGCCATATGAAGGGTTGTATTTTCACCTTTGAATTTTCTGCATGTACTGGGGTCTCATGTAAAACACATAATATTTTTTTAAAAAGTTCCTCCCATTCAGTATTTCTAGTTCTCCTTCGTGTTGTTTGGGGATGCACACTGATGGGTTCTGCGCCTGCGCTGAATCCTGAGCGGAGCTGGAAAGCTGATTGGATAAAGAGTTTTGAATGTGGGACCGCCCACCATGCCCAACCCCTTTAGGCGCCATTTCGCGCTCTCCCCTCAGTTTGCTTTTTTCCGCTGCGCAAGCAGGAGCCTGGAAAAAAAGCTGTGAGTACTTTACTGAGATTGTCTCAGAATCTTCCAATTTTTCCTACCTTACAATTTTTTCTCGGACTAGGGGAATTGTTCCCTTGGTCCTCGTGTGGCTGGGGCTCGCCCTCAGCTGCCGGTAAAAAAGAAAAAAAAAACCAGAAGGAAACCGTTCCTTCCTGCAATCTCGTGCCGGGGCCTCCCGGCCGGGATAATTTTTTCTCTTCGGCCATCTACCTCGGTGGATGGCCTCAGCAGCAGCGTTCAAGCAGTGTCCGTCCTGCAAGAGAAAGTTCCCTAGTTCGGACGGACACGTGCGCTGCCTCCGCTGCCTCGGGGAGAGCCACCAGGTCCAGACCTGCGAGGTGTGTAGAGGCTTCTCGAAGGCCGCCATCAAGAACCGCCAATACCGCCTCCAAGCCTACCTCATGGAGGCCGCCCTCGCACCACCGCCTCCCCCAGCTCCAGAGCAGGCCGCTGCCTCAACGTCTGCTCCTTCGACCTCTGCTCCTTCTTCACGGCCGTCGGCCTCTGAACTGTTTAGACGGAAGAAGGAGCAGGAGAAGAAGAAAAAAGATAAAAAAGAGAAGAAGAAGCGCCGCAGCTCTACCTCTTCTCTCCCGCCGACCCCGGGACCGGCTCACCTCTCGCCGCCACGCTCCCTAGCATCCGCCCCGGTTGCAGCCCCACCTACGCCGGGCAGGATGCAGGTCGATGTCCAGGAAACTACACCGGAGAGGGCCCCCAGCCCTCCGCCGTCGCCAGAGGCCCTTCCACCTCCACCGCCGCGACGATCTACCTCCCTTCGCGACCATTCCGTGGCTCCTGGTCTGGCTTCCGAAGCGCCACCCCAGTTGAGCCTCATCGCCCCGTTTATCGAGGCGATGGTGTGGAAGCTGCATGCCGAGCTCCAAGGCCCTCGACCGGCACCATCCGAGTTCGTGGAGCACCCCCTGCCTCCCGAACCAACCACGGAGGCACCACCGCTCCGTGACGAGGGTCCGGCACCGAAGCGGCACCGAGTGGAACAGGCGCGGTCGGAGGCCTCTCTCCCTCCGTACCAGCTGCCTCTGCCGGGGAGCGATCCGAGATCCGCCAGGCCGTACTGGTCGGACTCGGACCCCGAGGCCTACCTGCCACCGCCCAGCGTCTCGGTGCGGTCAGGAGGCTCCGACGACTCGTCGGACCAGGAGGAGGAGGATCGGCCACCACCGGTTGCGGTTGACAAGTCCCCGGACGAGAATATCGGCTCCGTCCACGGCTCCCAACCGGAGGACCAGAAAACATACACGGCCCTCCTCACCCGCCTTGGATCCACGCTGGGAATCCGAGCGGAGGCTCCCCTGGACGAATGCGAAGACGTCGTCTGCGGCCTGGCCGACCGGAAGGAGCTAGTCCCCGTCCGTCTGGGACTGCTCCCGAAGATCGCCAAGGCGGCCAAGGAGATCTGGAAGAGACCCGTCTCTTCCCATTCGGTGTCCAACAGGGTGGACTCCATGTACAGACTGCTGGAAGACTCCGACTTCCTACACGTCCACCCGGCGCCAAACTCCCGAGTGGTGAAAGGCTCCCAACACCGGACACCGATTAGTAGCACCCCCGTTCCGTCAACCCAAGAAGGGAAGAAACTGGACGCACTGGGCAGGAAGGTCTACGCCAATGCCTCCCTGTCCTTCCGTGCGTCCAACTACGCGACGGCCATGGGGGGCTACCAGTGCCGACTGTGGGAACAAGCGGAGTCCTTCAAGTCGCTGTTACCGCCGGACAAACGAGCGGACTTCGAGCGGGTCTGCATGGAAGGAAACCAACTCGCTCTCCAGCAGATCCGTACGGGCCGCCACGTCACGGAATCAGAGGCGAAGAATCTGGCCTCTGCAATCCAGCTTCGTCGCCACGCCTGGCTCCGTTCCGCTGACTTGCAAGACGACGTGAAACGGCTGGTGGAAGAGCTCCCCTTCGACGGTGAGGGTCTCTTCGCCAAGGAGACCGACACCTCCTTGGGAGAGCTGAAGGGGGACTACGCCACCATCAAACAGCTCCGTCCTCCACGCCGTGGGTCCCACCGTTACCAGCAGGACCAACCGTCGACGTCCCAGGCGGGTCCTTCCTACCAACCTCGCCCACCGCAGAGGCAAGGCGACTACTCCCGGTACCAGCCCTACCGGCCACGGCCACAACCCAGCCGCCCACGCTACCAGCAGCGTCCCCAAACTGGTAAACGCGCGGAACGGAAGGGCAAACAACGTGTTTGACTCTTCCGTGACTGAGACTCTACCCTACCGCCCCCTCGCCAACTACCTATCGGCCTGGTCTGCCATCACCACAGACCGATGGGTTTTAACCATCTTAGACTCTGGCTACGCGATCGAGTTCAGGAAATGCCCTACTGTCGGACGGATCCGCGTCACCGATCCGTCCCCACCGCTCCAGGAAGAACTATCAGCTCTCCTAGAGAAGGGCGCCATAGAACCAGTTGCAGCGTCGGAGTCTCATGAAGGGTTCTTCTCCCGCTACTTCCTCGTGGACAAAAAAGACGGGGGGACACGTCCAATCCTGGACCTCCGTCTCCTCAACAAGCACATCGACGCGAGGAAGTTCCGGATGGTGACTCTTCATTCCATCCTCCCACTGATCAACCACGGGGACTGGTTCACCGTCATCGACCTGAAGGATGCCTACTTCCACGTATCCATCAGAAGGGAACACCGCCGATTCCTACGCTTCCAGATCGGCGGCGACGTCTACCAGTACACCTGCCTACCCTTCGGCCTCTCCACCGCTCCGAGGGTATTCACGAAATGCATGGCGCCGGTGGCTGCTCATCTTCGGCTGCAAGGCGTCCAAGTGTTCCCGTACATAGACGACTGGTTGGTCTGCTCCCCGACCCAACAGAAAGCCAAGGACGATGTTGCCCATTGCCTGGCCCTTATGCAGAGTCTCGGTCTACGGGTCAACTACAAGAAGTCTCAGTTGACCCCCACTCAACGAATAGACTATATCGGAGCCGTATTGGACTCTCTGGCTCTGAGAGCCTACGCTCCACCCAAACGTCTGCTCGACATCCTCACGGTAGTGGCTCGGATCCAGGGCAGTCGTCGCGTCCGTGCCAGGGACGCCCTCCGCCTCCTAGGACTCATGGCGTTGACCACAGCAGTGATCTCGCACGCCAAACTCAAAATGCGGTCGCTCCAGTCGTGGCTCCTAGCCTCCTTCGACAGCACCCACGACAACCTCGGGAAGTGGCTCACACCGACCCCCGAGCTGCGGGACCAGCTGAACTGGTGGACAATGGACCGCAATGTGACCGCCGGGAAGCTCTTCACCCTCCCCGCGCCATCCGTCCAGGTCACCACCGACGCGAGCACGCACGGATGGGGTGCGTGCTGCCTCGGGTTATGGGTCCACGGCATCTGGACGCCCGCGGAAGCCGACCGCCACATCAACTTCCTCGAGCTGTTAGCGGTATGGAAGGCGATGAGGTCCTTCAGACTGTCCCTAGTAGGCCGCGTGGTGCAGATCGCTTCGGACAACACCACGACCCTAGCCTACCTCAACCGGCAAGGAGGAACCAAGTCCCTCTCCCTCCTTCACCTGACGGTCCAGATCTGGGAGTGGTGCCTGAAGGTACATGTGTTCCCCATCGGTGTCCACATCCAGGGCACGCTGAACTTAGAGGCGGACTCCCTGAGCCGCAAAGGGACAGCGATGCACGAATGGGAACTGGACGGATCGGTGTTCGACCGCCTGTGCCGACGGTGGGGCACACCGAGCCTAGATGTGTTCGCGTCACAGATCAACACCAAGTGCCTCCGTTACTGCTCCAGGGCCGGGATCGGCCATGGATCGGAGGGCGATGCCTTCATGGTGCCGTGCACCAGGAACTGCTGTACATGTTTCCTCCGATCCCTCTCATCCAACGGGTCCTGGTACGGATCCGTGCGGAGAACGCCCGGGCGATCCTGATCGCTCCGTCATGGCCGCGCCAGCCGTGGTTCCCGCTACTCCAAACCCTGGCTTGCGACCACTTCCGCCTGCCCACCGATCCGAACCTCCTCCGCATGGAGGACGGTCGGATCCTCCACTCGGATCTGCCGAGCCTACACCTGACGGCCTGGTTTATCCGCCCGACATAGCACGGATCCTTGAACTTTCAAGGAAACCTTCCACGCGAAAGTCCTACGATGCCAAGTACCGTCGCTTCATAGACTTTCTAGCATCCAGTGACCACACTGTGGACTCGGCATCCCTGCAGGACGTCATGTCCTACCTCCTGCACCTGGCCGAGTCAGGATCTGCACACTCATCCTTAAAGGTCCACTTGGCTGCGGTGGTAGCCAAGGCCCCACCCTCATCAGTCTTGTCCTCCGCTTTCAGAGACAGGACTGTTAAAAGATTCCTCCAGGGACTGCGTAATGCCTACCCTCCAGTGAAGATACCACCTCCTCAGTGGTCCCTCACTGCTGTGCTCACCGCGCTCACGAAGGCGCCCTTTGAGCCCATGGCTACAGTGGACATTAAGTTTGTTTCTTACAAAACTGCATTTCTCGTAGCCATCACCTCTGCCCGGAGGGCAGGAGAACTGGCAGCCCTGCGGTCTGACCCTCCTTTTCTCAAGTTCTACCCCGATAGGGTAGTATTGCACCCGGACTTGACCTTTCTGCCCAAAGTCCTGACTGAATTCCATCTGGCCCAGTCCATCACGCTTCCAGCATTCTTCCTGAATCCTTCGTCTGCACAAGAGAGAGTGTGGCATTCGCTGGATGTCAGGAGGGCCTTGCTGTTCTACACACAAAGGACTGCGTCCTTCAGGAGAGCCAAACAACTGTTTGTGGCCTATGGTGGCAGGTCCAAGGGACACTCTCTGTCTGCCCAGAGACTTTCCAAATGGATCTCAAGCACCATCTACTTGGCCTATGAGATGTCATCTCTACCACCCCCGCCTCATGTCCGGGCTCACTCCACCAGGACATTGGCTTCCTCCACTGCGTTCCTCGAAGGCATCCCGATGGAGGACATCTGCAAGGCCGCTACCTGGTCCAGATCCTCCACCTTCATCACCCACTACCGGGTTGACACAAGGTCTGCTCCCGATGTCAGACGGGGCAGGTCCATCCTGACGGCTGGTCTCCGATCCTCTTCGCTGATGACCGCCCATCCATGATGCCATCGCGCTCTCCTACATCTCAGGACGCCGGCTGCCCACCATCCAAGTAAGTGAGCTTGCTAGTCACCCATCAGTGTGCATCCCCAAACAACACGAAGGAGAAGGACAGGTTTCACTTACCAGTAACTGTCGTTCTCCGAGTATGTTGTTTGGGGATTCACACAACCCAACCCTGCCTCCCCTCAGGGCTGCCGGCCTGAGATGGCCTTATGCCTAGCGAGCAGCTTTAATATCAAACTGAGGGGAGAGCGCGAAATGGCGCCTAAAGGGGTTGGGCATGGTGGGCGGTCCCACATTCAAAACTCTTTATCCAATCAGCTTTCCAGCTCCGCTCAGGATTCAGCGCAGGCGCAGAACCCATCAGTGTGAATCCCCAAACAACATACTCGGAGAACGACAGTTACTGGTAAGTGAAACCTGTCCTTCCCAGTACACCTTGGAGGTACTAGAGATTAAACATGGATCCTTGCTGGAACTAAACTAGTTTGGCCCATAGCTTGGAAAAGTTTTTTTTACTTCAGCTTTCACAGTCCTTCAGTCAGCTGGCTAGGGGAAACATATTCCCTTAAAGTTCCAGTTGTGAAAGCTCTGATTTAGTCACTTTCTGGATAAGTGTGCATCGAAGCTACCCCATTATTTGCTTCCATCTGTGAATTAAAGAATGCTTCAGTGCAAAGAGATCCTGCATTGCTTCATTGTGAGGTGTAGCAGACAATGATCCTTCAAGCATTATAATCTGCCCTGTACTGGAAACCTTTCACAAAACTCTCTTGAATGTAAACCTCAGCCTAAAAAAAATTCACTAAGTATAAATCAGGGGTTCCCAACCTAAGCCCTGTGACCAGATCTGGCCAACAGCATCATTTCATGTGCCCCCCACCCTTCCAAGGTCATTCAAGAAACAAAACGACCACCACTTTGAAGCTGTTGGGACAAAATGGCCACCACCATCATGCAGACAGAGCAAAATGGCCGTCTGGCCCTTGAAGGTGACTGAGAGAGCATGACCCAGCCCAGAGCTTGAAAAGGTTGGGAACCCCTGGTATAGATAGTGGGGATGTTTGTCCTGCCCCCACTCCCAACCCCAGAAAGAATTCCTCTTTTAAGTCAATCTTACTCTTGGCACAAGAGTGATTGAAGAAGACTCTGTCAGTCAAGTACCAGCTATAAATACCAATCCTTTGTCTTTGGTGCTGAAAAATGAAACAGGTGATATGTCCAAAAAGGCTTAAAGGAGAATGCAGAGACTAGCCAGCAGTTAATTCAGAGCCAGTACAAATAGGCTAGCCATCTTAGCATCTGACACCTTTAACGGAAATCTGTATCTTGTTCAACTGCTTTTTTTAAACAAACAAAAAATCATTATCCAAAGCCATTATGACATATTGTTATAGGTTTACTGAGAGGCGCACTGAGTGGCAAACTGTAATGTAATTACATTACATACAATGCAAATTCATACAAGATATGGATTGCCATGGTTCTCAAGTCTCAGTAGTCAAATGTTTCCCCATAAGAAACATGCAGTAGCTATTTAAAGAGAGATTACATACAATGCAAATTGTATGTAATCTCTCTTTAAATAGCTACTGTATGTTTCTTACGGGGAAACATTTGACTACTGAGACTTGAGAACCATGGCAATCCATATCTTGTGACACAGGTAATTAGTACTCTTCAAAATCTGGTGATCAGAATTGACAACATAAACTCCTTTAATGATGAAATAATGCTCTCTAGAAACATAGGAGAAACAGCAAGATATTGGAAAGGCTAATTTAAAAAGAACAATGGTTTCTGTCCATCAGATTTAGGTATTTTAAGCCTTTCATTTATTTGTCTAAAAACTTTGTATTCCAAGGGTGTATAATCTAAATTAAATAATCAAAATGTCAATCTAGAAACATTATTTTAACACAATTTATGAAAACTGGGAAAGACTGTTGCCCAGTAGGAGGCTACTAGAGATAGGAATTTTATTTTACAATGAAAAAGAAAAATACAAAAGAAACTCTTTCTCCCATTTATTCATGTTCTTTTGTTGATTCCCAAAAGACAGTCTAAAACAAGAGTGATTCACATTAACAAAGGAGGGGAGCATGAAAGTACAGCTAACAAGCATTTTTTCCAATCTTGAAACAATGACAAATTTGGCATGCCAGCCATATTGTCAGGATATCAGATGACCATCTCCCAGAACCTATTTTCCATGGAGATCTTATTGCATATGTCTGAACCTGTTGTAGACAAAAGAAATGATTCAACTGAAGACTACATTGAAAGAATATAAGATTGATTATGTCAGCTGACAAGTGGTCACCCAAAACCAGACTGCCTGGCAAAAAAAGGGCAAAAAAAAGGCTAAAGTCTTTCCAAATTCCTCCTGGTAGTCAAATGAATTTTGTTTTACACTTAAAATGAATTTTTTAAATCAACAACATAATTGTGATGTTTGATGGTTTGTTCCTCTTCCTTACAATCACAGACATACTCCAGTTGACAGGACTTTTTTTCCCTTTCTGTTTCTCGAGTCTTGCTTATATTATTTATTCTCATGTGTTGTCTTCCTTATGCATCTTATTCTCTATAGGATTTTTATATGGAAATGTATAAATGTGCAGCTATATAGTCTGAAAAACAGTTCTAATGAAGAGAGTGTTAACTATTGCTGCTACTGATATTTAGGAATGTTTCATACTACATGGGGCATAAATAAATAAAAGCAAATGCAGACTAAATCCCAACAGGTGCCTGAGCAGTGGAAACCCTTTTCATATTAAGTTGTGTGAGTAATTGCCCAGCGGGCAAGCCTGAAGCTGTGTAAGGATGAGTTATTCAAAAATTATTCAGTTATTCATTTTGAGGAATAGTGAATTCATGTGTATTGTGGGGGAAATAGCCACTGTGTGGATCAATTACTTCTGCTCAGTATGTCTTCCCTCCTTCCCAGGCTGATTTTATTATAAATCATTTCAGTAAGAAATAAAGGAATATAGAGCTCAATTTTCTAGGATCTCCTCTGAAGCAGAGTTTGCTTCAAGCTGTGCTCACTAATTTATCTGAGAATTGAGCTTTGCATACAATATTTCATGTTCTGATTGAGTTATTTGAAGACACTCAGTTTCTGTGTAGTGATCTTTTATTTTGGTTTTAAATTATTATTTTGTTAATGAGAGGTACAATCCAGATCATCCTCATAAGAAAAAGGAAATGTCCTTTCCAAGTAATGTAAGATCAAGTGCCATTCCTTCCACAGATTAGAACAGAAAAGATCTGTGGGTAGAGCTGTAGTGATATGTCATTATGTCAATAAATGATATTATTTTGCTCCTATCCCCAACAAGGTCAGAATAGCTTCTGCAGTATTGAATTCCTTTAGGCATTTTTTAAAAAGCAGCCAGCAACAATATCTGAAGAACTATGTATTTTGACATATAAATGCAACAGTTAGAACAGTCATGTTCAAAGACTTATGTATACATGTGAAATGAGCATTTCATGCTCCCTTTTTACCAGTGCCTTACCAAAACCAAAGCTATTTTCCACACAGCTGTGTGTTTTGTGATGAGTTCTTCATCTGGTGTCATAGTGTCACGAATAAGTTCTAATAGTTCCTTCTTCTGATGGCCATTTCTCTCATCTAGAGTAGCTTTCACTTAGTATGGTGACAAGGAGAACATCATTAGACCTAACCCAACGTTTCTGGTAACTATATGGGGCTTTTCTAGTTGTCGTATGCCACCCATAATGGGAGACTATCCCTAATATACCGTGTTTCCCTGAAAATAAGACATACCCATAAAATAAGTCATAGCAGGATTTCTCAGCAGTTGCGCAATATAAGCCATACCCCCAAAATAAGACATAGTGATAGATGTGGCTATGCACACATCTATCACAGGGCCTGTGGCATAATAAAAATGAGACACCCCCTGAAAATAAGCCATAGTGTGTCTTCTTGAGGAAAAATAAATATAAGACAGTGTCTTATTTTCGGGGAAACACGGTATATTTACTTTTCACAACCGGGTCTTCCCATTCTTTTGGGGGCGGGGGCTGCCAAGTTGTCTTTTTACTCCTCTGAGATGCCACTCAGTGACTGCTGCTGTCCAACGCCCATCTGTCATTCAAGAGACATGTCCAGCCCAGTGCAATTTCCATTTGTGATAATCACCAACAGCTTCATTGATTCTGCTTTGTTTTCTTATCTGGGTTTTGGGGATGTGGTCGTGAAGGGCTATCTTTAGCATTGATCTTTCCATGGTTCTTATGGCTCTTGATAGTTCTTCTTATTTCCAGTTAACATAGTTTATAATATCAGACTGTTGTTGTTCAGTCACACAGTCAAGTCTGACCCTATGCCACCGTATGCCACAGTATGCCAGGCTCCTCTGTCATCTGCCATCCTCCGTAGTCCACCCAGATCTACGCCCATCTAGCCATCTAGGAATTGAAGTCCAAGAACACACACAATAAACCCAAGTTGTGTGGATTCTCAGAGATTTGGGCTTCTGGGAACTGAGATCCAAGAACACCTGGAGTGCCAAAGGTTCGCCATCACTGGGTCAGGGCCATGCTCAGCTTTAGTGACCCAAACGGGCACCCAACCAGGGCAATAGCCAGCCAGGAAGGAGGGAGTCATGTCTGCCCCATCTCCATCTCCAGTATTCACTCTGGCTCTATGGAGCCTCCTGCCAACTGTCCTATGTCTTCAGACAGAGCTGCTGTCCTTTAGGAAGAATGTAAAAACTTGGCTGGCGGGTCTGGTATGGGGTACTGGTGGCACAATGCCCCCAGCCTGTTGGTTAATTTGAGCCACCTCACCCTTTTAATCTTTTAATTTGGAAACTTTTTGTTTTAATCTGGTATTAACTTTTTCATCTTTTAAAATCTTTTAAATTTTTTAACCTGAATTGCTGTAGATGTTTTTTTTAATGTGATGTTAAACCGCCCTGAGTCACCTCGGTGAGGAGGGCGGTGTAGAAATTTGAATAATAAATAAATAAATCTCATCATCTGCTGCCCCCTTCTCTTTTTGCGTTCAATCTTTCCCAGCATCAGGGTATTCTCCAGTGATATCTGATTGCCTGTATGAATGAGATCTAGAGAGCAATCATGTGGGATTTACTTCTGCAGATGCCGTGTGAAGGTCATAATAACTCATACAATCTTGGTAACATGGCACACAAAACAAGGTGAAACTATCCTTGATGGCATGTTGCTGTCAAAAAGACATTAAGCACCATTAGCTCCTGGAAGTGTCTACAACATTACAATTAACATGGTCAGAAAATGTCAGAAGTTATGAGGAAGTTGGTGATGGTAATAGGAGTTTAAAGTCAAAATAAGTTGTCAAAATAATTTAATGATTATTGAAGCATTGCTTCTGAAATGCTAATTGGGAATGGAGTGAATTAGCACAGGAAACTCAAGCAGGAGGTGAAATGTGAAACAAGGAAATGTGAATTGAATTTGAAAATGAATGTGTGGGCTTTTTTGTGTCTTTTTTGGAAGCCCAGCATATTATAATTTCTTTTTCCCATCAGTATTTTAGGAAGCTGGAAACAAAGCTTGAAATGGGGTTTGGGATACTTCACAGTTCATGCTTTTCTAATTAGAAGACAGAAATGTCTTTCCTGTTGTTGAATATTCACATGGATGGATTTTCTCCTAATTACTGAAGATTGATATTTATAAAACTAAGCACATACAGGGGTATTGAATTGCAGAACCCTTTGTTTCGGCTTCTAATGAACCTCAGTAGCATTTGTTAAAATAATGAACCTCAGGCGTATTTACCTGATATATTCTCTTTTCACAAATATGAAGCTCTTCAGTCTTCAGCTCTCTTGCATATTGTTTAGATGCTGGGTAAAATAAAACATATTCATAAACATGTCTTATTAACTCTGTTTCAAGGATATGATACAAAATGATTGACAGACCACTACCAAACATTATTTAAAGTCCTACAGTTTTAAAAAAATAGATTAGTTTTCTCAAAATCACAAAGTTATAACTTAAGGGGTCTTTTAATACAACATCATGCTGAAGACAGTCACTTCATTACAGGGTATAGCTACAACATATCTAAGAAGCTCTGCTTATTGTCCAACTCTTGCCCTTCCATAATGCACCATACATCAGCCTGCAGGAGGTATTTAAAAATAAAAATGGATAGAACCTACAATTCAAGAAAGCAAAGTGAAAAAACTGCTTGGAAACTAGTAGGAAGAAATAAATCACCAGAAGCAGATAGAATACTGACAGAATTATTTCAAGCCACAGAGAATTAATCTGTTGAATTCTAACAAGAATATGCCTACAAATCTAGAAAACAAAACAATCGCTCACTGACTGGCAATTCAGTATATATTCCAGTGCTCAAGCAAGGAGATGCCAAGGGATGTAGTAAATTTAGTGCCATTACTTTAATTTCCAGTGCAAATAAGATGATCCTCAAGGGGCTAGAACAAAAGCTTATACCTTATATGTAATGAGATATCCTTGATGTTGCAGCTGGATTCTGAAAAGAAAGAAGCATTCAAGATCATATTGCAAATATCTGTTGGAAATTTGGGTGCACCAAGGAATTTTAGAAAAGGATCAGCCTGTACTTTATAGAGTAAAGGAAAGCCTTTAAATGTGTGGATCATAAGAATCTATGGGTGGTTCTGAAAGAAACTGGTCATTGATTGTCCAGGTGCAGAACCTATATTGTAGACAGGAAGCTACCTTTAGGAGAGACATAAAGGTTTTTTATAGTTGAAGGTGTCAGACAGGGATACATTGCGCACATGCAAACAGACTTGAGAAATCAAGTTCATTTGTATACCCTTTTTTTAGCCATTTGGATATCACATCACCAGCAGGCTAGGCAGACCATGAGTTGTGCCCTCCACCTTCACCTTGGCCAAGGGATCTGATGGAGGACACTGTTGAGTTTCAGTCCTGTCCTAACATCATTAAGAAGAGTTAGGCAGCACTGCCTAGTAAGAATGCTCAAGCCCTCATGCCCTGACAAGGCTCTTGCCTAGCGGGGGATGTTTTATGTATTTTTTAAAAATCCTGCAAGCTGCTGAAGTCTTTTCTTTTGATATCAGTTTATAGCATACCATCATTAGACTGTTATGAGACAATTGGAAGGGGAATGGAAATAAAGCCCCATGCCATATAAGAAAAAAATAAGAGAGGATGCTTTTGACAGATTTCTGATCCCGTTTTGATATGTTTTGATCACGCAAAAGGTCTCAATATTACAGAATCCAGATTATAAAGGAAAAAGCAAGTCTTACATAATCTTAAACCTGCTTTTGTTTTATTTAACCAAGTTCTGCTAGGTAAAAGTCTATATTTCCCCGTTTTTCTAGAAATAATAATTCTTCTCTTTTTTTCAGTAAAATAGAGACCTCCAAAGGTGTCTTTCCCTGCAATAATCTTGTTTACATTGTGTTATGATATCTTAATCTTCCCATATAAGAACCATCATTCCTATACTGTATACAGAAAACCCCCAACTTACATATGCCTTGAGTTACATAAAATTTTACTTACATAATGATTTTGTGCTAAAACCATGTCCCGATTTACATGATTTCCTACGTGTTGCTTCAAGTTACGTAAAAATTCATTTCCCTATGGGTTTCTTTTGACTTTTGAGTTACATAAAAAACAATTTAAGCAAAAGCCTACAGAATGGACTTTTTTTCATCAGTAGGAGTTTTACTATACATAAGTTTCTTCAGAAAAAATAATACAGTATCAAACACTGCTTCTGTTTTGTTTGGTGTGACCTCTGTTCTGTTTGTTCAAATTTATATTGCCACCCACTTGCTGTAGTGACTCAGGGCGGCTTATAAACAATACATTACATTACATTACAATACAATATGTTGATGGGGGCTCAGGGGGAGGGGCGGCAAAGTCCTCAACCTGCCCTGGCTTCTTCTTCCCCGGCCGTTGGTGTAGTTGACAGAGGAAGAAAAAGAAATGTAGATACTGTATATAGAAAATGCAGTGTTTATTTAGGAAAAAAATCTGTAAAATATAAAATCCTCACCTATAACTTACAAACTGAAATATTTATTCTTATTTATGAAATATTCTTACAATATGATAGTTGATATTATTCTCAAACCAAAGAATTTGTGCAGAACAGAGTTGTTAATTTTTTATTCAGCAGTAAAGAGGGACAGATTTACAATTAGCTTTAGTTCGAGTTGCAAGTTCTCCAAGCCTTTTACTCCCCACTCTAGTCCAGCAATTAAACACTCCACATGATGTTTTAGAAGCATAACAAAAGTATTCTTTACTTACAGTTGATTCAGAGAGATAAACATGTGCTCTACTTTATAAAAGTTATTTTCAAAAAGGTTGCCATGTACTCAACAAAATGGTGATCTTAAACATATCTACATGTGTTTGCTTGTCAGGGAAAAATAGCGAGAAGAAGAGGAGGAGAAGAGAATAGAATAGAATGAGAGAATCAAACAACAAGGCCTAATACATAAAACCATGTCAGATTACCTTAGAGGCGAGAAGACACAAGACTTTTCTATTGGTTAATCAGGGATAGAAATGGCATTAATAACCTTTTGCATCCTGGGGTTGTTCTAAAATACTCAATAAGATGAAGTTATGTTTAACGATGAAGTATTGTTTCTATCCCACAATAGTCCAGATAGGGAAGGGAAGGAGGAATCCATTGGCTCCATCCCCTCTATTGCCACCATATTGTCCATCCATGGATTGAAAGCCAGACCTGCCCTTTGGGAGAGAAAGCAGCTGCCTTGGGCAGCTGATATGGGGAGGGAGGATCAGAAAGAGAGCAAGGCATTGGTGGACAAAGCTGTATATGCCTATACTGTAGTGTATACCCTTTCCCACATTCCTCAAATTAGCCTGCTGTCCTCTAGAGCAGAACTGGATGCTGTCTTGTCACTATTACCCCGTATATGCCGGCGTATAAGACGACTGGGCATATAAGACGACCCCCCAACATTTCCACTCAAAATATAGAGTTTGTTATATACTCGCCGTATAAGACTACCCCCTCTTCCGCACACCTTCCACACACCAAATAAAACATAAAAGAACATCAGATTTGATTTCAACATCTCCCTGTGGCTGGCACTAGTGCGCAAGTGCGCATGTGCGAGCTCTGCGTAGATAAGGGGCGGGGCGGAGCACCGCTGCTTCCCGCCGAGCAGAACAGGCCGGTCACGCCGAAAAGGCTGGCACCCCTGTCTCACTGCTGATGCTCGCCTCAGCCACACTGGATACCGTGCGATACTGGATGGTATGTAGTATGAGGTGGGTGGGCATCGGGAGGCCACTATGGGCACCAGGCGGGCATCAGGAGGCCACTATGGGCACCGGGTGAGCATCGGGAAGCCATTATGGGCAGCTATGTGCATCCCAACTGAAGTGCAACCGGCATATAAGATGACCCCCCCCCCCAATCTTGGAGGCATGTTTTTCAGGGGGGAAAGTAGTCTTCTACGCCAGCATATACAGTACTGAGCAGAAGAAAATCTAGCCACACAACTTCCATAACTTTTGCAGTGTTCCATATTGTGTATATTTATAGATATGTATTGGTATCCATGGTGAGAGTCTGGGTTTTGATTAAAAGTAGTAGGTTGAATATATGCCAGGAGAGTGTGTAAAAAGCAAAACAACCACACTTATATACCACCCCACAGTGCTTAGTGCACTCTCTGGGCAGTTCACAAGTTTATTAGCATTTTGCCCGCAATGTGCTGGGTACTCATTTTACCAACCTCGGAAGGATGGAAGGCTGAGTCAACCTTGATCCCTGGTCAGGATCAAAATCACAACCTTTTGGTTGCAGGACAGCAGATTAACCACTGCACCACCAAGGCTCCTTGACAGTTGGGAGGGGAAATATAGTGTGTGTGTGTGTGTGTGTGTGTGTGTGTGTGTGTGTGTGTGTGTGTGTGTGTGTGTGTGTGTGTGTGTGTGTGCGCGCGCGCACAACAGTGTGCTAATTGGCTGCTATATTGAATCTCCTCATTCTTTTCTGTACTTTTATTTTTAAAAAGTCTTAGTTTACAAATCCTAGTTATTGTTTCTGAAAAGAGTAGTCACAAGGTGCACTCATACTGCTGAACATCACTGGGACACATAAACTGAAATCCTATTGTTTATGTAACAAAGGGCTTAACGTTCACCTGCTTCCAGTTGACAAAGTTGCTGGTGTGATTCTTGAAAATGCACAACTTGCTGGCTTGGCATGTGCTTGAGAATCCAAGTGTGGACTCTCTTAATTGCAGGTTGGGAAGGACTACATGTTATACAAAGCAACAGGATTTCAGTCATGGTTAAGAATGTGTCGCAAAAATAGATCGGCTGTAGGTGCTTCACCAAAAGTGGTTATTATTCTTTTTCTTAATTCTGGCAGTGGTTGATGGACCGCTGGCTGTTTACATGGTTTGGTGAAAAGAATAATCTGGGGAAGGGATCTCTATCATAAGTTAAATGGCAGCCCCAAACTTAGTGAAATGATTTGAGGAAAGGGGTGTTTGTTGGGAGCACACGCTGAGGACAGTACTGGAAAGGGAGTGAACTGGGTTTTTTTACAGCACATCATTTCAATAAAGGATTCTAAATCAGAAATGAGAAAGTTACTTCTTACTATAGTGATTATATTGATTTGGGGTGTTATAAAAATTGTAGTCCAGCTAAGTAACTTTGAGCATGTCTAAAGGAGAACTTAGAACATGCTTTCAAATTCTCAGTGTCTGTATTTAATGAATGCTGGAGTGCCCCAACTTCCCCCTCAGGATCTTTTTAGAACCTCCATCAAAAGGTTTTCCTTTTTAACTTCACTGAAAAAAGTGGAATCCCAAGTCCCTTCAGCTGCATGGGAAGTCATTTAACAGAGGAAGCAGAATTAAAAGGCTGTTTTGTCTGTCCACATCTGGTTTTGTTGACAGAGCTAGCAAGCCCTATTAGCACAGTGGACATTTTTCAATTTACACTTTCCCTGCTTCTTTTCAGAGGAAAAGTGTAAATGATCCCCCATCCCCAAATTGCCAACCTGTTCTAGCACTGGATCACCAATCAAGCCACGGGAGGTCAGTGGGAATCCTATACATCACCATGGACAAGCCAAAGTGGTTTCACCTCAAGCAAGTGTGCCATTGGATCAAAGTCATCTTTCTTCTCACTATGTAAGTTCCAGTAATTTTTATAAATCATCAGATCCTATAATATGGAAGGTGATAGATTAGTTTGTACCTTTGGTGCAGCACATCTTTCCTAATAATTTCAGTTCCAGCTACAGAATCACACAAACAATCATTCTGTAGCACTGACCTTTCTACTGTACATTTTCTCCATTAAAATTTATATAATATAACTGAAACATCTGCCACCAGAAACATTCTTTAATAAAGTAGCTTCTTGCATGCACTGTCACTTAAATCTCTCTTGAGGGACTCCAGTTGCTAAAAACTGTTGAAGACAGGAAATGAATTCAAGTGGAAATCAAAAGGAAATTAATTTTCAAGCTGTAATTCAGTCAAGAGTTAGTCAAATGGTCTCTCTTTAAGCATCACAAGAGTGAAGTATAAGCATCCTATAATTTTTCATTTAAAAAATAAAGCCTGTTAATTACTGATGATAGAAAGCCAGTAGACAGTATAGAACAGAGGGCAACCAAATATTTTATCAAGGGATTGATTAATAGGTTGAACTGATTGAAATTAAATAGCAAGATTGTGCTGTTTTCCTCCAAATTTTTCAGTGAAGTTCCTGCAGCAGATTTATATCTTTCCCATATTTGATCTATCTCCAGAATCTGAAGTGGAAAAACATTTGTACAGTAACAATACTAGGGTCTCTTGATCTTCTTTCATTGTGATACGTGATCCTGGAAACAGCGGTAGCCAGCTATCATAATGGCATAGGAAAAAGCCAAGGTCTTTACAAATCTCTGGCATGCAAACGTTTTGGAATTTCTTCCTTGTAGAGACTACTGTTTTCTCATGATACTGATTGCAAGAACAAATGCTGGATCAGCTTCCTTTCCTTCATGTTAATTTATGTTAATTTAATTTACGTGTTTGTTCTTTACCCTGTAAACAGCCTGGAGTGGGCATAATACCCAGATGGATGGTAAATAAATAAATATCTTCAGTAGTCTATCATAATGGAAGGTTTACTGACCCATCACAAACAGTGTCTTCAAATCTTTGGTGTTCAACTGGTAATATCGTCTATAGTTCTCAGATGCCCACTGCTTAAAACCAGAGTCAGAGTTCTGTGTACCTTCAGAAATCCCTGCACAATCAGGACTGCTTCTCAGAAAAGGGAAATGCAAACAACTCATGCCAAGACAATAGCAGCTTTCACATTGTGAGCAGCTTCTATTCCTCCTCCCCACTTGGGAGGACAGCAAGGAGGCCGTGCATACATGCCAAGCACTGTAGGCATGCATGCACACCCAGTGCTTGGCGCGCATGCGCAGTGGGGGAACCAGTGAAAAGGTAAGCCCCAAAGGTGGTTCCCCCCAAAAGCTGCTACCTGTTGTCCAGGACATTGGAAGTAGGGGTACTCTGCTAGCCCTCCTTTCTAATGTCAATGCATTGAATGGTGACATCTTTAAAGGAGGTTCATTAGTGTTGATGAAATAGCCATGTAAATAGATTACAGGTGTGTTAGAATGATTTACTTTAAGTTGTGAAGAAACGGCACTTCCATTGACTTGCATTGTACTTTGAATTCTCCATAGAGAATAATTAGATGTTGCCTCTAGTGGCATTTGAAATCATCAGGGGAAGAATTTACCCAGGGACACCTCAGTACAGGTTCATACGCTTTGAACTCCAGAGTTCATCCACCCAAAAGAGAGGGGGCAGGAAAATAATTATCGGGGATTTTGCCAATAATCCCCAGGCTTCTTGCCAAGATTTGACCCATCTTGATAAGAAAGCATATAACTGATAAAAATCTATCCTTGAAGGTGGGGGATGGGTAACCCCGACATAACAATCTAATACCAAGGACATTTGACACTCCTAAGGGGGGAGATGAGGCACCTTTGGGAATAAAAAGGGCTGTCAAAACTGAGTTAGAGAGGACTTTTGGAAGTGCTGCAGAAACCTTTGAAGTTTGGGAGGAACCATCACCAGGAGCAGTGATGGAATGTAACAGGTTCGCACCAGTTCGCCAGAACCAGTAGTAACTATTCCCAATGTCCCAGAGAACAGGTAGCAGCTTTTGGGGGGAACCACCTTTGGGGCTTACCTTTTCACTGGTTCCCCCACTGCGCATACGCACCAAGCACTGGGTGTGCATGCATACCTACAGTGCTTGGCACGTATGCAGAGCCTCCTTGCTGTCCTCCCAAGCGGGGAGGAGGAAGAGAAGCTGCTAGCCTGAAGCTTCCTATAGCCTGCTCCCCAGGGTAAGTGACTCACCTTGGAGTGTGGTGTGTCTATGTGTATTTTAATGTGTATTTAATACCTTTACCTATATTGACATACTACCACAGTTCCTAAAAAGGCCTGGCGGATGGCAGGCCTGGCCGCCTGGCTTAGAGTTTTTAAGCAAAGTCTTGTAGTTACCTCATCAATAAGCTACACCTGTGCTGTTCCAATTGGAGAACCCTTAAGGAAGTACAGTGGTTTTACATTTACATTAAAGCATATTATCCTAGAGAACTGGTATGATGACCATATCCATCTTGCAACATGATGCTGCCCAGGCACTTATACTAACAGGTAAGTGACGGGTTTGTGTTTGGGGTGGGTGGGTGTATTTTAATCTAATTTTTATTTATTTATTTATTTATTTATTTATTTATTTATTTATTTATTTATTTATTTACGGGTTTGTGTTGTGGATGGGTGGGTTGAGGTGTGTGTGTGTGTGGTTATTTTTATTTTATTATATTTTTATTTTCTTTTTCTTTGGCCCCACCCATGACATCATGATGTTAGGTCCACCCATACTGTGATGACATCACGGTAGGGTAGTAAAATTTTTGACATCACACCACTGGAACCAGGGGATGGGACTCTGAAGGAATGTGGCATTCAGGGCCATTCATATTGTCTAAGTTGGAGGGACGCAGCTGGACTTAGTTTTTTCCAGCAGCGACACTTTGAAGAAAAACCTCCAGTCTGAGACTTAGTCATTTTCCCAGAGAGAACTCTTAGAAATATTTCTAGCTTGGAGAAGCTGAACTTAGAAAGTATCTCATTTCTTGTTTTCTAAAGTTTAAGTATTGATAGGCTTTGCATGCTAGGAAATAGATAGCTATTGAGAGCTATTTTAGAAATGGGACGATTTCATTTTGATTATGCTGAACCAGATGATATTCTTAGCAATTGCTATGCTTTGCTTTTTGGAGCAGTATTTTGCCTTATGGACTATGCTTTGCCTTTTATTCAAATAAATGCATAAGACCGTCCTAGGTCTTATTTCCAAGGAATTTGGATTTTGCTTACCAACTTGCCAACTAACTCCTTAATTTTACTTTTGAATGCTACCACATTCAAATCTTCTATGGCTCAATATTTTAGAGATCATGAAGCAGGAAGGGAGAGTGCCAACCCAGGGGCAATGCATGAGCTACAGTGCTGGAATTTGGAGCTGTGGGAGTCGAATAGCCTTTATCCTGGGGAAATCTTTGTGAGGACACAAGGATTGGACCCTGTTTGGCTACATAGTGCCAGATGTGTGGCTAGTGTTGCAGCTGTGGCCATTGCATAAGCACTCTTTATGCTTTGTGGCTCAGTCATCAAAAAGCTAAACACTTCCAAATCCTAGGGGAACCAATTCCACTCTATTTCCCTCTGTACAGCCCCAAGATGTTCTTTTCTGAAGGCTTGGCAAAACTGTTGAGGCAAACCCAACACCCTAAGATAGCTTTTTTTTCCTGGCAGATTGCCTCTTGCCGCATCCTTCAAGTGTTGCAGATTTCCCACTTAAGGGAGAGAGATGTGTTAACTTCTACCCATGCAAAGTTGTGGGCACTTAACAGTAGCAGAGAAGTTGAACACTAGACAGATAATCAATGCAAGTTTAGAGAAAATAGTGAGCATGCTTAGAAATCAAGAGTAGCTGCATAATTTACCCTTAGAACAAAGAGATGCAACACATTATATTGAGAGAATGCTAGTTCCACTGATGATTGAGCAAATATTTGTTAATGATGATGATGAAGAGGAAGATTATATGCCATTTATGGGGATGTTAATGATAATGTTCCATGCTAACAATGCTAACGTCTTTTTTCTTTCCCTTACTGAACTTTCATTTTTCACTTTTTCTCAAATGATGGTATGGGGTTCTATTTCCAGAGTTAACTCTCTTTGTCATCAGACTGTTGTTGTAATAATCTTTGTTGTCATAATTTTTGATGACATATTATGTAGGATATGTAACCAAAAGTCATCATGAATGTAATTGTGACACAGACATTATGAGCAGAACCTAGAGAAAAAGAACAGAGGAATTATTTGGGATCTTCAGATAAACTAAAGCAGGTTTTTGACTGTGGTTTGAAACTACCTATTTCACATGTCTTGCTTTAGTGTGAATCTTCATATTAAGAGCGGTCCCCAGCCTGTAGGCTGGCTAGTAGGCTATTGACAGTGATGGGGTTGGGGCAGCTTCACATATTTTCCACATGTAGCTATCAGAACTACACTCCCTCCAAAAAAAAAAATGTTCCCAGCCCACCTAGGACTGCCATACATCCTGGGAAAACTGGGATTGTCCTGGATTCAAGGTCAAGACAATTGTCCCAGCCAGTTCAGTAAAAATCATGTCAAAGTCCTGGGGGTTTTTTTAGCAGCTAAGGTCACCTTTGCTCAAAAGCCACAAACACTCACATTAAAATACAGAAGTTAGTCTTTAAGGTGCCATAAGGGTGTTGTCTTTTTGCTTTTGATTACTCTCTGATGTCCCCTCCATTGTTTCCTTCCTATGATGGGATCACTGTGTGTGCACTTGCGCTTGCGCTCTTGGTCAGGCATTTGTTTTTGGCATGAAGTGGACAGGAAGGGCAGTTGGGCGGATGGGATCAGCCTTGGGGGATCTGTCACCAATGGCATAAAGCCACCCATTCTTCCCCATGCCATGGAGACCTTCCTGCCTTGGCACTAGCAATGGTGAGTATGTGCTTGACGGAGGGGGACAAACTGTTGCTTCTGAGGAGGGCTCGGGGAGACACCACCTTATTTCATTCCCACCCCCCACAATCAAAATAAACCCATGCAGGGATTGTGGTTAAGACACATGGCAGGGGTCGGTAGGTGGGTGGGTGGAAAGATGCATAGATGTTGCCCACAGCATACTGTGCTTCTGCCCCAGATTTGTGGGAGAGAATTATGGCAACCCTAAAACCACCTGTATTGAGGTGGACATGAAAAATTCCTGGTATTGGCAGGGCAGCAATACCTAGGGGGCAGTTCCAGTGCTCCATTTTTGCTGCACGTTGGGCCACAGACTGGCACTGTCAGTAGATGGAGAACCTCTCAGCACCAACTAGCTAGAAAGCCCTGGTGTGGTTTTAAATTGTGTCAATGAAATCTTTTTAAAACTTGGGTCATGTAAAATTAGTAAGTTGCTGTGAAGTCACTTCAGTCCATCTTGAAAGTGTAGCCTACATCAACCAATGCTATCTCCACCTCCAGCTCTCTTAGTATCTGTTGTTCTGAACAGCCATTTTTTGTTCATTCATTCTGCCTTTGCAAAAAAGGATGGGGGAACAATTCATAAGGTGTAGAGAGAGGAAGCAAGAAGGAACCATAGAAGAAATTTGACTGTCATTTGGAAGGGAGAAGGAACTAACAATCAAGGGTTGAAGAGCCAGGTAGGTAGAGCTCATATGTCAAAATACAAGCTAGCACATCATAGCCACAAGTTTGCAGAAGCCAAGATAATATAGACAAGGGGCATATGTGGTGCACCAAGTCAAAGGACAATTAAGTGAACTCAATTACATGTAGCAAGACCTCCAAAGCTCAGAGGACTGTCAGCCACTGGAGGAACCAAAGGCCCATGAAGAGGCTCTCACCAGACCCATTCTGGTAGGGGCACCTCTTGGAGCAAGCAACAGGGCACCTCTTGCCCCTGACACAAACCACATATGCATTTGGCCTTGGAGTGCTCACCATTTAAAAGTCTGGCAAGGCTCAAAGCAATGGACCAAAGGGAAGAAAGAATAGCAAGCTGAAACAGCCTCTATTGGCAGTTGTGCTGCCATGAGTTGGAAAGACCCTGCTGTGGAAATCTGATTGCTGTAATATTAGGGCACCTTATGCTATGGAGTGATTTCCATACAACTTTGTCTCCAGGCATTATTTCTTGTTCTGCTTTAAACCTATACCTAGTAATTGCCGGACTAAACAGCAGCTCACCATTTTTCTTGTGCTAAATCAGGTACTCTAGTTCCCTTGATCTTGAAGCTGTTCATTAGCACATCACAGTTTTGTTCCATTAACATTTCAGTGGTGTGATGTTTCATCAGAACCTCTTCCTGAGAGACAGTAGTCTGTTCTCTGGGTAATTATTTTTTGTCATCTTTTTGTACTATTATCCTTTACTTTTATACAATGATACCCTCTAATATTTAATTCACAAATACTGAGTATTTCAAAGAACACTTTGATCTTTAGCCAGCCTGGAAAACCAAGGTGTTCCGATTTTATCCTTCTTTCCTATCAGGAAATGCTCCGTTGTGTTAAACTCCCTTTGCTGGCTAATAACACACTTCAAACTGACTCCAAAGGAATCAAAATTTCCCTCAGGGCCTCTCTAGGGACATGTGTGGGGATCAAGGTCTGTGGGATCCCACACAGGATGGTTGGTTTAAAGGACAGCCTCCCTTGCTGCTGGTTCATTCTGTGGAGTCGCTTGTTCTTGGTTTCATCTCATGTTTTTAAGAACTTTTAGAGTTTTTAAATTTTTTAATTATTAGTATTTTATTGGATGGGTTCGTGGGTGTGTTTTTATCTTGTAAGCCGCCCAGAGTCGGGTATCCCCGATTGGGGCGGGATAATAAATGGGAATAATAAATAGTTGCTGCTTTATTGCTCAAGCAATCTGAGTACAATTCCACTTGTCATTTGCATTAACCCCCAATATTTTGTGGCAGAGAAAACACTGCTCTCATCCTGCCTGCATAAGAGTGTCCACTAAAGTTTGGAATAGCACATATGGGCAACCCAAGCATGTGACATTTTGTTTGCCTATGTGTTCTAGTTTCCCATCTACTTTTTTTTAAAGTATAATTTTAGATTGTGTATTTCTCCATTGTGGTGCTGTAGTTCACAGCCTTTATATTTAACATGACAAATAGGTAATTAGGTAATCCTATTCTAGCCATGGTCATTTCCTCTACTGCCAAATCAGCTCCTTTTCTAATACACAGATCTTCAAATATTCCGGGAATTTGGAATTTTATCTTTCACATTGTGGATAAATTCACCAATATATCTAAGAATTATCTATGCCAGTGGCTCCCAATTAGTTTTTTCTACGTACCACTTCAAGAAAGACCTCAAACTTGTGTACCCCTTATTGCAGGAACGTTAAATAAAAAATGAAATCAGGTGTATTTTATATTTATTATCATCAAAAGACATTCTAATGACAGAGAACACATGTTTCATTAATGTGACAAATGTGCACGTTTTTCTTTGCACAACCCTGAAAAATCTGGTTGCATTTTGATCAGCTTCAATCTCGAGTCGTCTTCGAGTTGAAGTCTGTGACGATGTTTAGTTTTTAAGTTTGTCATTGCGGAAAATCCGCTCTCGCAAAGGTACATCATGCAAAATGGCAGTAAATGTTTTATTGCTACTTCGCTGACACGATAAACGTCTTTAAGACCAGCCCAAAAATTAACCAGTGATTGCTCCGCAAAACAACTTTTGAGTCTACTGTTGCATGAGATGTCTATTAATTCCTCTTGATCAGAGATGGATAGGTGATCGGTGGGACAGTTTCCAAAGGGGTTGTTTACCCAGTTCCATTGCGACAATATTTCTGGGAAATAAGTGCATAATGCGGTCGACAAATTTTGCAAGTGGCATTTTATGGCTGATTTTACATCTTCATTCACTGATGAAGAAGTAGTTTCCAAAAAAAGTTTTAAATTCGGAAATTGATTATATTTACATCTGTCGATCAAAGATGTCCAGAGAGACATTTTTTTTGATTGTTGACTCAACCTTCTCCTGCATAGTGAATATGGTTGTATCCTGGCCTTGAAGCCCCAAATTCAACTCATTCAGTTTTGTAAAAATATCTGACAAGTAAGCCAATTTTTGTAGCCACAAAGGATCAATCAGCATCTGTTTGTACTCGGCATGTCCCTGCTCGGTCAAAAATAACTCAATTTCATGTCTCAACTCAAATATTCTCAAAACAATTCTTCCTCTGGACAGCCAACACACTTCAGTATGTAACAACACCGTCTCATGCTCGCTGCCAAGCTCTTTACAAATGTCTGTACAAATTCTTGAGTTTGTGGCACAGGCCTTGATTAAATTGACAATTTTCACAGCATTTTTAAGAGTACTATCTAAGCAGGCTGGAATTTTTTTACAAGCAAGTGCCTCTCGATGAATACCACAATGGGTCCATTTTGCTTCTGGGGCTACGTCTTGTATTCGCTTCACAAGTCCTGAAAAACGACCAGTCATTGCTCTGGCACCATCAGTGCATATTCCTATGCATTTCGACCAATTCAATTTGTTTTCTTTTATAAAACCGTCGACCATGTGAAATATGTCCTCCCCTGTAGTATGAATCGGAAGGGCACGACAAAATAGGAACTCTTCATGAACCTTTTTGGAATGAACATAATGAACATATGTTAAAAGTTGAGCCAAGTTTGATATGTCTGTGGATTCATCAAAGTAATCACTTTGTAAAATGCGTTGAATTTGGTAGTTTTTCAAATTATCTGACATGTCTGCAATACGATGAGAGACAGTATTATTTGACATAGGAATAACATCAAGTTCTCGGGCCATTTTTTCTCTGAACATACATTCCACTATCTCTTTTGCTGCAGGCAGTATAAGGTTTTCCCCAATTGTATGCGGTTTTGCTTGCTTGGCAATTAAATAACTAACTCGAAAAGAGGCTTGCAAGGGCGTTCATATTCATGTTTAAAGAAAGCGCCTCAATAGATTTTTGTCTTTGTTTGAAGTCTTTTAATTTATGTTGAAAGAAGGATACAGATTCATCTTTCAAATTAGCATGCTTGGTTTCTAAATGGCAACGTAGTAAGGATGGTTTTAACGAATGATTTGACAGCGTTTCTGCACAAACGACACATTGCAGCAATGGGGAATTAGGATCTCCAGAGCTTGTAAAACCAAACTGAATATAACTATCATCATATTTACTTTTTTTTTGAGAGAGAGAGAGAGAGAGAGAGACGATTCCTTGTTATCAAGGTTTCTTTTTGTGTGTGTTGGAGTACTAGTAGAGGGTGACACATCATTAGAAGGTGACTGTTCAGTATTTTCTGATACCTCCTCCTCAACCTTTCGGTGCCTTAGCAGCCACTGTTCCATCTAAAAAACAAGGGGACTCATTAACTCAGCTTTTGCATTTTTGTAATGTAAGTATTAAAAAGCTTAGAAAACCAGAAAGAAAAAAAAACAGAAACTGCGAACAGGCAAAAAATTGAATTTGTCCTTCTGTATTCGAAGTAGGTACATAGTAGAAAACAAATTAAACATTATTGCTTTGTATTGAAATTTACAATGAAAATAGTATTAATGTAACTTAAAATCTAGAAAACAGAATCTGGGAACATGCTTACAACTGAAGCAGCTTGAATATTATTTTTATTTTCTAAACATCATTACATTGTATTGCAGTTTATAGTGAAAGTCCAAATTTAAACACAGTTTTAAAACATTATCTTACTGTTTACCGAGGTAGGTATATAAGGCTGATCAACGTGACACGGTGCGACGGATATTTATTAATTCACAATTAAAACAACACAACGAGCACAGCGACACGCTCATGCGACATAAACCGAACTGACTGATTGACAATGACGAGCAAATAGGCGGGAACGGGGGCGGCCACGATCGGGTGACGCGAGATGCGGGAGGCGCAGGAAAAACCGCCACCGCGGGAGAAAGCACTTGATGCATACGATTGACTTACCTACTGATCGTTTAATTAAATTGAATAATTTTTTGGCAATTGTTATTGCATTATTGTTTTTTAAGGATTTAATATTTTAGTTAAGAGATTGCTGCGCATACCCCTTGATGCAATCTCGCGTACCCCTGGGGGTACGCGTACCACTAATTAGGAACCACTGATCTATGCCATGCAGTTCTTTTGTTCTTCTTATTACATCTCAGATAGAAGACCTTTTTCACAGAGTGCTGGAGATGGGGGCCAGGCCATTCTGTTGTTTGCTGTGAGCAGTTTACTATGTGTATTGTGGACACAATCAGTCAGCTTGGCTTGACATACACTCCAAACTAGGAGTGAACCTCTGTGGTATACATGGCAACCGAGTGTCTTGTTATCTGCTTGTCTAGATATTTAAGATATGGAAAGCATCTCAAAATGGTAATGGCTTCTTCCTGCTTACTTGACTCTTGTTCTTCCTGGGTGATTAAATAGGACGAGGTGGGACTGATACCTTGGTTAGAGGGAAATAAATTCTTCCTCACAGGAAGGGTTTGTTTCCTCCTGCTTAAAGGAAACAATACTAAAGGTTCTCTTAAGGAAAAAATATGCTTGATAAAGAATTCTTTGCCATTTACCATGATGAGTGGTAGGTGGATGGTTTTACTGTTCCTGGCTAACATAACTGAGAAAATGGTGGCACTGCAATGCAGAACACTTTTCGACAATACTGATTATTTGGACACATTTCAGTCAAGATTTTGGCTGAGATTTGAAATGGAAACTTCTTTTGTCTCCATAGTAGATGGCCTACAATGAGAACTGGCTAAGCAGAGCACAATTTAGCTAGTTCTTCTGGATCTCTCAGCAACTTTCAACATCATTCACCATGGTATTCTGCTAGATCATTTGGCTGGGTTAAATATTTTATTGAAGTGGTTTCAATTATTCCATTTGGGACATACCCAAACATTTTGATGCCATGGTCTATGGCAGTGATGATGAACCTTTTAGAGACCAAGTTCTCAAATTGCAACCCAAAACCCATTTATGTATCACAAAGTGCCAAGACGGCAACAGGGGAGGGAGGAAACGCTCCCATTGGGCTGCTGGGCAGAGGGGTATGGTGAACTCTTGCAAGGGTGACCACATGGATACCCACAGAGAGAGTTCCTAGTTCCCCCTCTGGGACACATGCCATAGGTTCACCTCCATTGGTCTATGGAGTATTTTTTAACCTCAAGGTTCTATCCTAGCCCACCAATTTTGAAATTTCTCTGAGAAAGATTCTTTACAACTTTGGATTGAGGTGCCACCAATGTGCTGATGACAATGTGCCAGCTCTGTTGTGCCTTGTTACTAAAATAAAGGAAGCATTCAGTACTTCTGAAGGCTGGCTGTGCCTCATAATGATCTGGATGTGGATGAACATGGTGAAATTGAATCCTGTCAAGATGAAGATGTTACTAATTAGTAAAAATTTATGCCTCGTGACTAGGATTGAACCTGTGCTGTCAGTGGTTACACATTGCCAACAGTTAAGACTTGTAGTTTAGAAATATACCTTGATTCCATGCTGTCTCTAGACTCCCACGTCTGCTCTTCTCTGTGCTGTCCTGATGATATTTCATGAATCAACCTGACTTGGCAACAGTTATCTATGCCTTGGTTGGTTATCTATGCCTTGGTTTTTACTGCTCAAATGTGTTGTACACAAGGCTACTCTTCAAGAGGGTCTGGAATCTCCAGTTGGCAAAATAGCAGGAGCTATTTAGTTAGTATATCATATTGAAATCATATCATTCTGATACTGTACTGACTGCAGGTTGTTTACTGACCCCAATTCAAAATGTTGGTTTCCATTTTTAAAGCCTTAGATGGTTTGGAGCTTGGCCGTTAAAAGGATTGTCTGTATTCTTAAGAATATTCCTGGATATTAAAGTCCTCAGGAAAGGCCCTCATGACAATACTGACACCAGTGGGAAGGCACATAAGAAATAGTTTCCTTCCATATTGATCTGTTTATGAAATGCATTTTCTGTAGAGTTGTGATCCTTTTCCCTCTTAGGAGCTTTTGCAAAGAATACAAAGGGACTTGTTTTAAAACTGATTAAGCTGAATTTGTAATACCTTTGTCAGATTCTAGCCATTGCTTTTATTTTGTTTTGTGATGCCCCTTGATCCACTGATTGGAGCAGAGTACTAGGATCATACAAAGATTCGAACCACTTCAGCCATGACAGATAAGAGGAAATCTCATGTCTTCTGGAAAGGCTTTTAGTGATACTTATTAATACTATCCATTTTCTTTCTTAAATATGAATTATTTTTGACAGAGGCAAAATAATCAGTCACACTGCTTTGACAGCAAAACACAAAAGCCATGGGTTGTTTAATAGCTGTCATTATTTCAGACCATAATTGAATCTGAAAATGACTGCTAAGATTTACATCATCTTAAAGTAATTCATTATTCCCCTTGAAGGAAATGTTAAACATGGTTCAGGCATAGCTTTGTGGAATTACAGAGTAACAATTGATCAGTTTTAGAAGGATTGGTTCTAGCACATTGTTCCTTTCTTCTCTGCCCCATGCATTCATACATACACAAAGAATTTCCTCAGGGATTTGGACAGAGTTCTAACTAGCAATATTGGCACACGGGCAAGCAGTACAACATGTGCCCTCAAATCAACTTTGTAATTCATGACATGAAAATAATGGAGTAATTACAGTATTGAACATCTTGCCAGAATTTCCTCTGCTGCATAAGGGACCATCAGTACTGTCAAAACTTCAAATATAAAAACAAATCAAAAGTTTTTAAAATAAATATTAGACTTGCCTCCTCTAGTCTAGAGGCTTGGTCCACCAAGTACCATAGAGACCTGTTCTCTAACAAGGAGCATGGTCTACCTTCTATCTAGGTAGAGCAGTCCTCCATATATTTGCTCCGGATCTACTAAGTGGTGGATAAACTTTCCCTGTGCTGCCTCAGCAAGACCTAATATACATACAACATTTCATCTGCTCTTCCCCAGAGGCCTGTTGATTAGCCATACAACCTGCTGAAAATTAGATATATCGACCCTGGAAATGTGGGCTACTGCTGTCTTTTCCCATAATTGTGATCCATGCTGCAAGGTCAATCCGAGAAGATGTACCCAGGGAGAAGGAAGCACTTTCTAAAGTTGGCATCCTGAGACAAAACCCTTGTAGTCTTCCATTTTTTCTGTTCTGGATTTGGACCTCTCAAAATCCCTATTCAGATGACTCATCATGGTGTGTAGAGCCTACTGCAGTTACTTGAAGGCTGTGCTGGAAGAATATAAGACAGGGATTCTCAATCTGTGGCCCATAGGCTGGATGTGGCCCATAACACCATTTCACTGCCTCCACCATACCAAGAAGTGCCATGTGGTGGAGGAAGGGCAAAATGTCTGAGGAAGCATGACCCGGCCCCTGGCTTAAAAAGGTTGAGAACTCCTGGTATAAGCTGTTGCAGGTTCTATTGGGTTGGTAAAACATTAAGCTAACTACAAAGAGGTTCATCAGCAAGATGATAGCCACCAGGTCATCAACTGGTCATAGAAACTATGTATGAAATAACAGTAATTTGTATTAGCGGAACCACTATTTTATTCATGAAATGATATATCTTTAAGAAATTCAGGAAATTTAAAACATCCTACATGTTTTAAATCATGTTTCTTGTCCCGCTAGTTCTTTTTTTGGGGGAAGGAAGGAACTTTGCTTATATTTTCATTGTCTTTGATCCTGGTGCAATTTGTGACAGTGATAGAAGCTAAAATTTGATCACAAGGACCAACAAATGTGGCTGTTACTTGCATTGGGAAAGGATCATTTTTAAATCTGAGCAGGAGTTGAGTTGCCATTAGAAGAAAGAAGAAGAAGAAGAAGAAGAAGACTACATCTACCAGTTGGAATCTTTACTGAATGTAATGCTGATGAATATCTGCAAATGGAGGTAGGGCAGGGGGGGGGGGATTCCTACTACAGAATTTTAGGCTTGCTCATAAAGCAAGATAGGTACTCTGACCAGTACTAATTTAGATTGACCAACGGACAGAATCATTTACAAGTCTGTCAGTGCCTGTTTCAGACTTGTAACAATTACTCCAATCAGCCTGGAGGGCAATTAAGAGAACATCGCAGGTAAGGAAATTAATAAAATGACTCCATTCATTTTTATGGGTTGAGTTATCCACAGAAATGGCAATAGCTTTAATGTACCAGCCTAAGGAGAAAATTGTTCTGAGTCTTTGAAGTGGTATACAAGCCTAAAAAACTTTGCAAAATGATGTTTATAATGATATGAAGAGTGACCTAACTGATCAAGAACAGTCTTCTATCTTAAGGTGTCTGAAGAGCAGCCTGTAAGATGCGAAAGCAGCAGCCGGGATTCTGTCTTTCCACAGTTGGCATTTGGACAACAAACTGATGTGGCCCATAGGTCATCTAGGGATATTCTTCCCATTTTTCTGAGAGGTGTTTGTAATTAGGTTATAAACATTAGTTCTAAATTTGTACCACTACATATAAATTAGTAAAGGCAAACTATATTTATTCTCAATTTAGGTGTCATTTCTTTTTGAGTAATAAATAAATTCCTACTCATTGCATATTACACAAAAAGAAAATTTCACCCTATGGACTTGTGCAGTAGAAAGGCAGAAGATTTCAATTCATTTTAAATTTGATTAGCTTTGGTTAATATCTTATTTGGTGAATGTTTTGAGTATTATATATGCAAAATCAATGTCGTGTGTTACCAGTAGAACTTTCCTGAACTTGTGAGCCATCAAAATGTTTCTCCTCCTCCATGTTCAAAGGGGAGAAGAGCCCAAGATACAATGCTTTCTGTTATAAAATATTTCATAGTGTTTATAACAGAGGGATTGATATCTTGGATTTATCCATAAAGCAGAAAGCTAATACAGTAGAACCTCATACAACAGTCACCCTGCATAGCAATGAAATCGCATAACAATTAGGTTTTGGGGGGAAATGGCATCCTGCATAACAATTTTCCCTATGGAAAAAATTGTACAACAATTTTTCAATGGGAAAATCCACTTAGCAAAAAAAAAATTGTTGTATGATGCATCCCATAGGGAAAATTGCTATACAATGCATGTATTGTATAGCAGTTGTTTCGTACAACAACAAGCCCCATGGAATAGATTAAAATCATTGTATGAGGTACCACTGTATATCCTACTGGGTGCAATTAAAATGAAACAAAGAGATTGTGTATTTTTATTTTTAAAAAATCATTATAAAATTCATGCTTTTAGTGAGCCTGCAGATAATCTATGGCAAAGCTATTCTGGCAGTTTTATTTGCAGCTAGTGAGGTACCAGAAGAATGTGTTTAGAGCTATGATGTATGTTTCTGAATGCTTTCAGAATCAATGTTAGCAATAGTTAGAAAACCACAATAAATTAATATAATTAAACATTCTCCTAAAGAAGTAAAAGATTTCATTAGAAGTGCAGTTAAAAGAGGGGGTTATTAAAGAAACTATCCAGACACAGGTTATCTCTGATGAGCTGATCAGATGTGTATAAAATGTAAACACGGTATAACCTTAGAAAAACCCATGAAAGTGAGAAGTCAAAACAATCAAAACTTCTACAGTTGTAATGGAAACATTCACATTTGCAGCTGTCATTTTTATTTCCACCAAATTTATTTCAGTGGCAATACCCGTGGACAGAGAATATTGTAAATGTGAACAACCCAAATCCCTGATGATAAACTTCACTGCAGAACATATTACCAACAAAATTACTTTGCATTCCAGTAGACCCCCTTGGCTTTCTTGAATCACTGTAACAATTTGTGTTATAGTTCTGTGTCACCTTTGTGTTTGTTTGGGCCTTAGTTTTTCTTGGAATTATAAAGCAATAGGATGCCAAGGTCTAGCTTCAGTTGTGGGCTGAAATTGCTGCAGTAAGTGTAGCATGAGGAGAATGGTATCTTCTACATTTATAAGTTATGACATTCTAAAGTAGTGTAAAAGATCACACTGGGTTACATATGACCTACAAAGGCAATCTCTGAAACTCATTAGGCTGTGCAGCCTGACAGAAAGCATTGCTTTATTGAGGCTCTTGATAGTTTTTTTCTTCCCACTGGGAACACAACACAAAAGCCTTCTAGCAGAAATTTGAACTGGGAATACCTGTGTAGATGGATGCTGCTATTTTTATGGCAGCTCTGTTTTATTCCTTCTTTTAACTTGTGCCCAAATATTTCTCTCTTAATCTCTCTCTCTCTGTTAAAGATATTGCTATGTGGTTTTCCAGTCTGAAATACAATGGTAGATATGAAGAATTTTAGAAGGGTCTAAAAATCATAAATATTTCTCCTCCCTCCTTTCTCTGGGACATCACTTTCATGCACACATAGGTTGGAATCTTGTTGTTTAGTATAGAAAGTTGCAACTAGAGTAAGTCCGTATGAATCAATGTGAGTTGATGCACAATATTTCAATCGATTCAATGGGCCTTCTCAAGTGTGACTTATTACTCTAAGCCAAGGATTCTCAGCACCTCAGCACCATTTCATGTGACACCCCCACACACACACCGACTCCACCACATCAAGAAGTGCCATGTGGTGGAGGAAGATCAAAATGGCTGTCTGGCTCCCAAAGCTATCTGAGGGAGTGTGACCCGGAACACATCTTTAAAAGGTCAAGAATTCCACTAAAATGGAGATTTACATTAGGGGAGCAGTGGAACCAGAGGTTCCATGTTTAAAAGCCAAAGACTTTCTCAGTAAAGAATTAGGACATCATTGCCATTCCCCTGAAGCTTTCTACATTTTTGGACTCAAATTGTCAAGAGTGCAGGCTGTGGAACTTGTCACAATGAGCATCTGGTCTTCCAAACTGACAACTACACCTCTGATTTCACACATGTAATTTAAGTGATTAATGGTCAGGCTTTCTCTCTACACCAGTACAGTAAAACCTCAGATAACACTAAAACCTGGTTCCACAAGTCTTGGTGTTATCCGATTTTTAGTGTTATCCGATGCATGTTAAAATCCTATGGGATCCATAGAGATACATTGTAACCACACAGGCTTTAGCGGTTGTTATCTGAAGCATCCCATAGGATCTTAATGTTATCCGATGTAATTCTTCCCCCCAGATTCCTTAATGTTATGTGATTTTCATGTTATTCGATACTAATGTTATATGAGGTATTACTGTATATGTAGTCATTACACATTCAAGCAGTATATGTGTTCTGCAAAATGTGATTTAAAGTATATTGGACTATTTCTCTTTCTACATGTAGATGTAGAGATCTGTGTGAAATACTGGGAGTCACTTCAGGGGACTTCATTAGCTAAATTTGGTTTATTTCAATGAACTTGTGTGTTTATTTCATATCCATCTGTTCTGTCCCCCCTCCCCCAAGTTGGTATACATTTTCTACTTCACTTGGGGTCGATAAAAATCCATTTTTCTTTCCCTGAAGTATCAGATTTCTAAATTGGCTTTTTGTGGTTTTTTTTTTTTTAAAGAAATGTCATAAATACAAAATATCGCATTCATAAGGAATAGATAAAATTAAAGAGAATTAAAATTAAAGACCAGGAATTCCAGAAGAAGCAATGGAAATCTTTGAAAAAACTACTTAGCATGCAAAATTTATTTCTAGTCTTGGTTTAAATTTGAATTAAAAATCGTTTATATCCAACTCACATCCACAATCACTAAGAATTGGGGAGGTAAATTAAAGCATATTTTATCCCTTTGATGAGGTGTTGAAACAAGTCTTTTCTGCACAGCTGTACACTTAAGCCATTTTCTAAGAATTATTTGGATGCATTGTTTTGTGATTTCAATCAGTGACAGGCTTAAAGATCTAGAGCAGGGATCCTCAACCTTTTTAAGCTAGGGGCTGGTTCATGCCCCTCAGACTGTTGAGGGGCAGGACTAGTGGTTCTGCTGATGCCACCAGTGGGGGGAGTGGGGGGGGGGCTTGGGGTAGTGCTGCCCCTGCCTGCAGTAGTAGCAGCAGCAGTGGTACCACCCAGAGACCCCACCACTCCACTCCACACCACTGGCAGCGGCAGCAGGACCACCCCAAGCCACCCACAATATCACTGCTGGCGGCAGCAGGACCACCCTGAGCCACCCACCACTCCACACTGCTTCTGTGCTTCCCGGCCTGGAGGAGCTGCATGGCGTGGGTAAAGGAGGGGTCCAGGCTGTCCTTCTCACCCATGCTCAGCCAGAGCGGCCCCTGGGAAATATGTGGGTGGTCACGTGCATCCGCTGCTTCTGCTGCTGCCTCCTCCTCCTCCTCAATCCTTGTCCCATCTGCTTGTCTTAGCATGTCCCTGCTGGCACTCCATAGCAGGGCAGATGTTGTAAGCTTACAACATCCACCCTGCTACAGAGTGCCAGAAGAGATGCACCAAGCCAAGTGGAGGGGACAAGGATTGAGGCAGCGTGATGGTGGAAGTGGCAGTTGGAGCAAGGGCGTGAGCTGGACAATTTGGTGCTGTGGCCAGATATGGACTGAGAGCCATAGGTTGAGGATCCCTGGCTTAGAGCTTGCTTTTGAAGTACAATCCTTCATGGGAGTGGGGGTGGGACAGTGGACTAATAAAATCAGTCTGGTAATTGCAGAAAGAAATGCAATGGCATGGTTTATTAGCTCTGACAACTTTTCCTAAGATAAGACGATTTGATGGAGCCTTAGGATTTTTATTGCTGTTGAATCTCTATACCTGGCATGTAGAGAGATTGGAGAAGAATTCTGCTAACAGTCATTAGTAGAGTTAGCTAGGGATTTATTTGCTGTGATCTTTATGACATGCTTGTAAATTAATGCCTGTAGAAGTGAAACATTGTCTTCCCCTAGCAAAGTGGAAGAAAAGTAGGAAATGAACCCTATACCCAACTAAATGAAATGGTTAAGTCCTTACAACCTTGCTTTAAATAACAGGGAATAGTCACAGTGTTCTTCTGCATGAGAAAAGAGATTGTGGTGGAACATAAAACTGTTGCATCAATTGAGGACCATTGCATCTCAAATATCAACCATATAGAATCTGCTTCTAAGTAGCTCACTGCACTGGTTTTCTGTGTGGTGACTTTATATGCAAAGGTTGACTGTGGAGATTATGACTTTTGTTGTTGTTCAGTTGCACAGTCAATTCCGACCCTTTGTGACCCTTTGGACCATTGCCCACCAGGCACCTCTGTCCTCCACCATATTCCTCATCCCACCCAGCTCTGTGCCCATTGCATCTACAATACCATCTAGCCACCTCATTTTTGGCCACCCCCTTCTTCTTTTGCCCTGCACCTTTCCCAACATCAAGGCTTTCTCAAGTGAATCCTCTCTTCTCATTTGGTGTCCAAAGTGCTTTAGCTTCATCTTTTCTATTTGACCTTCTAAGGAGCAGTCAGGGTTGATTTCTTTTAGGATCAACTTATTTGTTCTCCTCACTGTCCAGGGGACTCTCAAAACTCTTCTCCAACATCACATTTCAAAGGCTTGTGCCAGTTTATGACATAATCCTTTTTCTTCCATTCTAAACTACAGGCGTTTATTTCATTGTCAGAATTACCTGGTCAGGGGATATAAGCATAATACTTTCACTTGTATTGTTTAATCAGGAAAACATTAATGAAGAAGAAAGGATTAAATGTTTCTAACTGCTGCACCACTTCCCAAACCAAATAAAAAGCCCCTGAAGCTCCATTTAATTTATATATATATATGTTTGGAGACCAGTTATGAAACACTTGAACTGATATATGGTTCTTGATGTTTAAACTGGATGGGGACTTCAGTGGCTCAGTGCTTAAGAAGCTTGCCTTGTTAGCTGGAAGGCTAGCAAGTCGGCAGTTCCAGATCCAGGTACTGCATGACGGATTGAGCACCCATCTCTGTCCCAGCTCTTGGGGACATGAAAGGAGTCTCATTTGGGTGTTCCCTGAGCAGAGTTTCTTTTGCAAAAATCCTTTCAACCCAGAATAATTTCTGACACAAAATTATTATTATAACTGGATGTGGACCGGCTAACCTTTGTGACTAGTGGCTGTCCTCTCAGACAGACAACTGTCCTTCATAAATTTTGACCCACAAATGCATATGTTTACCACTTTCCAATAAGAAGGAGTTGTGTGTATAGCAGTATGTAATGCCATACAGTATGCAGATCAGTTGGCCTGGGAGCCAAAAGATGGTTGAGTCTTGGTTTTGGAGTCTCATGACCCAAAGCAAGGGTGCCCTACACTGATCTTTTGGGATGATGTGTGTCAGCTTATATTAAAGAAGATGTGTGTCTCTGCTTAAAGGAGAGGAAGGAGAGACGGTTCTAGATCTGCTACTCGCTTTCTCGTCCTGAGTCCTTTTGGCATGCAAAGTCCTCCTCAGCCCCAGGCCAGTATTGATGAAGCTGCTGGCCTCCATCAAGATGGATTCGAGTGGGATTTAATTCACTTTGGCACCATCACCCTTCCCTGTGGACTTTGCCAAGGCCGCTAGTCCTCAGGGTTGTCAGATTAGTTAACCTCCCCCAGTGGCTTAGTGGTGAAGGCATTGAACTGGAGACTGGAAGGTTGGGTTTCAATACCCAAGAGCAGCACTTGGGGACATGAAAGGAGCCTCATTCCCCTAAAAGTCCTTTCAACCCAGAGTAATCTCTGACACGAAATTATTATATACCGCTGCCTGATGCTCTGTATTGAGTCACTGGTAGTATAGTCTATTCTATTACCATAGCAGGTAATACTAATATTATTAATAGTAATGTTTCCTACTTCTCCCTGCTTAGAAGTCTGTATTGTCTCTTTACAAATGCTCCCAGAAATAGTTCATGAGCTTTGTTTTCTACTCATACTTTAATTTACAAAGGTACAGAGAAACTAAGAAGCTTTGATGTAAAATTTAATTTTGGACTACTCAGACAATTCTTTGTCTAATATCTGTTTCAGATAAATGCAACAAAAATTATAGCATAAACTATGAAATGTCCTTCAGTGCTTTACACTCTGCCCATTTTACTAGTAAGAAGCAAATATCTACCTGCCTTACTGGAGAAAGTTCATTAAGTTAATGGCATCAACAAGTCATCCCTAGACAGAGTACTAAACCCATGGTATTAAAAATCAATGTGTCTGTTAAAGAGCTTGAGGCAATGATGGGTTGCATCAACTAGACCATGAAATACAATTTGCCGTCTTCTAATCTTAGATTTCGTGTAGTTAGAAGCTTTTGTCTTGTTCCTAACTCAAGCTAAAAACCCTAGTATACTTTCAGTCACTGAATTAATTCTAGGTTTAAGGCATGATCTGAGCACAGATAGGCATTAAGAATCATTCTTTTTTTTAAATGTTCTGAATAAAATAATAGAAAATTGTTTATTGTGAGCAGCATTGGGCTACCTCTAATCATTGGTCCCTAACGTTGGTCCCAGCCAGAGGGGTTTACATGTCATGATTTAATAAATCCCATTTGCTCAAAAAATGCACTCTAGTTGGTTATTGGTATTTTTTTTAAATGAAGAAAGCCTAGCAGGGTGTACAGCAGGAGTGTCCAAGTGGAAGTGGAAGTAAAATGCACCTGCACATGTGCAAAACTCTGCCACAAATGACTCGCAGATGTTGCAAACGTGTTTGTGACAGCCGCGGGTGCTTTTACAGCAGAGTTATTCACATGTGTGGGCACATTCTACTTCTGATTCTGGTGGGAGGAATCACGTGACCGGCCTGTTCAACCACATGACTGGCCCACAGCCTGGAAAGTTTGGGCACCCCTGGTGTAGAGGATAGAATGACGAGCTAGGACTCAAAAGGGCTGGGCTTGAATCCTTGCTTTGTCACTAAAACTTACTAAAGTTGAATTCTTGCTTCACCTTGTCAAACTCTTAGGTAAAACACTCCTTAAACCTCACTTACCTTGAAAATCCTGCTAGAGTCTCTATAAGTCAAATGTGACTTAACAGCCCCTAACAGCTTATGTCTCACTTGAGGTAGAAAACATGCATGTTTGTTTATTCATATTAATGCATCCTGTTGTCGTTGAAAAGTATCACATAAAGTAGCTTGCGGCTGAAGTTAGTGATTTGCAGAGTATGCGATATAAAACCTGCTGCAGAAGCCTGAGGATTCTCTCTGAGATACAAAATGAAGGCACTTTAACGCCAATTCTAATGAACAAATTTTATGGGTATTTTTAAAGCAAGATGATCACAATTGGATTGAGCTTTGCCCTGTAAACTCCAATAAATATAAAGGAATTAGGATTTGCCATTATAGCACTGTTCTGGAATACCTGAAACAATAGCCAAAATCCCCTTTCACAAATGTACTCCTGCACACGCTAATGATGTCATTGGTTGTGGACTTTTATTCATCATTTAAAGTTTCTTATTCCACCATCAAACTCTCCTCTTCCCACCTCCTTGTTCTAAGGTTCTCTTGAAATCCCATTTGACTTGGGAGTGATTGGGGGAGACATAGGGGTAGGGGGAGCCTTTAATGAATGTCTGAAAGTTGTCACAGACAGTCCCAGTCCAGGCAGATCAAAAGGGATCCTGAAAGAGCCTTAAAAACCTTAGATATTTGATATTTAATAGCAAGCTTTGAAACAAAATTTAGCCTCATGTGTTGCACAAGTTTCACTGTAGTCTTGAGGGCTGGATGCTTGTTTGAAAAGTTAGATTTTTACCTCAGATTCCAAAACAAATTTTAATCAAAACTGATGAATGCAAACCACAAAAGATGCATAGTACCTGCACCATATGGCAATAAATGAGACTTTACACAAATGATCTGATGTTTCATTCATTTTGGATGATATTGAGAAGACACAACTTGGATTGTATCCAAAACAGTTACTTTTTAAAAAACAGTGTTGTTCTTGAATGTTCTATGGTTCCTTCACAGACTGCATGTTTAATATTTAATATATATTTAATATGTAATATATATTGTATTGGACTGCAGTGGCTCAAGTGGTTAAGACGCTGACTGGAAGGTGGGAGGTCAGCAGTTCAATTCCCGAGTACTGTAGGGCGGAATGAGCTCCCGTCCAATGATGGGCAGCAGCCAGTTCGCACCAGTTTGCCAGAATGAGTAGTAGCTTTTCCCAGTGTCCTGGTGAACTGGTAGCACCTTTTGGGGGGAACCACCTCAGGGGCTTACCTTTTCACTGGTTCCCCTACTGCGCATGTGCTCCTACAGTTCTTGGAGTGCATATGCGCCTACAGCGCTCTGCTTGCTGAGCCAAGCAGCCATTCGCTGCTTGGAGTGTGGCAGTGCAGAGCATTGGGCGGCCACGCACAGCCACGGAGGAACCAGTGGCTGCTGCTGAGGCCCTCGGCAGCCTCCTTGCTGTCTTCCCAAGCGGGGAGGAGGAAGAGCAGCTGCTAGCCTGAAGCTGCTAGCCTGAAGCTCCGCAGGATAAGTGACTCACCTTTGGGTGTGGGGTGGGTGGGTATATTTTAATGTACATTTAATGTGTATTTATTTTTAATGTGTATTTTTATGTGTTTTATATGTATTTAATGTGTATTTTTATGTGTTTTTATGTGTATTATATGTGTTTTTATGTCTATTTAATTTATATTTTTATGTGTACTTATTTTTATGGTTTTTTAACTTTGGCTCCACCCACATTGTTGGATCCACCCATGACATCATGTTTATTCCACCCATGATGTCATGATGCCGGCTCCACCCACAATGTGGTAGTAAAAAATTTGGCTGCCCATCACTGCTCCCGTCTTTGTCCCAGCTCCTGCCAACCTAGCAGTTTGAAAGCAAGAAACTGCAAAGTAGATAAATAGGGACCACTTCAGTGGGAAGGTAAACAGCATTCCATGTGCTCCAGTGTCTAGGCATGCCTGCCACATGACCATGGAAACGTCTGCAGAAGCAGACAGCACTGGCTCTTCAGCTTTGAAACAGAGATGAGCACTGAACCCTAGAGTTGGATACGACTGGCTTTCAAGCAAGGGAAACTTTTACATCTACTATATCACCCATTTGGGATATTTCCCACTCTGGGCGATGCACATACTGTACCAGTAACAAAATTAACATAATAAAGCAAACAACAAAATAATGACTTCAGTTGTGTGCTAGCATTGCTTTTCTTTAAACATGGGTTATAATTGTAGAATATGAAAGTGAATGGTTTCAATCTTGACACTTACATTTAAACATTTATTGTTCATCACAACTAATTTCTCTCCTTTTCTATTTCCCCCCACAGTTGATTGGTTTTGTTTATGCCTGTTATGTGATCAGCATTTTCATGGAGGAAGAGGACAGCTGTAAGTACTGATACACACCATCTCTGGAGCCACAATCCTGGGGTGAGGACCAACTAGACTCAACTATGTGGAATAGGGAGGTGGCATATTTGCAAAAGCAGACTTCCTTTAGCCAAGGGTGGATGGAGTGTGAGGGGACAACAGCAACAATGACAACAACAATATAAAATCTGGTTTGAAACTCTGGTTTCCTACAGTCCAATTATATCCTGACATATCTTAACATAGCATTATCTCAATTTCCCCTCCCATATTAGTCAGACAATTCTAAGGCACATTTTATTATTTCTAAAAATGAATCATATGATGAACAAGTAACTTTCCAGAACAAAAATATATTTGGCATCCCATTTCCTTATAGTCTGCCTGGATCTAACCAAAATGTTCTGACATATACTTATCAAACAGAGCAGAATTGATTTAATTTAATAGATTTATATACCACCCTATCAGTGGACTCTGGGCAGTGTACACAAGTTGAAACCAATATAAAATAATGTTTAAAAAACCCTTTAAAACATAGCAATATTACCCACCACTATGCCATTTACTATCTGAAAACAAATATGAAATCTGTATAACCTTAACATTAACAATTAATTACCCGGGGGGGGGGGGCTCAGATGAGCCTTATAAAAATTCTTATAAGATAAGAATTCTTATCATTTTACAGCTAGTCATCCTTGAGAAATAATCTTTTTGACCCTTTCATACCTCAAAATTGCATTCTTATCTATTGCATCTTAATGTTGTTTAAATATGGAATTTGCCCAATACCTTCTGCTTTAGAACCTGTTAATTCAGTGTAGACCAGTGTTTCCCAACCGTTGGTTTTTGGACTTCAATTCTCAAAAGTCTAAGTTAATTCCCCAAAGCACTGATCAGCCAATGTATTGACTTAAGCTTCTGGGAATTGAAGTCCCCCTGTGGGGCTTCGGCCCCACTTTGGGAGCCACTGGTGTAGAGTAAAGCTAAATACACTGGCTTCTAGGACTCTTGTCAATAAAATATCTCTTCGTTATTCAGCGGACCCAGTATTTTGGGCTAAAACATGTCAGGAGGGCTTAAAAATTAACAACAACCCCCTCCATTGCTCTGGAAGGCTTATTTGGCTTGGCTTACATGAGGCTCAGCCAGTGACACATTCAAAAAGAGCACAAAGCACAGAAGGGGAAGTTCTTCAATGCAAATTATTTTCAGATTTATTTTTCACATCATTCTTTGGATGGGGGGCATGTTGTGTTATTAATTATGAAAACACGGTCTTCATACATAGGAATCTAAGTATTTCTTATCAGTCAGCCATAGTCCATTTGCCACAATATTTTCCATGATGAACTCTATCATTAATCCTGGATAACAATATTTGAAAACACTCCACTTTGAATTCTCGGAGTAGTGTATGTGTGTGGTTGGTTTTCTACCAAGGATGGAGGAAAGAACTGGAAGGAAAAAACCGAACAAAAGGATTAATTGCCATGTACCTTTCTCTCAGCACCAAGATCTGCTTTGAACTGCCCCCCCCCCAAAAAAAAACCCAGTGTGTATCTGTTCTGTTTCAAAATAGACTCTATGAGAGTTGAGAATTGATCAGGATCAGGTGTGGAATGAGGATGTTTGTTTGTTTGTTTGTTATTCATATTTATCCACTGTCCTCCTCACTGAGGTGACTCAGGGAGGTTTACAAGTCACAAGAAACCCCACAATAAAAACATAAAAGCATTCCTAAAAACATCAAATTTAAAACTACAGTAATACCTCAGATAATGCTAAGACTTAGTTCCACAAGTCTTGGTGTTATCCGATTTTTAGTGTTATCCGATGCATGTTAAAATCCTATGGGATGGATCGGATAATGTTAAAGCTCCATAGAGATACATTGTAACCGCACAGGCTTTAGCGGTTTTTATCCGATCCATACCATAGGAGCTTAACGTTATTCGATCCATTTCTCCTCCCCAGATTACTTAACGTTATGCGATTTTAGCGTTATCCGAGGTAAACGTTATCCGAGGTATTACTGTATTAAAGATTAAAATTTAAAATCATTGTTTCTCAGTGCTTCTCTTGCTAAAATACGCTCCACAGCTTCCATTTTATCCTCCAAGTACCATTGCACCAGATGCTAGCACTTGAGAGTGCCAGGATTCAAGGAACACAGAGTACTTTGACATTTCTGAATGACCTTCCAGGGGATGTCCACAGGCTGTAGCTTGCAGGAGTTGAGCAAGGCTGTTGAGGACAGAATATTTTGAAGATTTTCATTCATAGGGTCAGCATAAGTCAGAGATGATTTGATAGTAGAGAACAACAACAAATTCATAGCAATTACTTCTTTTCCTTTGCCATTCCTTCATTTATAACTGTACTAGTCTTAATGAGTACTTTGTAAAGAACAGAACTTACATTTGCAAAGTGAGTGAAAAGCAAACTCAGAGTCCTGTTATTATTCAAGAATTACATTTTAAAAGCAAGTAGGAATTATGTGTACAACTGCATCATGAATATATGAAGATTTAGCATGCCTACATACATACCTACATGAAAGTTTGCAACTTCCTTTTTGGCAAACAAAAATTCATATAGTCAAAGCAATGGTATTCCAGGTGGCAATGTATGGCTGTGAGAGCTGGACCATAAGGACAGCGAGGAGAACAAATAGGTCGATCTTAGAAGAAATCAACCCTGACTGCTCCTTAGAAGGGCAAATAGTAAAGATAAAGTTGAAGTACTTTGGACATCAAATGAGAAGAGAGGATTCACTCAAGAAAGCCTTGATGCTGGGAAAGAGTGGAGGGCAAAAGAAGAAGGGGGCGGACAAAATTGAAATGGCAAGATAGCATTGTAGAGACAATGGGCACACAATTGAGCGAGTTGAGGGGTATGGTGGAAGACAGAAGTGCCTGGCGGACAGTGGTCAATGGGCTTGCAAAGGGTCGGAATCAACTGTGCAACTGAACAAAAATCTTTAAGTATTGTACTTGGTCTAATTTTCTTTTACTCTTTTACTCAAATTAAAAAGTGGGGTAGGAAAGAAAAGCAGAAAATTAATTTCCTTTACCACCATGATTTTGCCACTGAATGTAACAGTAACTTTTAAACATCTAAAGTACTTGAACCATAAAAATATATTTGTAATGTCTGGCAAGTGAAGATATACTTCCTCAGTTCATAACTTATTAAGAATCTTTATGCCCTTAATCTACATTAAACTATTATTCAAAGTTAATATGTTCCTTACTTAATTGATTCTTCCACAAGATATTAGTAGGAGAATCTCCTACCATTCACATAGAAATTGCCAGCTTATGTTGCTAGCGGTCATGCTAATTAATGTGTATTGGCTGAATAGCTCACTGGTTTAGGAATCTGGCTGCAGAATTGCGAGTTCAGTTCCTCATTGTGATTTCCGGGAGAAAAGCCAGCCTGTGTTGACATGGGCAAGCTGCACAGTCTCAGGCTGCTCCCCAAAGAAGGGAATGGTAAACCACTTCTGAGTATTCATTACCTTGAAAACCTTGGAAGGGGTCGCCATACGTCAGAATTGACTTGACAGCAACAATTAGGGTTGCCATAAATCCTGTTTTTCCGGGATTGTCCCGGGTTCAAGCTGTCCCGTCTGGTTCAAAGAAAAACATGTAAAAGTCCCAGGAGGGAGCAAGAAATGCCTATGTCTACGGAGGATTCCTTTTTCAAATCACTGCAAAGGGTTAAATGCATAGAGTCAGCATTCCTAGAGAGGAAGGGAACATTGTGGATAGGAAGTAAACAGTGGTGGGATGTCAAAAATTTTACTACCCCACCGTGATATCATCACAGTGTGGGCAGAGCCAATGTCATGACATCATGACATTGTGGGTGGAGCCAAATAAAAAATAAAATAAAAATAAGCACACACACACCTCAACCCAACCCACCCACCCACAACACAAGGACAGCAAGGAGGACAGCAAGGAGGCTGTGCATACATGCCAAGCACTGTAGGCGTGCATGCACACCAAGTGCTTGCCACACATGCGCAGTGGGGGAACCATTGAAAAGGTAAGCCCCAAAGGTGGTTCCCCCCAAAAGCTGCTACCGGTTCTCCAGGACACTGGGAAAAGTTACTACCGGTTCTGGCGAACTGGTGAGAACCTGTTATATCCCATCACTGGAAGTGAAGTGTCATCTCTCACAAAGGACCTCTTCCAAAATAAGTCCCTTCCTGTCTCCTGCTTTTCTCCTTCCAGGGGGAAACGGGGATTCCAAGGGCTGCATTTCGATTCCGGACCTCTTTTTAGAGCTTTCTTCCAAACAATCCTTGTTGGGTTTTTGAGGGTGAGTCCAGCTCAATGGGAGGTGAAGAGGTAAAATAGCGAAGATAGCCTGCCAGGTAGAGCCAGAAACCCAGTCTCCAAGTAGGTGCAGAAGCCTTTCTGCATACCTGGCAGCAGAAAGGTTGGTCAGTTCAGGCATTTAAAGCAAGCAAAACAACATTACACACCATAGGCTGGTAGCTGTAGAGTCAAACAGCAACGAAGCAGTCCTTTGAACACAGCTCCGGACATCAGCCTTGGAACAGTGCATTTATCTCCTACAACAATGACTTTGGGGCTGTGCCTCTTCTTTTTTCCCATCATCCACGAGTTCTACCTTATGAGCAGCATTGTTTTTAATATGGTAACCTTGACAGAGAAGTAATTATGGATTTTAAGTCCATGTATGGAGTAGAATAGATTATTGAGCTAATTATTCAGGCCTTGCACCTGACGTGGCCTGACAATAAATTATCTTAATTACATACTGGCGAGTGGTCTTGGGATTTACTTTAGATAAATTTCTCACTGATCTTTTATACATCTGTTTTAGTTAAGAGTCTCAGAAGTAAATTAGTTTACTGTTCTGAGCATATTAACATGCAGCACTTGTGTGGGGATTTTTTTTTAGCCTTTTTTTAACAACCCCTTAAAATTCAAAAGAGAATACAGTGATACCTCGCTTAAAGAGCATAATGTGTTCCACAGGATTGCTCTTTAAGCGAGTTTGCTCTGTAAGCGAATCATCATTGTAAGTGACCAATTGTGCCTTGGAGGGGGGGTTGCGAACCCCGATTTGTTTGTTAAGTGAGTTTTTGGTTAGTTTTAGTTATTAAATGAGGTGATCATTCAGAGAAAATTCTGCTCTTTTAGCAAGTTAGTCTCTAAGCGAGGCGCTCTTAATGTGAGGTTTTACTGTACCAACTTTCATTTTGAGGAAGAAAAAAGTACCTGAATGTTTGTGGGAGGTCAAGACTAAGAGTGTCATGTATTGTTGGTTATTCTTCCTTTATAATTATCAGATTATAAGATTAAAGAGGAAAAAATAGCAGAAAAAGTAATTAAGAGAATAGCTCAATTCTTTTCCAACCTAGCTCCTTTATTTCACAGTTATTAGCACTTTATATAATAAAAATCACACCAGACACATCTTAAGTAGAAAAGAGGTATCTTTACTTACAGTTGTGATCAGTAGTTACAACCAGAAGAAAAGTGGGAGCGGGGGGATTGGCATCTCTACATATGAGACAGGCCCTCCATGCTCTCTGCCACATGGTGCTTGGAATCAGGAGAGAGAGAAAGGAAGTGGAGAGTGGCAGATCCCAGAGGTGAGTGTTATGATCCAGCCCTTGTCAACTCTGAGGATGGCCTGGATCAGGGGGCACTCCCTATGTCCAGCCCAGTTCTGCCTGCACCAGAACCTGAGGAAGTCCTGAGCTAGGGATCTCAGCCTGCGCCTGGCCCAAATCTGTTTCTAATACAGTAATACCCCAGATAACGATTGCATCGGATAACGCTAGAATTGGATAACGATGCAAGTTTTTTGGAAAAAACTTGCATCGGATAATGATTCTGGATAATGATTCTTAGCGTTATCCAAGGCAATGGTCTGCGGGTGTGGGGTGGTTTGGGTAGAACTACCCAATCCACCCCCCACCCGCAGCAGTCTCTGTGACTGCAGTAGGGTCGGGGGAAAAGCATGCGCCTTTCCCCTGACCCTACTGCAGTCACAGAGACTCCTTGTCTCTTTCCCTCCCTGTATTTAAACTACAGGGAAGCGGGAAAGAGAGAGATGTGATTGGTTCTCTAGAGGGAAGGGGGAAACTACAGGTAAGGGGGAAAGAGAGAGACGTGTTTGGTTCTCTAGAGAACCAATCACGTCTCTCTTTTCTCCTCCCTGTAGTTTAAATACAGGGAGGGAAAGAGACAAAAGCAATCTCTGCGACTGCAGTAGGGTCGGGGGAAAGGCACCGCTGCGGTTGGGGGGTGGCTTTAAAGGCAGGGAGGAAAAGAGAGACCCAATCGGGTCTCTTTCTTTCCCTGCCTGCCTTTAAAGCGGTTTGTCCCTGAAGTCAGGACTTTTTTTTTAGCATTGTTCGATGCAACGCTAAAAATTGGATAACGTCATGATTTGTGGAACCAAGTCATAATGTTATCTGGGGTATTATTGTACTAGGTAGTGTCATTTGGGACCTAGGTAGTTAATCGTTTTCAACTAACCGATTGGAAAAGTTCTTCCCACTGTGCTGACCCACCCAGCTGGGCACGGTTGCTACATGGCAGAGCTACACACACTGTCAGGGGTCTGGTTCTGACAGTGATCAACCCTCAGTCAGGGAGAGGTCCAGAAAGGAGCTACACCTAGCTAGAGCAAAGTACCAAAGAAGGCTCCCAGTTGATACTGATTAGCTGAAAGGCTTATAAGCAAGCTTGTTGCAGTCTGCCAGCATTGGTACAACTCTCATGTGAAGACTCCAGACTGCCTGCCTAGACCCTGACTTCTCTGCCAACTCTGACGACGCCCCTGGACACCCTTTGGATTAGACATTTGCTCGGACTGCCAGTAAACAGGCCTCAGCTTGCCTTTTGGACTTTGATATCTAGTCTCTCCTCGAACAGATTCTCTGTGTAGCGCTGCCATGTAGCAACTGTGCCCGCTCAGGTGGGTCAGCACAGAGGGAAGAAGAACTTTTCTAATCAGTTAGTTGAAAAGGATTAATCGCTTAGGTCCCAAATGACACTACCTACCAAATGACACTACCTAGATTTTTTGGAATAGTAGCCATGTTAGTCTGTGGTTCAGGCATATCAGAAAACAAGTTAAAATAAACAAAATAAAATAAAAAACACTGTACCTAGATTGTTATTTTTCCAACAGAGATTTAACAGAGAGAGAGAGAAAGAATAGGACTGATGTCCCCTGAGTATTTCTTTTAGATGCCTCTGATCATTTGCATTAACCTAACAGTCATAAAGCTCTAGTGTAGCCTGATGTAGTATCTGTTGTTCTCTTTATGTGCCTTTGGATTTTCAGAGCTGTCAAAGTTCTGAGCTGCCTCAGGGAAAATCAGTCTAAATGCCAGTAATCGTTAAAAAAGCCACTATTATATTTTCTTGAGAACACAACCGTTTCTTCTTTGAAAAAGAGTCTGTGCTTCTACACATGTGTGTTATGGTGAAACGTCTGCTTCAAAAAGGAGGAATGCAGCATTTAAAAATCACACAAATACAGCACATACAGAATTCACTAGTCTGAGTTTTTATGAGTGATTATTATTAATGTAATAATTGCTAACTTTATTGGGGGGAAAGAATTGTATCCTGTCTTTCCATTGTAAACAGCTCTCTAAGTGGCTAAGCGATATCACAGACAAAATATCAACATTGCTAATAAAAACAGCAGTGTTTATAAATTAAAAGCTTGTCCTATCAGGCCAGACTTTACCTGGCATATAACCGATAAGATGTGTGCAGCTGGACATATCTCAATGGGGAGAGAATAGCTGAGGCATCCTGACAGAATGGAAATAAATATTTTCATCAGCAACCACATCGCTCTGTAGGGGCCACGGGAGAAGAACCTCCAGAGAGAAACTACAAGTTACAAGAAGCCAGATATAGGCTGAATATCATGAAAAGCCTCTTAACTGTTTGTACAGCAATGGAGCCAATTGCCTCAGTGGGTGGTGAATGCTGGAGGCATTCAAAATAAAACTGAACAACTAGTTTCTAATATGCTTTGATTTGGATTTCTGCATTGAGTAGGAGGTTGGACTTGGTGGGGACTGTGGTGGCTTAGTGGTTAAGACACTGAACTTGATGACTGGAAGGTTGGCAGGTCAGCAGTTTGAGATTCGAATACTGCACGATGGACTGAGCTCCTGTCTCTGTCCCTGCTCCTGCCAACCTAGCAGCTCAAAAGCAAGAAATTGCAAGTAGATAAATAGGTACCACTTAAGTGGGAAGGTAAACAGCGTTCCATGCACTCTGGTGTCTAGTCATACCAGCCACATGTCCATGGAAATGTCTACAAATGCAGAGAGTGCTGGCTCTTTGGATATAAACAGAAATGAGCACTGAACCCCGGAGTTCGATATGACTGGCTTTCAAGCAAGGGTGACCTTTACTGACCTGGACTTGGTGACCTCATTGGCCCATTCCAACCCAGTTATTCTAGGATTATAGAATTCTTTTTTCCATTGACCCTCGTTTGTATTTAGTGAAACAAAACTAGAGAACCTTTGCTCCCGCCAAATGTTTTGGACTACAGTTCTCACAGTCCTTTGCCATTAGCAGTGCCAGTGGAAGCTATTAACCAGAATCTCTGAAAGGCTAAAAACTCTCCATTCCCATAGCAAAACCATTTCATTCTGATCTCTCTTTTGTGATAATTAGCCCCTTTAAATGGATTCTTTATTTCTTTTTCTCTGGGAAAAGGTTAATTTTTCTTTTTAAAAAGATTAAATTTGGAGGGGTCTGTAAAATAATCCTCCAAAAATACCCTTTTACATTTTAACCTTGCCCCCAAAGTAATAAGAAAAATTAGCAAGGAAACACTATTCAATACATTAAAAAGGTAACAGTGTCCCCAGTCATCCTTCTGCAAGCAACAACATTATTATACTGCATTTGTTATCTCCAAAATAATATGTTGCTAGATTAACACTTGTACCAGCTTGTTGGATACAAAATGCTAATTATCCTGTGAACCATCCAGAGAATGTTCTAAGCTTTATGGAGTGGTGTATGTGTAATCACTATTTCTAGTAGATAACATTTTTTATTTTTTATTTGCTACATGTAAGATCACAGGATTGATACCAGTAAACACCAAAAAGTTCCACACCTGGTATTCTATATAAAATAGTAAAGTATAGTATTTTACTCTTTAAAGTATAGTATTTTACTCTTTAAAATCTTGTGTGTACATGAGTTTGAACATGTGACACCATTCACCGTGAGCTGAACAAGCAGTTTTGTTCTGATTTGTTATTTCTGAGCAGCTGCAGCTGCAAGGTACCTTAAGATCAGGTGGTAGTGAAGTTGACGGGGATGTTGACCCTCTGGCCAATGATATCCATGTTCCTTGGAGTGCATTGTCAGATAATACCAAAGGTGGAGCACAGCAGTAATAGTATTAAGATTATGAATTGGTCAAAAAGCAGGATATATATTAGGAATTCAGTCTCTGGAGAGATTTAATACAGTCTCACCAACCATCTCTTGAGATACAAAATCTAGCTCTTTTTAGCTACATCTTGTGGAGAGAAGAGAGAAGTTTACAAACAGCTATCAGATATTACCAGCTGTTAGTTACAGAAGAATGGAATTTCTGGCATGGAGGAAGATTTCATGCCTATTTCTCCTTGGGAAAGGAAAGAATAAGCAATAAAGGAAACACATACACCCCTAAAAAAAATCAGGTAGGAGGGGCTGACCCACTGACAGAGGCAGGAAAACTGTACCAGTCAAATTAGTAACAGGCAGAAAAGGCCCCCACCCACTGATACCTGGTGTTAAGTCATGAAAGCTTTTGATATCCCCAGTTGGCACAAGCGGTAGCAGGCCCATCATTCATCTGTACAGATGTTTTAAAGCCAAATAGGTGATGATCAGAAAAGTATAGATACCTCCCATTCCTTTTGCGATTGCCCTCTCAAAATAAGTGTGAGTTTGTGGGTTTTAGCTTTAGATAGTTGATGGCACTAAAGAACTAAGGGGCTTTCATCTTTATTATTAACCTCATAATTTCAAACATCTTTAGACTACATTCCTGTGTGTGCGTGCTTGCATGGAAGTTCCCATTAAACTCAGTAGCACTTACATCTGAGTAAACATATAAAAGATTGCATCATTTTCTATAGTAGAATACAGTTTTACCCAACCTGGTGCTTTCTGATAGGTTGAATTATAAGCTCTGACATCACAGTCAGGGACCTGTAATCCAATACATCTCGAGGGTAGTAAACTGGAGACTCTATTACCCATTGTGAGTCCTGCAGAGTCAGAAGACTGTTGATCATAGAAAGTAAATTGTACCTGGCAGCAAAAGTAATAGATCAAATACTAGATTCATCTACAGCAGGAGTTCCCAACATTTTAAAACTGGGTGCCGGGTCACGTTCCCTCAGACAGCTTCGGGGATCAGACAGCTATTTTGCACTTCCTCCTCCACATGGCACTTCCTGGTGTGGTGGAGATGGGGGGGACACATGAAATGGTGTTGCGGAATGCATTCGGCTCACAAGCCACAGGTTGAGAATTCCTGATCTACAGTGAAGTGCAGGTTGTTGAACACTCATCTCTTCAGCTTTGCAGGAGGGGTCCACAGAAAGAGCCTCCTCAAAAACTGTGGTATTTTTGAACCACAATCGAGCATACCCTGGGCAACAGCTACCTTGTTGTGCCAGCTAATCTTTCTCACACTAGATTGGATGTAAGAAACTACAGAATGGATTCACCAAAATGTGCCTTCATTTTGACAGTTTCACATCAGGCCTAGACACAGAAGAACCACAATCACACATATCCTGAGCACTGGCAACTTTGTGTTGGCCAATCTTTCTCACACTAGGTTGTGGCAGTTTCATGTCTGGCCTGGACATGGAAAAAGAAGAATCTCTGCAGGATATTACTTTACAACTTCAGTCTAGGCCAGGCCACCCACACTTTATTTTATAGATAAATTATCAGCAACTGTTTCTGAATAGATAGTCCATTTGATTATAGAGAAAATAAAATCGTACTTCCATTTGATTCTAATCCTAGCATTTGTGACTTTCTAAATTAAGTTTATTCCTATCAACTAAGAAATCATTATAGCTATTAGTCATGGCAAAGCCATCAACCAGGCATGAGATAAACTAGGGATTCCCCCTCTAATGCCTTTGGAGAAAATGAGACTATTTTCACTGAAAAGTGTATAAGAAAGTTAGTGTTGGCCACACCATTAATCCTTTAAATGCAGGGAAAGGGTGCATTTTGAAAGCCTACTTCATTAGCTGTGGTACATAATGGTTGTAATTAAGTAGATATTTCTTCTTCTCTGGACAAAACTAGGTTGTTTGCTGTACCTGGATGATGCCAAGAAATTAAAATTTCTTTATAAGAAAATAGAACAGATTAATTTCTTTTACTCTTTAAAATCTTGTGTGTACATGAGTTTGAACATGTGACACCATTCACCGTGAGCTGAACAAACAGTTTTGTTCTGATTTGTTATTTCTGAGCAGCTGCAGCTGCAAGGTACCTTAAGATCAGGTGGTAGTGAAGTTGACGGGGATGTTGACCCTCTGGCCAATGATATCCATGTTCTTGGAGTGCATTGTCAGATAATACCAAAGGTGGAGCACAGCAGTAAAAGTAAATCTAGATCTGTGATAGGGAACCTTGGCACTCCAGATGTTCTTGGACTTCAATTCCCAAAAGCCCAAGCCCCCATGAATCCGCACGAATGGGTTTACTGCAACTCGTCTGGCCCACACCTCCCTCATCACTCCTAGAAGCTGAAGTAAAACGCGTCTGTACTTCCACTTCCAGGAGCGACTAGGGCGGTGCAGGCCAGATGAATTGCAGTAAACCTATTTGTGCAGATTCATGGCGGCTTGGGCTTCTGGGAATTGAAGTCCAAGAACATTTGGAGTGCCAAGGTTCCCCATCACAGATCTAGATACTCATTGCCCCTGTGGCTTATTGAGGACTCTCTATTTGTTCAATAGTTTTATGCTTTCTCGATGCATTTTTGATATTAAAGTGGCATACATTAGCTAATAGACTAGTAATCTGATCAAAGGCAGATGGCATGTTTAATGCTACTGAGAACTCTTTTAGGCCTGAAACTGTGCATATGTGGGTATAGAGGAAATGGGAGGAATACTATAACATGAGCTTGCCACTTTCACATCTGTATACACAGTGAACTTGACATCTGTATGATTACATGGCTGGTTATGTGTCAAGGTACAGTATTTCCTTTCCTCCTTTAAAAAAAGCAGAGGAAAACAGAGATAGCAAAAACAGTATTCATATTATACTGCCTTGTCCATTATTAAATATTTTTCTATTCCCTTTAATTTTATGCCAGCAGCTTTGATATCTGCACATTCTTGTTGAACTGTTCTGTATTAACAGTTTACATGGTATGTGGGCTTGACACATACTCCTACCTACAATCCCCAAGGAATATACTGAGTTAAAGCCTGTAAAACTTGTAAATAAGGATTTGGTAAGAGAGACACCATTAATCCTTCTAACAGCACACAAATTTAATCTCTTGGCCATGAGGTGATTGATGATTTTATTTACCCCTCAGAGAGCAAAACCATGTGAACTATTTTTATGTGGTCACATTAGTTTATACAACTGCAGTCTAGTCTACCAATGAATGGCAAATGTTTGGTAGTTCACCGTATATTTTTCCTTTTTTCTTTAAACCAATCTCCAAAAGAATTAATTTAAGGCATCAGCTCCTTTCAGCTCATAACTGAGGGCTTCTGCGGTCCACATCGGTAGATTCTGGCTTGCAAGTATGGGTTGTCTAATGGGAAGGCATGTCAGGAACTTCAATATGCCCAGAAGCCAACTGACCACTGATGGGATGTAACAGGTTCTCACCAGTTCGCCAGAACCAGTAGTAACTTTTCCCAGTGTCCCAGAGAACTGGTAGCAGCTTTTGGGGGGAACCACCTTCGGGGCTTACCTTTTCACTGGTTCCCCCACTGCGCATGTGCACCAAGCACTTGATGTGCATGCATGTCTACAGTGCTTGGCACGTATGCACGGCCTCCTTGCTGTCCTCCTTGCTGTCCTTGTGTTGTGGGTGGGTGGGTTGAGGGGTGGGTGTGTGTGTGTGCTTATTTTTATTTTATTAATAATTTTTATTATTTTTTCTTTGGCTCCACCCACAATGTCATGATGTCATGATGTTGGCTCTGCCCACACTGATGACATCACGGTGGGGTAGTAAAAAATTTGACATCCCACCACTGCAACTGACCCTGGATCCTGGAGGTTTACTCTTTGTCACTGATTCTTTCTGTCATCAAAACTTGGTAACAGAAGCAAAGTTAAAAACACTTTTGGATCACACCCACAATTATTATTATTATTGCTTAAAACCAGGCACCCAGGGTTTTAAAGTACCAGTAATACCTCATATAACATTAGTATCGAATAACACGAAAATCACATAACATTAAGGAATCTGGGGGGAAGAATTGCATCGGATAACATTAAGATCCTATGGGATGCTTCAGATAACAACCGCTAAAGCCTGTGTGGTTACAATGTATCTCTATGGATCCCATAGGATTTTAACATGCATCGGATAACACTAAAAATCGTATAACACCAAGACTTGTAGAACCAGGTTTTAGTGTTATCTGAGGTTTTACTGTACCTATATACTTGAATGTAAGCCAAATTTTTTAACACAAAAAAAATGAAATTTAAAAGGGAGACTCTGCTTATACTCGGGGCACCCACTGTGGGGGTCCCAAGACACCCCCAGGTTGAACCGTACCGACAAAAAAGAAGATTGGGGAAACAGGTGCGCCTCAAATCAGCATGGAAAAATTTCCTTTCTTGCTGCTTCCGGGTTGAGACACACATGCCTGGCTTCCCCCCCCCCCCCTCTTGTGGGTGTATCTCTATAGCAACTGGATTGCAACAACAATGGAGGCAGGCACATTCAAATTGCTGTGGGGGAAAAATACAGCACCCTTGCTGCTTTTGTTTCTCCATTCTTTCGTCGGAGCATCTCTCTATCTGGGATAGTTTGCCGGAAGCACAGAAGAGTCTCTCAAAACAAAAGCAGCAAGGGTCCCTCCTACACACACACAGACAGACAGCAATTTGACTGCCTGCCTCTTCTGTGCTTGTTGGTCAGAGCATCTCGAGTTGGGAAAGTTTGCTGACTGACAAAAACCATGGAGGAAGTGCTTTCAAACTGCTGTGGAGAAAAAAAAAACCCTTTCTTGCTGCTGTCTGGCTTCACTTGCCCATACCTGCTGCTCCATGGGACAGCCAAACCAGAAAGGGGAAGCCACGTTTGCTTGCCTTGAGAGCAAAAGGCTAGAGCAAGGGTGTCCAAACTATGGCCCGGGGGCCGGATGCAGCCCCTGATGCCAATTCATCTGGCCCAAGAAGCACTTGTTGCTCCCAGAAGCGGAAGTAAAACGCACCCATATGGCTTTTCCAGGAGCAACGAGGGCTTCAGGGGCCGGATGAATTGGCATCAGGGGCCGCATACAACCCCTGGGCCATAGTGACTGGCTCCCTGAAGCATGTGACCGGCCCATGGCCCAAAAAGTGTGGGTACCCCCGGCTAGAGTGACGTTTTCTGCCTCAGTTCTATTGGCTCATGTACCTCTTTACCCTGCAGTGTCCCCACTTGTTGGATGGCACTAATTCCGTACCTGCACATTGCCGTAACTCTGCACATTGCCGTAAACATTCTAAAAGCTGATATCTCAACTTAATTTTATTTTCATGTAGAAGTGATTGTGGAAACTCACTAGCAGCTCGTGGATTTTCCACCCTCGGCTTATACTCAGGTCAATCTATTTTCCTAGTTTCTCAGGTAAAAATTAGGTACCTCGGCTTATATTTGGGTTGGTTTATACTTGAGTATATACGGTACGTATTTTGTTTTACAGAAGAATCATGTCTCCTGAAGGCTTTGTGAAGCATGCTTATCTTTTTAAACCAGATATGTTTATTATATTCATTCATTCATTCATATTTATCCATCACCCTCCTCACCGAGGTGACTCAGGGCAGTTTACAAGTCATAAGAAACACCACAATAAAGACATAAACATTTCCTAAAAACCTCAAATTTAAAACTATTAAAGATTAAAAATTTAAAATCTTAAAATATTTAAAAGATTGCCAAATTGCTACAGCTTACTGATTAAGAAGTTGAGGGAGAGGTGGGGCTTAACCCATCCAGTGAGCTGGGGTCATTGTGCATCCCATTCCCCATACCTGCCCCACCAGCCATGTTTTTAAATTCTTCCTAAAGGGCAGCAACTCCGTCTGGAGACGTAGCTCTGTTGTCAGGAGGTTCCATAGGGCCAGAGCAGACACAGAGAAGGCCCTCCTTCTGGTGCCAGAGATGCGCCTCTCTGGCCGATGTAACAACTAGAGAGCCTCTCCAGTCCACTTGGAGGGGCAGACAGATGTTCTTGATAAAGTCTTGGACCACTGACTACTAACTACAGTGATCAAAGAAGACAATAGGGACTCTGGAGGTGCACAAATGGGGGCTACATGTGTGCTGGATAAGAATACCTGAACACTGAGTGTCCAATGTGGTTGGGCTCTACAAAATCAGGGGATATTTCAATATATTAATGCTAAAAGAAGAAGAGAAAACAAATATTGGAGAACATTGGAATGATTCCAAACTTAGTTTTCGCTTGAACAAGGTTAATTGCAAACTGCATTTAGAAGCAGCATCACTGCTATTGTTGTTGTTGTTTTTAAACACCATGCCACAAGCACAGGTTTATTGAGAGCCATTAACAATATGCTGTAAAACAGGAGGCAGGAAATGTAAGAGGTGATTGAGCATTTGCCATTTACTTTTTGAGATAGAGATTGTTAGTTTCTGGAGTCTCACATAGCATCTCCAGAGACCATTGGATAGGTAAGAAACACCTCCCTTCCCCAAGACTAAAGATAAAACTCTGGTCTCAAAGAGGACATCCTAGAAGATCTTGTCCTACTTCAGATCATGTGTCAATGTCTCTGGGTAATGATCTACACTCCTTCTGACCTTGTAGTTTGACACAGGAGAAAAAGAAAGTGGGAGGACCAAAAGCCTAGGTAGGGTAGAGGAGGGTGGCTTTGGCTGCACATGAGTCAGAGTCCAACCCTAGGATGAATACCGTGAAAACAACAAAGTGGAGGAAGAGCGGTAAACAATATTTTGACCTGCCAGCGTGGCATGGAATGGCAGGACAGTTTAATTATACAGTTACCTTGTTAATGACTTAGCCTAACAGGTGGGTTTAACTCAATTGAAACATAAAATTGTAAACAAGTATATAAGATGAATGAATTGCATGGCTTCTACTTCCATGTCTAGGCCAGATGTGAAGTTGCCAAAATGAAGCCACCTTTTGGTGAATTGATTCCATAGTTCTTTTCTCCTAACAAAGTGGCCATTGCCCAGGGTATGCCTGATTGTAGTTCTGTGACCCCCACCCCATTGGCTCATCTAACAAGCATCTCCCGGTTGAATCTTTTAACCTTATTGCTTTTAGATTTTTAATTTTTTTTTAAATTCCATTTAAAAAAAATTAAATGTTAAATAATTGAATATGTTTTAGGGTCAGATGTGGGATGTAACAGGGCTGTGACACCTGTCTGTTTTATTATCATGTTAACTGCCCTGAGTCGCTTGCCGAGTAGGGTGGGATATAAACATGAATAAATAAATAAATAAAAATACCACAATCTTCCAGAAGGCTCTTTCTGTGCTAACTAGCTAAGTAATGTTTCTGCACTTCCCATTGTATACGTTCATACTTCTTAACCAGGTGAAAATCTGCCAGAGACCCAAAAGAATGCAGCTAGATCAGGGGTGCCCAAACTACAGCCCGTGGGCTGGATCTCCCCCTCTCCCATGCCAATTCATCCTGCCTGCTCTGCCGTATGGGTGTATTTTACTTCCACTTCTGGAAGTGATGAGGGTGGCATGGGCTAGATGAATTGGTGTTAGGGGCCAGATCTGGCATCACAGGCTGTAGTTTGGGCACCCCTGGTTTAAGCAGAGAAAATGACAGCTTGAAGTCTATCTCATCCTCTTGCAAAACAGATTGCAGTGCACATGTTACTTCTATTTCCAGTGGGAGGAACCACCTGATTGGCCTGCTGAATCATGTGGCTGGCCCACAGCCCGAAAAGTTTGGGCACCCCAGTGCTAGTTAGACAGATTGTCTGCTCTAGCCTACGGCAGCTTTCTGTGTTTCTATCATTGCTGGATAGTTGTGAAAAGATAAAGCAAACAAAGGGAATACAAAACCCGATTTTAATAAGGCCCTTGGTGAATGGGCAGTGGCAAAGTGCAAATAGGTTCTAAAGAACAAAGAATTTCAATGCGCAAGGTGAATTTTCATTAAAAACCAAGTTGCCGAAAACAATTTGGGTAGGCAGTGAACTGTGCCATTCACAGTTTCTAGATGCTTATCTGTCTAGCTCTCTGGCAGCTTGCCCACCAGGCTTCACAATAAGATAATTGTATCAGTATCTGTTGCAAATGGGCCGGGAAAGCCGCTGGGTTGAGAACTAATGGCCCTTTCACTATCCAAATTGTGAAAAATGCAACTTCCTTTAAGCTGAAAGCTGGAGGTATAGACGAAATGTGTTTGCTAACTTTCATTAAGGCCTCAAGGCACTGATGTACCTTTTGATTTTTCAGCACTCTTGCTATTGAGTGACTTGGTTAGGATTTCTATTATGGTGTTTCCAAAGCCTGAAGGCATGTAACCATTTATTAGAAAAGAATAAATGATTCTGTTTAAAATGAGTAAAAGTTACATAGCATGCAGGCTAAAACAAGAGGTTTAAAAGAGAGTCTATGTTTTCTCCTAGAATGTAATGGATTGTTTCTATTCTTTAGCCATTGGCTGTGCTAAAATACAGCCATAATAGCAGCAGACTATTTCTCAGGCATACATATAAACCAAGCCCTGCTACAAACAGTCTTAAAAGTGAGAGTGGGCAATTTAATCCAGCACAATTGATAGGGTGCAAATGTGTCAGTCCCGCTCCACCAAGGGAACTGGGAATGATCTGCAACACGAAGCTTCCTGGGGACCCTCAGAAATTTGAAAGAGCAGGGAATGCCTCTGCAGCTGATTTTCTGGAGACAAAGACTACAATGGGAAGAAAGTGGTGGAGAGTTCTGTCTCTGTAGTGTAAATCTGTTAGCATGAAACTGGATGCTGCAACAGTCTTTGAAACTGTCATTGTCTTTGCATAAGCCACCACCATGCACCTTCGTCACAGTGGTAGTGAGTGGCCACCTGTCTAGAGTTTACTAATCCTCTGGTGTGAACAATAAATAGTTGTGTGACATCTTAGAGACTAGCACATTTTATTATTTATGACATATGTTTTTCTTGGCTACAGCTTGCTTCGTCAGTAGGTGGTAGCCTTTAAGACTTTTTGACGTGTCAGGCTAGTATTTAAGAAGCTGCAACACTCTCTTTAGTTTTCCCCTGCAACTTAGCTATAGCAACAACAATCACACCTCTATAGCGCTTAGTGCACTCCCTGAGTGGTTTACAGGTTAGTTAACATTTTTTTGTCCCCCACATGCTTGGTCCTTATTTTACCGACCTTGGAAGGATGGAAGGCTGAGTCCACCTTCAGTTCCCTGTCAGGATCGAACTCGCAATCACTGCACCACCAGGGCAAACCTATACCCACAAACCCCCACCCCCACCCCACATTGACATGTCAATGGAATCATGTTCCCTTTGCTCCAGGTAAGCAAGCTGTGCTTGGCTTGAAGACTAGTAGATCACTGTAAAGAGTTTGCAGTTTAGGATCTGTCCAGATTGTCTGTTTAGGTGCAGGCTTGATTGACCACTATAACGTCAGATACAGTCGGGGGGGGGAGCTATGTTCCATTTGGGGAACATCAAAGGGTTGGTGTCCATGAATCTCATAGGTTTGGTACAGGATTACGAGAGGAGCAATGTTGGCCAAATAATAGACTTTTCAGAGGAGATAGGTTTCAGACTGCTAGTAATAAACCTGCATGGTTCATTAAGAGCTACATCCACTTGTTTGGCATTTGATGATTTGTACCATACAGCATTAACAAGTATGCACAGGGACAAAGCTGTTGTTCATATCTTTGCAGGTGTGCACCTCAGTCTGACCTAGCCAGTTTCCTAGCTATGATATTTCTGGTGGCAACTTTCTGTTTGTAAAACTGTGTGATCAAAATTTATTTATTTATTTATTTATTCTAATTTGTATTGCCACCCAATTCCAAACACTCCAGGTGGCTCACAAAAAATAAGCCCAATCGCAGTTTAAAAGCAATTTTTAAAACTCCATTAAAAACTACTGACAAAAATGTAAAAGATTAAAAGAGAGAGCAAGAGTTCTACTAAACTAGCTAGCAGGCTGGGGTTACCACATCACTGGTGCCCCACACCTGCCCTGCCAGCCATGTCTTTAACCCTTTTTCTGAAGGGCAGCAACTCTGTCTGGAGATGCAGCTCAATTGGCAGGAGGTTCCATAGGGCCAGAGCAGACACTGAGAAGGCCCTCTTTCTGGTGCTAGAGAGACGTGCCTCTCTAGCAGATGGAACAGGGGAACAGTGGAACGGACAGATGTTCTTGTAAATCCTCACTGGTACATGTTTCCAATAGTAATAAGCAAACCAGCACATGAGCCAGATTCTATATCTCTCCACATTCACACAGTGTGTCGTTGTCTGCCAGTAGACCCCACTTGAGCATTTTGGTCTTGCATTTAAGCACTCCAAGCCTCAGCTTATTTAAGGTCCTACATGTGGCGTAGGGTAAGCTGAGTTCCTCAGCTATATCCTCCTTAAATGTTATTCCTTGTTCCCTGAGCTCCTTCCTCCACATTCTAATTTGATTTTGCTCTTATGTACCCACAAGAATGTTTATTCTTGCCATAACATCAAACCAAAATTCAGATCAAATAATGTCACCATAAATATAAGCATTTAAGTACAATCAGAATCTGAAAACTATAAATAATTAAAAAGATTTCATGGACATCAAAGGTCACCAGATTCGTTTTTTCCAAATCTAAGTCTTTGAACTGATTATTGAAGCATATGGAATGTCACAGAGTAAATAGAAAATGGGCTCCATCTCCATTCCATCTTTTTTTAGTAACTTGTCTCTTCTTCTTTTAGGTCGACATAAATAAGGAACGTTGGTGGAACATTGGTACAACATTCCTGTTTAACAGTATTTTGCTGAGGGGTCAAATTTATCAAAGAAGATATCACTTCTGCAAGACTGTCTCATAGGAGAGACACATCATAAATTTATCCTGGACTGTGGGTTCTTCCACCAATATGCAATTGAATTCCTCAGTTGCAACTCAATACAGTATGTCTTATTTTTGTTGTTAGGTGAATCCTTGTTAGAATAACTTGAATTTTCTTTTAATTATTCCACTTCTATGGACACTTGTAAATTGTAACTCTTTTTCTGTTTGTTTGTTTTTTAAAAACAAATGTCTAGTATTTAAGGCATGAAATGACTGAATGTGTGAATAATGTCTTTTTCCAAATTCAACCTGTATTTTTTGACGAATACAATTATACTGTAACTGCATGTGCTAGTGGTAATTTGTAACACATATGTCCCCCAGACTGCCAAATTTTAGGGTGGCTGAGGGCACAAGAGAGACAAGTGGGACTCAATAGCAAAGGAAGCAACCTTTACATCTTGTTTAACTTATTGTACAGTATAGGAATTGTCCAGTAAGAGAAATTCACCAGCTATTGAAATTATCTGTTCTGGTACCTAAACAGTGCACTGTGACATATTGGCTCTGAAGCAAGCGCCACTGAGTTCTATGGGATGAAATCCCAGGTAAATTGTATAAAAATGCAGCTGCTGTATTTTGATCATATGGGTGTGTGCCTGTTTATTCACAAGCAAATCTCAATGAGGTTAATTGCCTCCCCCAATAAGTATGCAGAAGGAATTCAATCTGATTCACACATGAATTTTTCTCCCAGTTGGCCCTTTGCTCTATTTGCTGGCATAAAATTAGGCTGGACTGAGATTTAAAGATGTGCACCTAGGCTGGTTACAGTAGACTGCTGTTTCTCTCTTTTCCATGGTGGCCCCTACAACCTTCTAAACATGCTGTGCACAAGGTTGTTGCTGAAGTTGATGAGCTGTTGGTCAAGAAGGATTAGTGAAGGTGGAGGCTATGAAAATCAGACAGAGGTGCTTTCTGAACGCTTTCTGTGTATCGCCACGGATGAAATATTTTAGATCCAATCTGCCAACTGTAGCTTATTAGTGACTGCCAGAGGAATGGATGGAAACCCCATTCCCTCCCCCAGAAATTCAGGACAGATCTCTGCAATTTGCACATTAAAATATAATAATTCTCCTAAGGAGCCAAACATGAATGTTTACGACCAGAATCATGGGTGCCACCAACGACCGCCTTATGAGCCACTGAAGATTCTTGATGGCCTTAATTTCAAAGCTGACCAGAAGACATTCATTATGAAACTATGTGTAAAAATGTAAAGTTATTTTGTAAATACTTTTAGAATTGGAATAAGTACCAATGTGACTTTTTTTAATTTGTTTTCCAATGGTATAAAAGTGAGATTACTCAACTGATTATTTTCTGTGGATTACTTTTTTGTTTCGTTTTTGCTTATTGTCTGAGAGGATGTAGTTCTCATACTGCATATTGTTGAGAAATCTCTTCCATCATTTATTACAGCATGAAGATTTCATCCTAAGCAAAGTTGTAAACTTTCCTGGAACTGAGTCATTGTACCCGAACTCTGTTTGGAAGAGAAGTTTGAGACATTTAGAACAAAGACATGTGCTCTCCAGATGCTGAGAGCCACATATGCCCATATCTGGAACTTGGAAGGCTGTGTCTAGTTTTGTAATACCTGGGATATAACATGATCATTCCAGGGTTGAAAATTTCTCACAGCTCTGTGCCTGATTTATCTGACACATGAACATAATTCACTGTATAGGTCTCCCTTGCTCGAAAGCCAGTCGTGTCCACCTTTAAGGGGGCAATACTCATCTCCGTTTACAACCAAAGAGCCAGCAGTGTCTGCATCTACAGACATTTCCATGGTCATGTGGCAGACATGACTAGACATCAGAGTGAATGGAATGCTGTTACCTTTCCCAGTGAAACAGTACCTATTTATCTACTTACAATTTCTTACTTTTGAACTGCTAGGTTGACAGGAGCCGGGACAGATGATAGGAGCTCACTCCATTGCACAATACTTTTGGGGATGCCTGTACAGCCAAGGCTTTCCATTTGTAAACAAGCTTTTAATGAAATACATTATTTACAGCAACTTTGCTTTTGGTAATCCACTCAAACCAGCCTTACTGTATCTAACATCTATTTTTCCTGTCAGAATGAGCCGGTGCTAAGTGGGCTATTGCTCAAAAAGCATAGAGGGAATTTAATTATCTTGGGTGGTCTATGAACATGATTAATTTAATAGTTGTATGATTGCACATCTGAATACGTCAGCTGTAGATGTGCCAAAAACAAAGGAATCAAGGGCTTTGTCATGTTTGAGCCATGCTGTATGCTTGTGAAGGTGTCCAAATTTTCAGTTGATGAGCAAAAAGGAGATGACATAAAAATCTTTGGAAAACAAGTTTACAAGTGTGCATTACTCAATCACTGAACAGTCAGGAGGGACAGAAAGGAAGATTATGTGGGAAAGAAAAATGAACAAAACCAGCTCCATTTGTCTACCTTCAGCTAATAATGAGAACATTACACATTTGGTACCAGGCAGGAAGATGTGGCAATTGATCGTAATCCAAGTTTCTCTGAGACATTTTTAACTGAGTGAATCAGGGGTTCCCAATTTTTTTATGTCATGGGCCTGACCATACCCCCAGGGAGCGAAAGTAGGTGCATTTATGACAGCCCTTAACACACCCACTTCCACATTTATGACAGGCACGGGTGCATTTACACATATGGGGGCATGTTTTATGGCTGATGTAAACATGTCTGCTTCCACTTCCAGGAGTGGCAATGGTGGCCACAGGCCACAGGCCACGTGAAATGATGCTGTGGGCTGGGGATGGCCCATGGGTTGTAGGTTGCGAACTCCTGGAGTAAATGATCAGATACATTTGCATACAACTGTGCACAAGTAACAGTTCTATTAATCATACAGAGCTGAAATATATTCATGCAGAACCATCCCTCAAATGTTGTATCTTTTAGAGTATTGTCTTGAAATCCCAAGATTCAAGGGCCAGAATGCGATAGTCTGGATGCATAACTTTGAAGCAATATTTAATGGCATGAACACCTGTGAGGAAAATATCTGTAATAGGTTCTGCAAGAATGTAAGAACGTGGTGTTGGAAGACAGAAGTGGTTTCTCTCTCTAGAGATGTCAAGGCACTCATGAATACCTTGACTTGGCAGTTGCTGTTGATCATGTTTTCTTCTGCCAGGTGCTTTCGATTTCTTGTACTTCAGAATCACCTGATTAAAAAATATAGGACTGCAATCTATCAATTTCATGTAACAATATCTGACAGGAGCAAACAAAAGATGATATGCCAAATTAATTGGCTTCCCTCCTAAATTTAGTCTCATTTAGTTTCATTATAATGAATTGCAGGCCTGGAGTTGTTTTTATGCAATGAAGAGAGATATTGCCTCCTAGCCTTGTAAAATATCCATCATGTGTAAACATTTATTTCCACATGCGCCCTTTCAAAACCCTTTTTAGTCTCATCCCTCGTATAAAAATCCTTTCACCAGAAAGTGGCTATCTAGTATTTTTCTTCTGTCCATCCAGCACCCTAACACAGATTTTTGTGTCAGCTAAACCATTGATAATGCTACTGTAAACAAATTTATTTTCTGATCCTAATGTTGGAGTCATCAGTACATCTCATCCTTGAAATTTGTTTGCTGAAGAAAAAGGCATTAAAATTGCCTTGTTAGACGTTTAGAAATTGCATGTGACCAATATATTGGTTTGTACCACTGCAGTAAAAATAGCATCCTATGCTCAGGAAGAACACCTAGCTCAAGCTGTTTTACAATTACGTTCAGGGAAACAAGTCTGACATTAGTATTAAACAGAGCGAGGTGGACACTTCAGGCAACAGATCTCAGTTTTTTTAAAAAACAGGAATTAAAGTTTTAGTTTCTTTGTTGTATTTTTACTGCTAGGAACCAGGAGAGGTGCTTAGGAGGATTTTTAAATATGCTGAAATATACTGTTCAATTTTAGTTCTATATAGCTTGATTTGGGAGCAATGGTGTAGCCCAGGGGTATCCAAACTATGGCCCGTGGACTGGATCTGGCTCATGGCACCAAGCCATCTAGCCTGCGCCACCCTTGCCATTCCTGGAAGCAGAAGTAAAATGTTCCTGCACATGCGTATAATGCTGTTGTAAATGCACTCACGGCTGTTATAAACATGTTTATGAAAGCCACTGGTGCATTTATGGCAGCATTTAGCACATACACAGGCACACTTTACTTCCACTTCTGGTGGTGGGAGGGGGAGGAGAACCATGTGATTGGCCTGCAGCACAAAGTTTTGGCATCTCTGGTGTAGTGGAACTAGGGTTTACAGAGTCAAGGCCCCAGGACTTTCTAAGTAATAGGGATTATGACATCATCCACATTCCCCAGGCCTTCCTGTTTATTCAGAGCAGAGATGTCACCTCACAGTAGCTGGGAGGAGAATGGAGCTTCCCAGGAATTGTATGTTTTTGCAAGCTACTCCTGTCATAATGTGAATTATTTGATGTTGGTTTGGTCTTGAACAGGCAGATCAATGCCATTGCCTTTACAAAGAGCATGCTCCTCCTTTGTTGATTTGGACTGATCCTACTACCTGGGTGTTGGCCTGAGAGGGGGCTGGCCATGGGGTCTCTCATGATGAGCACATGCAGTTCCAGATTTATCACTAGACTTCTGGTAGGAAACATAATTTGCTGCGATCCTCAGGTAGCAGAATAATTTGGGCCATCTGTGTTGGGGAGGAGGTGCTATTACTGCTATGGGCATTCCACTGAGAGATGGCATAATTAAAATGGCTGGGTAGGACTAGTTCTTGACTTTGATCATACTAGGTAAATCCTGAAGTGCTTTCATATAGCTGATTGAAAAGTCCTTCATGATTTTGAAGAAAACTTGAGATGATGGCATTTAAGTTGTGGGCTTTAGAGTGTCTGCCGGTTTTCAGTGAGTGTAAAAGGGGTGAGGGAAATCATTGCAGAAGATTCAAAATATAATCACAGATAGATTGCTATTTTTGGATTTATTTAATTGCATTATTCCTTCCTGAGCAACTGAACATAATTGTCTCAAGCTTTTTTTCACATCACAACTGTTATTGTGAAAAAGATGTGCTTATAAATACTCCCCCAGAGCCATTATCCCACTAAGGATATTGAAAAACCTGACCCCATGTAGAAGTTGATACATATTATGCCAGAATCAAAATATGACCCAGAATCCCCAGCTTCAAAGAATCAAAGGTTAGTGTGCATTTCAAATGCATCTGCCAGACAAAGTGACATACAATTAAAAAGCAATTAAAAGCTACTGATTTTTCTGAAATGTGATGTGAGAGACATCAAAGCCAAGTAGCAGAGGCGTAGCTACCGCCGTATCTGCCGTATCAATTATACGGGGCCCCAGGGCCACGGGGGCCCCCAACGTGCGTAAGCAAAACAAATCTTTACCCTTCCTAAGGGCCCCCAAACAAATTTTTATACGGGGCCCCGCCAAGGCACGCTACTCTTCTGCCAAGTAGCTCAGTAGTTTAGACATCTGGCTGTAGAATCAGATGTTGAGAGTTTGATTCCCCACTTTGCCTCCAAGGAGAAGATCCAGCCTGTATGAACTTGGGCAAACTGCACCATCCCAGGGTGCCTCCCAGAAGAAGGGAATGGTAAACCACTTTTTTGTATTCTATACCTAGAAAATCCTGGAATGGGTCACTATAAGTCAGTATTGACTTGAGGTGCACAATTATCATTATATTATTATTATCCAACAGTCACATGCCACTGGACTGTATCTGTTTAAAAATGCAGTAAATGTCTTCTAATTGAGGGTGAAGCTAGTATTGACATTATTTTCTTTTATTCCATCCATCAGTGTTGTTTCCTTGTAGAAGTTTTTTATTTTTTTTAATGAAAATCAGTTTCTTAGCCATTTCCATTTATGATAAGTTGCACAATAGCAGCCAGAAATAGATCTGAGCATCCATCCTTCTGAAATGTAAAATTAAAGTATTTTACAAAGGTGTTCCACAGATGTGATCTATACCACTGGATCGATGAAGGAAACCTTACATACAATCACATCCTTTCAGGAGAGCTGGCTGAGGAAGGCAACTTCTTAAGACACTAAGTATTCTGCCTCTTGCTCAGCAGGGTTCTTGCTAAGACTGATTCTTGGGAGGCAAGCTATGAGAAACCTGAGGAACATAGTTAAAAGTAGAGACATCACTTTGCAAACAAAAATTCACATAGTGAAGGCAATGGTATTCCCAGTGGTAATGTATGGTTGTGAGAGATGGACCATTAGGAAAGCTGAGAGCAGAAGAATAGATGCCTTTGAAATGTGTTGGAGAAGAGTTTTGAGAGTACCCTGGACAGCAAGGAGAACAAATAGGTTGATCCTAGAAGAAATCAATCCTGACTGTTCCTTAGAAGGTCAACTAGTAAAGAGGAAGCTGAAGTGTTTTGGACATCAAATGAGATGAGAGGATTCACTTGAGAAAGCCTTGATGCTGGGAATGGTGGAGGGCAAATGAAGAAGAGGGTGGCCAAAAATGTGATGGCTAGATGGTATTGTAGATGCAATGGGCGCAGAGCTGGCCAGGGTGAGGAGGATGGTGGAAGACAGAGGTACCTGGCAGGCAACGGTCCATGGGGTCGCAAAGGGGCAGAATTGACTCTGTGACTGAACAACAACAACAAGGGTGACATTAGCAAGACTACCGTTGTTCCCTCTGGATTAGCACCTCAGCATTTTAACCCAGCCTGCTGTTTTTGAAGGTTCATGTGGTTATCTTCTCTATCCCTCTGCATCCCCATAGGGGGTGGGAAACGGGTGGCCTTATAGATAACAATAGTATTCCCAGTGGTAATGTATGGTTGTGAGAGATGGACCATTAGGAAAGCTGAGCGCAGAAGACTAGTAGATGATGATGATGATGATGATGATGATGATGATGATGATGATGATGATGATGATGATGATGATGATGATGATGATATGCTGCTCTTTTTGCCGAAGCAACTTAGAGTGGCTAACAATGTTACAATCTCAAATATAAAAATGGCATAATGTAAATATAGCAACAAATATAATACAGTCAATGTAGTTAATAAATCTTACATAAAAATGAAAATACAGTACAATCAGAAAAATGCAATACAATCAGAGAAATAATCTACAGTTTAAAAAAATACAGTACAAAACAGTTGGGAAAGTCGACAGGGAGTGGCTGACTGCGGTACAGCTGTGGTGGTGGTAGCGGCGGCAGCAGCGGTCTTTGGCCAGCCAGCCAGTCCATCCAGCTGGCCCTCATTCTCTCTGCGTGACAGGCTGCGAAGAGCGTCCGGTGATGGTATCCCAGTGGCGGCAGCAAGGTCTTTGTTGCCACCAGCCTGGTCCATCCAGCTAGTCCGCATTCTCCCCGTCCGACTGGCTAGGAAGAGTGTCCAGTGATGGTCTCCCAGCAGTGACAGCAAGGTCTTTTGTAGCTGCCCACCCAGTCCATGCAGCTGGCTCACATTCTCCCCACCCGACCAGCTGGGGAAAGTGTTCAGCAATGGTATTTGACTATTGAAATGTGGTGTTGGAGGAGAGTTTTGAGAGTACCCTGGAGAGCGAGGTGAACAAACAGGTCAATCCTGGAAGAACTCAACCCTGACTGCTCCTTAGAAGGTCAAATAGTAAAGATGAAGCTAAAGTACTTTGGACATCAAATGAGAAGAGAGAATTCACTTGGGAAAGCCTTGATGCTGGGAAAGGTGGAGGGCAGAAGAAGAAGGAGGTGGCCAAAAATGAGATGGCTAGATGGTATTGTAGATGCAATGGGCACAAAGCTGGGCGTGTTGAGGAAGATGGTGGAGGACAGAGGTGCCTGGTGAGCAATGGTCCATAGGTTTGCAAAGAGTCAGAATTGACTGTGTGGCTGAACAACAACAAAAGCAGGATTAAGAATACTCCCCCTTTAGGTCTGTTACTATCATACATATTTTCATTTCTGTATTTTGTGATGGTCTCTTGTTAATCATGGTCTGCAGGTTGCCAAGTGCTTCGAGAAGTACTTAGGAGGGGGAAAATGGATCCCATAAGAATGACTGCCATTGCATCAAGGAACAGGTGTCTGTTTTGATACAACAGTTACATCCATCATCTTCAGCAATTGATCTTGAATAGCGCACTTACATCTTACATGGAACAGATTTTCAGGTGGTGGGGACAAGAAGTTTATTATTTTTAAAATAGTGCATGAAAGGCATAGTGTGTATGTGAATGAGCTTCAGTTCCTAAAGATAAAAATGCAACATTTGCAGAAGCTGACTGCATTTCATGTCACTGCTCTGCTGATTTACATGGAACCACAAGAATCGAATATGATTAGAAGGTAAGATAAGCATTTTCAGAAATGGTTCCCTGCTATATTCCTGCAGTGATCAAGCTACTGACATCAGTAATAGGCTCTACTTTCCTGTAGCAGCTGGAGACTTTTGTTACACCACATGAACAACCTGCATCCACATCTGCTGAATGCTGTTTTCTATTGTTCTCTTTTATGTATATATTAAAGATCCTTAAAAATATCTGCAGTATGTCTTCTGTCCTCATCAGCCTGTCAGTGAGTTAAGATAATAAAGAGAAGCTCTGTTCCAAGCCTCCTAGATAGTCCAAAGAAAACAGTCTTCTCAGATAAAATTCTCCAATTTTGAAATACCCCCCCCCCCGTGACAGATAACAATCTTTGCAATTGTTCTGGTGCCAAGTCAAAAGCTTTTTGTTTGACAAGGCATTTTAATTAAGAATGTATTTTCGGATTCAGAATGTTCAGAATGCATTGAATAATACCGTATTCGAATAGTTCTGAATATTGTATATCCGCACCCTCCCTCCAAACACTACTTCAACCACAGCCACCTCACTTCTTATCCCCTTCGTTTGGCTTGGTGTGTCCCTGGCGGTGCTCCGTAGCAGGGCAGATGTTGTAACATCGTCCCTGCTACAGAGTCCCTTTAGGGACGCATGTGGCTGTCTGCATCTTTCCCAGGAGCTGCTCTGGCCAAGTGCAGGCAAGAAAGATAGCCTGGACCCCTCCTTCACCCATGCCATGCAGCTCCTCCAGGCCAGTAAGCAGGGAAGCAGTATGTGTGTGGGGGAGTGGAGGGTTGCTCAAGGTGGTTGGCAGCAGCAGCGCTTGTAGGGGCAGAGTGGTGGGTGGCTCCTGTGCTTGAGTGTGAGCAGGATTTGGGCCATGTCTTCAACAGTAGCATTCCCTTAGCCACCTGAAGACCCAGCACATGGCACTCCTGCTACCAAATGAAGTGGGTACTGTGAGGGGCAAGTGGCTTCATTATTGTGAATGGGAAGAGCCACCAACCCAAAGAATCAGGAAGATAGATGGGCAAATATTATGTAGTGGTAAGCAGCAAATGTCAGCATCACATTTCAAGACTATGTTCCAGGTTACCCTGGAGGAGATTGAAGGGATGCAGGAAAATGTCTTGTGCAAATGTAAAAATGCTGCAAAAGGGAGATGATAGCCTGGCTGAGCAGCCATTCTCTCTGATGAGGGGCTTAGAGTCACAACATTCAGATTCAGATGATGAAACACTGTACAGTATTTCCAAATTCACATGCTAGTGCACATTCTTAATTTTAATTGATTCTTTTTCTTCTGTTTATTGCTTTCTGGTACTCATCTTTGTTTGATGTTTTGGTACTTCCATTAATTATATGTCTTTTGTTTGCCCATATTGATTTGATGTCTACACTGGTGATACTTCTTTAAAAATTTAATTAATAAATAGATGAAAAATAAATCCAGGTAGCCATGTTTTGAAGTAGCCATTGGCTCAGCCTTTCATAGGAAATGATGGTAATGGAATTGGTGTGCTTTTATGCTTGATACACTGTAGTGGGAATCCTTTGTGTAATACTGCAGTACTTGGTGATCATCAGCAACTAACAGATGGCCTGTGTGCATTTGAGGAGGTGTTCTTTAAAAAAAGGCACTACCACAAACAAAGACAATGAAAATTGGAGAGGAGTGTCACTAGGCGCATCTTGTCAGATGTTTAATTAGGCAGAAATGACATCCTAAATTCTAATTGCTTCACTTTCCTCAGCAGTGCAATCCAATTTAAAATTGCTGCAATAAGCGACTTTAATTTTCCTTCTTTAGTTAGGAAGGCTTAACATCTAAATTATAATTTAGCAATCAAGGCCTAGCCAAAAAAAAAAAAAAGGAGGAAAGAGCTGTCTAGCAAGGTGCTAGTAGTTAAATTATAAGATTGTGTTTCTGTTCATATAATTAGACACCAATTTAAGCTGTTTTCAACAGCATTAGATATTATAGTATTAAATGTATAGGTAAAGGTCACCCTTGCTCGAAAGCCAGTAGTAACCGACTCTAGAGTTCAGTGCTCATCTCTGTTTATAACCAAAGAGCCAGCGCTGTCTGCATCTGCAGACGCCTTCATGGACATATGGCAGGAATGCCTAAACACCGGAGTGCACGGAACACTGTTTACCTTCCCACCAAAGTGCTCCCTATTTATCTATTTGCAATTTCTTGCTTTCAAACTGCTAGGTTGGCAGGAGCTGAGACAGAGATAGGAGCTCATGCCATCATGTAGTACCCAGAAACCTCTTGAGCCACCGCAATCCCTCTTGAATGTATACACCCACAATATTAAAATGTTTAATATGACATATACCTGTACATGTTAACAAGGAAGGGACCCAAGGACCAGTATTTGTGATGTCCCTCTTTTTTGTAAACAGTGACGTACCTATGACTCAAATAGAAATCACTACCACTTTCTTGATGAGTTTCAGAACTGTGGATAAATCCACATATTTACAAGACTATAGCTCAACAAAATGAGTGCTAGGAAAAAAAACTTAGCTTCTCTGTTTCTTTGCTATACTACTCATTCCATCTTACTATAAATCCAACATCATACAGGTGCATTTTACTTCCACTTCCAGGAGCGATGAGGGTGGTACGAGCTGGATGAATTGTCATTGGGGGCCTGATCATAGTTTGGAAACCCATGGTTTAAACAGAGAAAATGGTAGCTTAAAATCTATCTCATCCTGTTGCAAAACAGATAGCAAGGGACATTTTACTTCTGCATCTGGTGGGAGGAACCATGTGACTGGCCCGCTGAACCACTTGACCAGCCCACAGCCCAAACATTTTCAAATTGAGAAATACTGTACTTGACAATGGATCTGACTCAGTATCATAAAACAGCATTTACAAGAGCAAGATTTGAGTAGTTAGACTCTATGGTTATATATGGGCGATTTCACCATGCCCCATACTCTGAGCGAACATGTGTCTGTGGAACACCAGAAATAGAAAATATTGCACATGTTCTGCTTAGCTGTCAATTATATGCCACAATAAGAGCCCAGGACGTACAGACGTTACTAGACAAAACAAAATACTGGGACCATAATAAAGATTAACTTCCTTCCTTCAGGGCACGAATAAATAGTAAATATTAGAACTGTCAAGTTTATAGTTGGGGCCATTCAAAAGAGAACATATTTTATTGATCGGATAGGGGTTGCATGCAAAGGTGATGGATTTTATTGAATAATTTTTATCTCATGTTATTGTTATTATATCATTCTACTTTTAATCTGTTTTTATTCTGGTTTTGTAATCATATTTTATTTAATGTATTTCATCTCATTTTAACCTGATATGGTCAGATGACTCATCGGCTGTTACTCATGTCTGAGTATACAGTTTTACCCCCAGAAAATCATTTTCAGGAAAAATAACATTGGAGTGAATTTGTTTAAGCTGGATCCCAGCTTGCCATGAAGTGACCCACACACTATGATCATGGAGCCATCTCCTGTGGCACATATGAAATGAGACATGCAGGATTTAACACCGGGACTGCAATGGACTGCCACAGCCTTGAGGATATTATCAAGGTGCGCCTTCACAGCCACTCCATCTGGCATGGCTTCTTCCATCTCCATGACCATTGGAAATCAGAATAGTGAAGTGGTTCCACCTCTGCTCTTTTACTGTTGGACCCAATATGATGGTTTCCAGGGGCATTTCCTCCACTGAGGGGTACCATCATCCTGGTCAGATGACTAATCAGTTAATAAAGGATACTGAATACTATTGTTATCTATAAGGCCACCCGTTTCCCACCCCCTATGGGGATGCAGAGGGATAGAGAAGATAACCACATGAACCTTCGAAAACAGCAGGCTGGGTTAAAATGCTGAGGTGCTAATCCAGAGGGAACAATGGTAGTCTTGCTAATGTCACCCTTGTTGTTGTTGTTCAGTCACACAGTCAATTCTGCCCCTTTGCGACCCCATGGACCATTGCCTGCCAGGTACCTCTGTCTTCCACCATCCTCCTCACCCTGGCCAGCTCTGCGCCCATTGCATCTACAATACCATCTAGCCATCACATTTTTGGCCACCCTCTTCTTCATTTGCCCTCCACCATTCCCAGCATCAAGGCTTTCTCAAGTGAATCCTCTCATCTCATTTGATGTCCAAAATACTTCAGCTTCCTCTTTACTAGTTGACCTTCTAAGGAACAGTCAGGATTGATTTCTTCTAGGATCAACCTATTTGTTCTCCTTGCTGTCCAGGGTACTCTCAAAACTCTTCTCCAACACCACATTTCAAAGGCATCTATTCTTCTGTTCTCAGCTTTCCTAATGGTCCATCTCTCACAACCATACATTACCACGGGAATACCATTGCTTTGACTATGCAAATTTTTGTTTCCAAAGTGATGTCTCTACTTTTAACTATGTTCCCCAGGTTTCTCATAGCTTGTCTCCCAAGAATCAGTCGCCTTTTTATTTCATGGCTGCAATCACCATCTGCAGTGATCTTTGATCCTAGGAAAGTAACATTTGTCACTGCTTCTACTTCTTCCTCATCTATTTTCCAGGGACTGAAAGGGCCTGTTGCCATTATCTTGGTTTTCTTGATATTGAGTCTAAAGCCAGCTTTTGCACTCTCTTCTTTCAACCTAAGCAGGAGCTTCTTAAGGTCTTCCTTACTTTCTGCCATTAGGCTTGTATCATCTGCATATCTCAAGTTGTTGATGTTTCTCCCAGCAATTTTAATCCCAACTTGAGCCAAAAGCCAACTGTTTGACTCAGCTAGAGTAGACCCAATGACTGAATAGAATTTACATAACTGTTGATTTAACATTCACCAACTGAGTCTATTCTACATGGAACTGGGTTTTAGGTTGTAAAGATTTAAAATAATACATATTCCTTATACTTTCTCTATTGACACTATTCTGTTAACCAGATGCAGAATTTTTCATACTCTGTATGATTTTGATAATTATAGGCAAAATCTTTGAATCCCATAGTCTTCAAGGGAATGTGCATTATTTTGCAAAATGGAAAGTGTAAAGGAATTTGAGTAATGGTAGTGATGAAACTGAATATGTTAGCAATAATATTGTGACCAACTTTTTAAAAATACTGTAGTGATATCTCTGTATTTGTATAGAAGCAATCTGAGAAGCAGTAGTTCTAAGTCACATTGAAAAGTAATTATATTTTTGGAAACTTGTATAATTTTTTTAAAGTTAAATCTTCTCATTGCTTCAGATAGCAAAGACCTAAGCAAAATTCACAAACTTTACGCTCCTGGTTTTAGTTAGATTCTAAATAGTGCTACAAGGAGTTGTCACAAAAGGTAATGAGACCAGGACCCCACAATAAATCCCTTCCCAGAGTAATTCAATGAGTTGCCTTGAAAGTTTAGTTGCTTCTAAGAAGGTTTGTGGAAGGTAAAGAAAATGAGGTAATTCTTAACCAGAAGTGTTTTTATCAGGTTTTCTTGTGTTTTCATTGGGTTGATTTGAGAGTGGGAGAGAGATACGTGTATGCGTGTACGTACGTGTGTATGTACACATTGTAAACCACCCTGAGTGGTGCTTGCACCAAAAGGGTGGGGTATAAATGTAAATAAATGAAAATGAAATGAATGCTGATTTAAGTGAGCAAAAGCATGTACGTTGGCTTGAAATTAAAAGTATTTATTAGGAGTTTGAATGCATATATTATGCAATGAAATTTCATTCCAACAATAAAATTTTGTTAATATTGGTCTTTGCTAAAATTTAGAGTTTTGGCTACCAAGACCAGAATCCAGTGGTGAATTTCTGCGGGTTCCCATTGCTTACAAAGACAAACCTCTCTTCAGCAGTTCCCTGTGCTCCCTAAAAACCTGCTCTAGAGGCTGGGGAACCCCTTGGAGATTTTTTTGTAACCCTCAATCTGCAGTGATGGAGAGAAGAAATTCCCATTTCTTCTGGTTTTGGAATTTTGAACTGCACTACTGGATATGGGCCATAGTGCTCTCTGTCTAGTCCAGTGTTTCCCAAATGCTGGTGTTTGGACTTCAATTCCCAGAAGCCTAAGTCATTTCCCCAAAGCACTGATCAGCCAATGTACTGACTTAGGTTTCTGAGAATTGAAGTCCACCTGTGGGCTGTGTACCCCCTGTTGGGAACCACTGGTCTAGTCTATCTAATTCAGGAGTTCTCAATCTTTTAAAGCTGGGGGACTGGGTCACACTCCCTCAGACAGCTCCAGGGGCCAGACAGCTGTTTTGCCCTTCCTCCACCACATGGGCTGCATCTGGCCCACAGGCTGCAAGTTGAGAATCCCTGATCTATTCATTTCAGTGACAGAGGCTCAATGGTGAAGAAGGTTGCCTTGTTAGCGGGAAGGCCGGCAAGTTGGCTGTTTGCGACACAGGTACTGCATGACCATTTCAGCACCCATTTCTGTCCCAGCTCCTGCCAACCTAACAGTTCAAAAGCAAGAAATTGCAAGTACTGTAGATAAATAAGGAGCACTTCAGTGGGAAAAGATCTTAGGGACATGAAAGGAACCTCATTTGGGTGTTCCCCGAGCGGAGTATCTTCTGCAAAAATCTTCCCAACCCAGAATGATTTCTGACACTAAATTATTCTTATAAAATATTCCATCCAAACTCCATTGGGAAAGGTGCAAGAATGTAGTTTCCCCCTAAAACACATTTTAGCTGCGCGTTACAGAGAAAGAGTATGAGCTGGAACATCTGAGCCATCTAGTGCCAGGCATGTAAAAGTGCCATTTTTAAAAAGTTACATCTATTGAAGAAGTGACTGTCTCCTTGGGCAGGCAGGAAGAATATTGCAAGCAACACACAACTGGCAATGCATGGAGATAAGCCAGACAAGCACACACCTGACTGAATGACCAGAAATCCAACTAGCACTTTTTTAAATGAGTTAATAAATTGCCACCAAAACTTACTGCATTTCCTCTTATGCAAACAAGAGAATTCGGCTGGAATCCTGTATGAAATTCTGCCTGATTTAGAAGCGCAAATCCTGTCCCAGCAAGCAAAAATGTTTCCTATTGGCCATTTGCTTGGTTGAAGGTATGAACTAGATTATTTATTCAAGTAGATAGCCTTTTGCTTGCCTCTCTAACCCCCAACTCTCGGATGCAGGACTTCCTGACATTCTCCTCCTTCTTCTGCCAATATTAAAACCAGAGGATCCTTCTCACCAATGCGGAGCAAGGACCTGCCACTCAAGAAAATAAATTTTTCAATGATTTTTTGAAACTAAGCAGCTCTCTGCCCAGAGGTATATTTGAACATTAAATCTCATACGTAAGGAACAGGCTTTAACAGAATGTGGAGGCTTCTTGACTGTTGCGTTTAACACCATCATCTTCATCATCTTGTGTCCTTGCACACGAGGGCTCGTACTGGGTTATCAGTTGCCTCCCATGTCTAGACTATGCCATGAGAATTTTGACAGACAACCTGGAATGTAGAATTCCATGGAAAAAATGATACGAAGCTAACTGATCTTGACTTTCCAATGACATAACTTTACTGGCAAAGACTAAACCAATACCACAAGATACAACTACTAACTTGGAAACTGAAGCAACAAAAGTCGGATTGAGAATTAGTATTGAAAATAATGAGCATCAATCACCAAACCAAGGCCAGAACTGCAATCAGGAACCAAACAATTGAAGAGGTGTACAAATTTACCTACCTCGGTATCATGTTTTTAACATAAATGGTTTGAAATGATTTTAAAGTGCTGAATTATTTTGTATTGTTTTTATTGTACTTTGCCCTGAGAGCTAAACATCTGAGGCTATAAGGCAGAATACAAATGTCCTAATACATGCACCTTTCATATTTAAAATGATCCACATTCAGATGTACTGTAGGCACCTGAGTTATGAATACTTGAATTGTGTCATTGAAAAAAATCATCACTCAAAAATGTATTGCATTTTCTTTTATTATACAACAAAGATAGTTAAACAGAGTAAAAACAGGATCTGCTTACATTCTTTTCATTCAGTTCTTCACATATGATTCCAGGTCTACGTTTTAAAGCTTACAAAATAATTGTAATGGCAATGAACTGGAGGAAAAATGCTACTGGACATCAGATAAGAGAACATTATCAGCCCTACATCTTTTAAAGTCTGATCTTGAGCTAACTTGTGTCTATTGATGGGTTCCCAATGGCTATAGGTGCATCCATCTGCTGCAGTCCACTATGGAAAGGCCAAGAATAAGGCCCATACTAGCATATAAGCTGATGTAAGCTACATGCATTGGTCACTATAATTGCAGGCCATATGAAGAGGAATGTCTTTATCCTTCCCAAAACGGAAGAAGCTAGTCCAAGAGCCAAACAGTCACTAGGAATGGAAATGCTTTACATTTCATTTTGAAAGAGACTTAGGCTAATGGTGCAGGTTGAAAACATAAGTACAGTATGTTTCTAACAGGAATCCCATAGGAATCAGCCCTAACTGATATACAGTATATCCTTCTGATGTACTGGTATTACAATTCTTAGCTAGTGCTCAGTGCTTCCTAAGGAGGAATATTGAAAAGACTAATTATTTAAGTATGTTTATATCACATTAGTAGTAGCAGTTCTTAACAGGTAGAGACAGTTATGTTAGGATCTTTTCCAATCACAGATGAACATTCTTTTTCCTCCGAGTCATTTGACAAGAAGAGTCTTTATTTATTTTCTAAAACAAATAAGACGTTCACATTCAAGCACATTAAAGGAAATCTCCAGTTCTGTAGAATTTAAAAAGTGTTAACAGTGCAATTACAGCCACAATCTAAAAACCAAACTCCCAGTGGGGTCCAGGAGTGCTTCCAACCCAGAGTTACTGCATATATGTAAGGAAATGGTCGTACACATAGTATAAAACCACTGTCCCAAAACAATTCTTCGTGGGAAAATAGTACACCCCACTCTGTAATATTCCACTGCACCCATGGTCAATATATGCATGCTATTACTGTATACTTAATCAAATTTTATTTAATCAATGTATATACTATTTGCCATAGAAAGTAAGAACTTCAGCTTTCTCATTATCACCTCAACTATTTATAGTACTCCTGGATCAGTTCTTTATGCTATGCAAGATTTAGACGAGGGGTTCCAAACCTTCTCAAGTTGTGAGCTGGGTCACGCTCCCTCAAACAGTTTAGGGGCGGGACTTGTTGTCCCCCCACCATTTACAGCTGTCGCAAGCACGTTTATGATGGCCGTAAACAAGTCCGCAGCCAATTCTGGCTGTAGCAGCTGGAGAGAGGGCAGCGGCTGGATTATTTGGCACTGCAGGCCGAATCTGTTCCACAGGCCATAGGTTGAGAACCCCTCATTTAGACCAAAGCAAGTAACTTCAAGAGGTTGAAGGGTTACCACCCCCCAATGCTCAATCACACATATCCCATCCATTGCAAAATAATTTTTAACAAGATTTTTTAAAAGAGGAAAATACCCTTCTATCCCATAGTGACACATGATGGTTTGTTGGGCGATATTTTGCCCACCCTTGTTAAGACCACAATCAAGGGGCGGCAGAGTGCCTTACTTTCTGTATGTTGTTAGATGCCAATTTTCATAAGTCTAGGCAGGGCAAGAATGATGAGGGATGATGGAAATGATTGCTGGAAGGCATAATTACCCTACCTTCGCTATAATTGAAAAGCCATCAAGCATTATTTGTCTCTTTGACTGAACTTTCCTTAGGCCCAGGAATTCTCTCTTACTCTGAACAACGACTGAGGCTACATGCTTCATTAATAACAGTGCTTGTACACAAGCACTATTTATGCCAATGAAGCTCTTGTGGGAATATCGTCTTGCAGATTACGCCATCTCAGAAACAAAAGGTATGATTAGGATGGCCAAAAAATAAAAATAAACTAAAATTGGAAGCAGCTAAAAGTGATCTGATTTTTTTATCTTCATGATGCATTGTGTCAGTTTGATTCTGAACCCTGCTACACACAGATAATTTCTGAAACTTCCACTGTCATACTTCTGGCTGGAAATTTAATCAAAGAAATAAGCTTGTTCAAAGGAAGAATTTCTCCCAGTGAAAACTGGGTTAAAGTTATAAATCAGTGCATTGGTCTCATCCTGTTTGCTGGGAAACTGATGGTTGCTCTTCCTGGCTGCAAAATATTAGAAAAATACAGATTACTTCTAAGATATCATCATTTATAAATTCCACTTTTTTTTTGTTCTATGCATTTTAAAGATCACTGCCCTAAACAAAATGTGACACCCCAAAGCCTAGAAGTTATAAAACAATCTTCTTCAACTTGGTGATCTTCAGATCTTGGGGACTTCAACTCCCATAATCCTACTCTCTTGGCCATGTTAGATGGAATTGTAGGACAATGGTCTGGAGCACCAGAAGTGCATCAGAGTGAAGAACACTAATAGAGGAACTTAGGCCTTGCTTGAAGCAGGCTAAATAAGGTTACTAGTAGGTCCAGTATGCTACTTGGTGTGATCCTTGCATAGAAAAGGTGTACAGGTCTTAAGTGGCCCTATTTAATCCACCCCAGGTTGCTCTCAAATTGCTTCAGGATATTGGCAAATTAAGCACTTCCTCTGCTATGTGGAGTAACTGAGGATGTGAAAAATAATTTTAGTGTATTAGGGCAGAATATATATATGCTGCATTAATTAAAAATAAAATAAAAGACAATTTGAAAACTTTCTCCAAGAAACAGATAGAGACAAGAGCAGGCAATGAGGGAGATATTTGTTTGCTTTGCTTTTCAAAGTCTGGTTGAGAACCTGCTCTCTTCTTTAAGACACTTCACTAAACGGCAAATTGACAACAGAAAGCTCACTTTTGGTTCATTTCCAGTAATCGCAGCTGTAAATGAACCAAATTGGAGTGATCCTACCCACACCAAAAAAGGAGACGTTAGGAGCTCTTCTAACACTGTCTTAATAAAAGCATATGGCTGCCATTTCAATGCTGCAGTTCTTGAAAAGCAGCCACAGGAAAAAAAAGGTTATTTTCAGTTTGTTCTTTATGTTTGTTAGTCAGCTTGAGCAGTGCGATAAAATGTGTAATAATGAACATCCCTAAAAACATCTAATTCCTTTCAATATCTCCCTTCAAGGAACAGCTTTTAAAAAACTTGCTATACAGCTCTTTACAATGTATAAATAAAAGGAGGTGCTCTCATTTTTTAAAATTTGATTAGTTAAAAAGAGTCACTGTATGGTCAATCACCATTACACACATATTTTCACATTTTTGCTTTCAGAAAGCTTGTGACTATATGCAGGTCTTTCCCTTTTCCAGTACAAGATTAATCCATGCAATTAAATATGGCCTTAAAAGAACACTCCCATACCTTCACTAACGAAGAAGTCTGCAATGAAATATGCTACTTTTATAGCTGATCGGGAATGGGGTATCCCTGTCGAGTTATGCCATTCAAACGGATTTTTTTCTGGATGCCACTGGACACCATAAATGGGGTATTTGTAGGCTAGAAACAAAAGGAGTTTTCAGTCACTTTGGCAATCAAGGTAAGAAACTTATTTTAAAGCCATAAATAAGTAATTCCATAGTTTTCACACAAGCATTTATAGGAGGACTTTGTATAGAAGAGATTGAAGAAGTTACTTGGCACTCTGGCTAGGTTGGTTTGAGGACCCTGGAAAATACAGTCTTCCCTCCAAAACATTTCCCAGTATTTTATATGGTGCTTGTAGAACTGCCCGCATCACCTATCATCACTGTTGGCACAGCTCCAGGTGCTGACCCCAAGGATAGCTTGAAAGTCTTTAACTAGAAATAGAGCCTTCTCAGTGGTGGCACCAACACTGTGGAACACTCTACCAGTAGAGCTGCACCAGGCCCCATCAATGGCTATCTTTAAAAAGCAATTAAAAACTCTCTTCTTCAAGGAGACTTTTCAGGGTGTTGTCTCTTTACTGATAAATTGTCAGTCAGGTTGAGTTCCTATGCCCTCAGACAGCAATTATTTTATTTTAGTTCAGCTTGTGATGTATTTGTCAGTTGTTTGTTTAATTTGCTGTGTTGTTGTTATTTGTTTGTTCACCACCCAGAGTGGGATACCACCCAAATGGGTGGTATAGAAAATGAATGAATGAATGAATGTACATTAGAAGTGGGAAAGCTACATATTGTAAGACAAATGGAATTCATCAGGCTTTTGCCCAACTTCCACAATCTGGCAATGCTGAAAGATTGCACCCTGCAATGCTAGCTCACTATGTTTCTTCTCTGAGCACTGAGGAAAGACTCAAACCATATCCTTCTCAATTTGGAGGCTAACCTTTCTTAGCTGTTACTCTGCTACAGGTTCAAAGAATATCAGGGCAAAAGCAAAACTGGCCTAACTGCTGTCTTGAAGGCAAAGTGAATGCTGTATTCTGATTTGCTTGTTACCACATGCTAAGGGTCCTAAAAGAGTGAACTAAGACGTGCATACTTTCAGCATACAGTCACTAGGGCCTGGGATGACAAGGAATACTGCCTTTTAAGATGAGTTGAGATATTGATATCTATGTATTTCAACTTAAATGTTTATAAAAAGAATTCACATATGTCCAATGCAGCTGATGAGACAGCTCCACCCAACACCAATGTATGTGGAGCAGGGACAAAAGGGTTGGACTTGATGGCCTTATAGGCCCTTTCCAACTCCATTATTCTATGATCTGTTGCACCATATGGTAGGGTGGAACTCTCGTTTCCACTGCAGCCAACTTATAAAGACTACCCTCTGGTAAGCAGAGGAAGCTGCTTCCCTGCAGGCCAAACTGTTGATCTGTCTACTGACTACTTTGATCAGGACCATCTGTCCATAATTTCAAGCAGCAGTTTTTCTCATCATTTGAAACCACCTAATCTGGTTCAAGTGGATGCTGAATCAGGGGTTTTGTTAGAGCAAATGATGCATTCTTTCACCAAGCTATAGCCCATATCTAGGTAACCTCCCTTCCCTTATAGACACATGTTGGACTATGTGGTGTTCTGTAATTTGCTTTTTAAAAAACCCCACATTAGTTGTGATTAATGGTAATCTATAGCTCAATGTGTTAGGCACCTGGCTGCAGAGCCAAAGATTGGGAGTTCAACTTCCCACTAAACCTCTAGGGAGAAAAGCCAGCCTCTATTACCTTGGCCAAGCTACACTGTCTCAGGATACCCCCAGAAAAAGAGAGTGATAAATCTCTTCTGAGTGCTTTCTATCTAGAAAACCCTGAAAAGGGTCATATAAGACAGAAGTAACTTGACTCAATGGTTAAGAAGCTCACCTTGTAAGCTGGAAGTCTGGCAAGTCGGCAGTTCGAGACCCGGGTCCTGCATGACGGTTTGAGTGCCCGTCTCTGTCCCAGCTCTTGGGGACATGAAAGGAGCCTCCTTGGGGTGTTCCCTGAGCGGAGTTTTCCCCGCAAAAACCCTTTCAAGCCAGAATGTCTGACACAAAATTGTTGTTGTTGTTAATGCTGTAAGTTATACAGCATTTCTTCATTTATTTTATTGTTTGTTTTTATTTTGCTGCTGTTGATTATTTGTCTATATACTGCCCAGAGCTGGAAATATTATGATGATGATGATGATAGCTCAAGCAAATTTAAGATTTAACACTGAGCACCAAATGTTGCTGTGACAGAGTTTGTCCACCCCAAAACTATTCAGAGAACTACAGAACGGTGAAGACACTTTAGTGGTAGACATTGCCTACATACATAAGACTGAACTCCTTAAATTCCCATTCTGTTTCACTTCATTGACTGACACTTGCACGGAGGGGTAACTAACAAAGCCACAATGCTGCCCTATTTGGGAAACACAGGGAAACAGAAAGAAGAGAAGCCACTGACTGAAATCCAGTAAAAGTCACAACAAGAGCAAACTCGATGAACCAGTTGAACTTATGGAGATGACTCATCAAATCCCCACTGATGCAACTCTAGTTGTGACTTACTATTGGATTCCAGTCACTGCAAAGGGAGACTTTCCTTTCCTCACCTCTCCTGCCCTGCTTTCTTCATGAACCATAAAAGATCCCTGAACTTTTCAAGAACAGATTAGAGGCAAATGTGGGAAGTTGCAGAGGCAGGAGCAACCCATCCTGGCAACTTCTAGTAAACTGGTGGGCGATCACAGCTAGATTTCACAAGACACGCAGCAGTGGCCAAATACTGGTTGTCAGGACTCATTCACTGCAGAATTTAGAAGTTTCTATTACCTTCCATGGTTGATATGAACTCTATATTGCGATGAATATTTGTTGTCAAGATCTTGTAAAAACTGCGCAATTTCTCATTCTGTGTGAAATTCTGAAAGAGAAGAAAAATGTACGTATATCCATCTCTTAAAAAAAAAACATTGGGACTTTTGGACTTTGTATTGTCATATTAGAAGCATGATGCTACCTGCACAGAAAGGCTCCAAAAGTGGAAGTTTGAAGTCACAGGCTCAGAAATCAGCGCTCGCAACAAATCATCTGGAAAATCTTTAAACATTCTGCTGTCCTTGGGACCTTGCAGCAAAAAAAGAGAAGAAAAGAACAGTCAATATTACCACTTCTAGGATGTTCACTAGCTGTGTAGGATTGGTAGTCTGCCCAGTTGCAAAAGCACAGGGTAATTGGTAAGAGAGAGTGAACGTACCAGCAACCACTTGGCCTTTTATCAAACCATAATCAGAAAGCTAACCTAGAGAAAATGCAATTAATCATCCCTGCGCTTTGCTTGAGAATAAGACCCGCCAGTTTTGCGGGCCTCCACAAGTGGTAAATGTAATTTTCTGTGTGCAAAATAATATTTTGGCCTGAGGGGGTTCCAGGCAGACAAGGGGATGTGGGTATCCAGCTTTTGAGTCATGAGCTGCCAATAGGCAATTCAGAGTTAACTCGGGAAATATGAAGTTGATGACAAGTGATGGGCATTTTAAAAAATCCTACCACACTGTGGGCATGGCCATGTGACTAGGTGGGCGTGGCCTACTTGCCATGTGACTGCTCTTCACTATAAGCTATGAAAATAGAAGCCTCTTCTATTTTCATCACTCTATAGCAAACCTCTGAAGCCATTTCCCCTTCCCTCTAAAGCTTTTCCTGGGCTCCGTTTCACTCTGAAGTGCCTCCCCAACCACTCTGGTGTGGCTGGGAATGTGCTTTGGGGTGAAACGGAGCCCAGGAAAAGCCTTTGATGAGGGGGAAAATGGAACCAGTGCCCTCCGAAGCCTCTTCTAGAAGGTGGGGGAGGTGGGCGGGGCCAGCCATTTTTGCTACCAACCAGTACAGGCATATTGGTGCGGACCTGTTGATGCTCACCACTGAGCAGGACACAGCATGCACGCACACACAAATGCTGGATCTATAGTAAGATGGGTTTGGGTGGAAACCATGATGGCCATACACTACTAAAGGTCAGCACAACTTTGCATACCAGTTATGGCACCCATGCAGAGGTCGCACATGGTTCCCATCCACTCCACGAAAGCCATTTTACTTTAACTCCAACACCAGTGATGTTGTATTTGGTTTGCATACAGAAGACAGAATGAAGGGAAGCAGCACTCCCTTTCCAAGATGTTGCTGGATTCTGACACTCAACAGCATGGCCAAAGGACAAGGGTGGCAGGATTTTGTGTCCAGCAAAACATGTGGAAGGCCACAGGTTTCACACACTCCAATGGGGATGAAGAGGGATAGAGAAGACAACCAGCTGAACCTTCAAAAACACAGCAGTCTGGCTTCACGGGCTATGGATTAAAGAGGTGAAGTGCTACTCCAGAAGAAACAAGGGCAGTCATTCTAAAGTCACCCTAAAACAGGGATTCTTAACCTGCGGCCCGCAGCCCCGATGTGTCCCATGGCACCATTTCATGTTGCCCCCCCACCCAGAAATGCCATGCGATGGAGGGGCAAAATGGCTGTCCAGCCCCCATAGCTGTCTGAAGGAACATGACCAGACCACAGGCTTTAAAAGGTTGAGAACTCCTGCCCTAAGAAATAAGGCAGGAAATGCCTGGATGAGGCTTCTTTCATGTGCCCAAGATCTTTTCCCACCAAGCATTTATCTACTTGCAATTTCTTGCTTTTGAACTGCTATGTTGGCAGGGACTAGGACAGAGATGGGCACTCAGTCCATCATACAGTACCCGGGTCTTGAACTGCCACTTGCCAGCCTTCCAGCTAACTAGGCGAGCTTCGTAACCACTGAGCCACTACGGCCCCTTTGGCTTTCCTGAGTTTTGGACTCCAGCTCCTATCAGCCCCAGCCAACAATCAAGGCTAGGGAACTAGTAGCCCAACAACATATAACCACTAGTACTTTTACCAGTACAGTATAACTAAGTAACTTCATATAAATTATAAACCCACACCTTCTACTGTTACTCTAGAAAGCTGGCACTAGTCAATACTAGGGTTAAGGCAGGGGAAACCCTCTGGGGCAAGTTGGTATCATTGTTCTGTCCCTTTCTCACAGGCTCCTGAAGTTTTATATAGAAGAGCTGTAACTGCAGCAGTCTGTATGCTAAGCCTAACCGTCTTCCAAGCATAGACCCTGAGCCAGACTGCAATACTGAAAGAGGACTTTTGCACCAGTCCATAAGTCCTGTCACTGGTCAAATATTCTCCAAGTGGCTATTATTCCATTTAGCCTTGTTGATTTAATGAGGCATCTCTTCTCCCCTGCTCCTCCTCAATCAAATTCAGAAGTGTTTTATGAAATGAAATTGTGACCTATATTCACCTTGAATAAAATTCAGTGGCAATGAAAATCCATCTGTATCAGTCCACGTGAGTAGGTTTTCACCACTAGTAAGATAGGTGAGCAACTCATGTCCCAAGCATGTGCCCCAAACTGGAAAATAATCTCCTGAGTCATAAGCCTAGGGGGAAGACCCATTAAGAAGTAAAATTAAAACACGGATCCCCACATATAGATTTTAAACTAACTTTCCTATTCTACTTATAGATTTGCAATATTTTGGTTCTTAGAAACAAAGAACTTGCTGCTCAATACAGTGTACAAAAAAGTATGTAAATCTTACAGAAATATCATTTTGAACCCTGAACAGCTTCTTTGTAGCTACTTATACATACATTATTTATGTCAGGGGTGGCCAAACTATGGCCCATGGGCTGGATCTGGCCCACAATGCCAATCATCCTGCCCATGCGGCAACTGCTGTTCCTGGAAGCGGAAGTAAAATATGCCCATGCATGCACAAAACACTGCTGTAAATGCACCCATGGCACCACGTGACTGGCCCATTTAACCAGGTGACCAGCCTGCATCCTGATTTATGTAATAAACAGGTCAGGGTCTAACAGAGTTCTTGCACTGAAAAAAGGTGTGGAGAGCAATTCCCTCCCCCCTTGTGTCCCAGTGCACCTGAAAACCTTCTCCAGATGATTTTCCAGGAGCAAAAAAAGGCCCATCCTCCTCCTCAACAACTGTGACAACAAATTTAGATCATGCATGCTTTCTCCTCTTCATCGGGAAAGAGCCACACCATTTACCAAATATTTACCTCTAATGCTTTATTGTAGAATATTTTTGCAACCCTCGAAAACTCAGACGTCTCAAGGCTAACAGAACCTCCAGGGTAAAGAATCCTAACAAAACAAAATTTCAACAGCTTTTTTTTGCAGCAAAGAATTGCAAGCTGACCACACAGTCAAACATCATGCAGATAACATGGATTGCATTGGCAGATAGAGTTGCAATATAAGCTAAAAATCAGGTGACATACTCAGATACCAATTTGGTGAACTGAGCCCTTCTTCTCTTCCTTGACTACCAATAGGAGGATAAGTCCTCTGCAGATGTTCTTCTGTAATATGACATGAGCAAAACTTGGGATAGAAAGTGGGAATGAATGACCAGCTTAACTGTTAATGTCCCCAAGCACTCACATACTGAAAGTGAGCTGTACATGTATGTGGCTGAATATGCTACCTGTTATTACAATACTGTTCTGAAAACCTGCCATAATACAGTGGTACCTCGCTTAAAAAGCATAATGCATTCCATGGGATTGCTCTTTAATTGAATTGCTTTTTAAGCAAAACACTTGGAAAAAGCACCACTGCTGCCATTGTGACTTCTGGAGGGGGGCATTGTGAACCCTGATTTAGTTGTTAAGCGACTTTTTGGTTGTTTTTAGTTGTTAAGCAAGGATAACCATTCAGAGAAAATTCTGCTCTTTAAGCAAGTTAGTCTCTAAGTGAGACGCTGTTTACGCGAGGTTTTACTGTACCAGGATTCCCAATCATGGCGTATGTATCTGCCCACTATTCAGGAAGGAAGACTTGTTTAAGATGCACGGCTCAAATAAAAACTTTCATCTCAGATTGCAATGCTCCTTCCTACAGATTTCTAACAAATGCTCCATAGTACACTTACCCATTAATGGATTGGAAAATCTTTTCATACTCTTCATCTGAGCGATTTAATCTGGAGTCATTAAAATGAAATAAAAAGTTGTGGCAGTTGGAACCATTCTAGAAAGTACAAGTCCATGCATATTATAAATATTTTCATTTTATCTATTAAGCAGCCTCTAGATATGTGCTATACAAACTGTGGTGGCTTATTGGTTAAGACACTGAACTTGATGACTGGAAGGTTGGCAGGTCAGCAGATCGAGACCCGAGTACTGCACAACAGAGTGAGCTCCCATCTCTGTCCCAGCTCCTGTCAACCTAGCAGTTTGAAAGCAAGAAATTGCAAGTAGATGTGTGGGAAGGTAAACAGCATTCTGTGCTCTCCGGTGTCTAGTCATGCCTGTCATGTTCATGGAAACATCTGCAAATGCAGACAGTGCTGGTTTCTTTGGCTATAAACAGAGATGAGCACTGAACCCTAGAGTCTGATACGAATGGCTTTCAAGCAAGGGAAACCTTTACCTTTATCTAGGTATATGCTCTTCTGTCTCCCCGTTGTATTACATAGCATTGTATTGTGTAGCATGGGGGCGGGGAGTAAAAATCTAATTCTTAGTCATAGCCAAAGTAGATCCACTGGATCTATTGCTGAATGGTAAATCAACATGGATGTAAATTCTACTGATTCAAAGGAACTATTTTAGCTGGCACTAGCAAATAGATTTTAGGCCAAAAAAGTACTATAGTACTTTAAAGACAAACAAATTTATTACAGAATAAGCTCTGTAAGTTTTCTGTGAATTGGAATGTAAGTGGACCACTGTATTTGAAGAAGCTTACCTTATTGGTATTACTCGTGCTCCTGCAGCTTCGAGAAACTTTACATATGAAGCAGCAATATAAGAGCTTCCAAATTCTTTAAAAAAATGAAAGCTATTTTCCTGTGCCAATATTCCTAAAACACACACACAAATAAAGAATATATATTACACATTAACAGTGCTGAAAATACTACATTGAGATGTTTCTAGACATATGAATCAGAGGTATGTGCTGTAACCGTAACTATATTCACAAAATAGCCGATAAGATTTTACTCCTCTATAAATACTGAAATCCAAGAAAGGAGTAATGAATGAATGTGGCATTTGGGTCAGCAGTAAAAGAGTCATAACTCAAAATCATCACCAGTTCAAATGGATAGAACAGGCTTAAGCATACACGCCTAAATCCAACTGGCATTACAATTAAGATCCATTAAAATAAACTGCTGAATAATTCAATACTAATGCAAATTCCATAGATTCAAAAAATTCTAGTCCAGACCACCAAATGGACTCAAACTACAGTCATACCCTTGACCTTTCAAGAGTGTGGGTTTTAACTCCATAGTTCCACTTATATGCAGATTTTTTTTTGAGGGAGAAATAAAAGATTTTTAGTCAACCCAGAGCTATGGTTAATGGTGGGCTACTCTGAAAGCCCTAATTGGCCACTGGAGCTGTCACAACACAGCTTTAGGGGCAGGAAGAATGGTGGGCAACAGGACACAAACACAACATGCTGGCTGTCTGGGAGATGAAAAAATGGTGTCCAATAAACAGATAGACAGGTCGACCCAGAACGTGGTTTTTCAACTGCACAGGGGTCTATGTCTCTAACGCCTGTGTTATTCAAGGGTTGACTTGCATTATGCAGGATACCGCTAGCTGGATAGCTCAATGGTTTAGATATCTGGCTGTGGAGCCAGAAGTTGAGAGTTCAATTCCCTGCTGTGACTCCTAACATAACATCCAGGTTGACCTACAACATCATTGATTTTAGACTGTTTGAGGGGTCAGTACCCCAACCCATGTTGTTCAAAGGCAAAACCTGCAATAATGACCAGGTTATGCTTGCATGGAAGACACATACAGTGGTACCTCACTTAAAGAGCATAATGCGTTCCATGGGATTGCTCTTTAAGCGAGTTTGCTCTTTAAGCGAAACACCATTGTAAGTGATCAATTGTGACTTCTGGCAGGGGGGGAATTGTGAACCCCGATTTAGTTGTTAAGCGAGTTTTTGGTTGGTTTTGGTTATTAAGCGAGGCAACCATTCAGAGAAAATTTTGCGCTTTAAGTGAATTAGTCTCTAAGTGAGGCATTCTTTATGTGAGGTTTTACTGTACTTGAAGAATGACTGAACAGAGGTGTTGTGCTACACATTAAATGTTTAAATTATTTTTAATTTCAGTTTTAATCTCAATATATGTTTAATTATTTTAATATATTTCTATAGTACAGTAATACCTCAGATAACGTTTACCTCGGATAACGCTAAAATCACATAACGTTAAGCAATCTGGGGAGGAGAATTGGATCGAATAATGTTAAGGTCCTATGGTATGGATCGGATAACAACCGCTAAAGTCTGTGCGGTTACAATGTATCTCTGTGGAGCTTTAACTTTATCCGATCCATCCCATAGGATTTTAACATGCATCAGATAACACTAAAAATCGGATAACACCAAGACTTGTGGAACCAAGTGTTAGCATTATCCGGGGTATTACTGTATTTTTAAAACTGTTGGAAGTTTTATAGTTTTAGTTGTTATGATCTACCCTGGATAACCTGGGGAGAGAGGGGAGACAGCACATATGCAATAACACAAGTATGTACTAAATATTTCAAAGCTGCTCTCCAGCAATCTCTTTCTCAATTTGCATACCAGAAATACTCTTCCCTCCTGTCTACAAAAGTACATAATTGCATCATAATGTTTGGGGAAAACTGAAAATATCCCATTATTCCATTTCATCAGCCTACTATAATAGCTTTAATTTGACTGAGCACTTCCTCCTTCTAACTTTTCAATGTTAAAATAAAAACCATGATGTTATAAGAAAAATAGTAACCCTAAAACAAGAACATTCTAAAACATTGTGCAAGTGCATGCATAGCATACACACTCTAAAAACTTACTTGCACTAGATAGATGCACTTTCTGATAACACAGACAATATAAAAACAAAGCTAAAAAACTTGACATCTTAAGCATTTAAAACTTTCCAGCACTTTTGCAGGAAGTCCATCTCTTGGTTCTGCCTCTTATGAAGACATATCTGGCAGAGACATGACAGAAGCCTTTGACCACACCCTGCTAACTGAGGTTGGAAAGTCCTCACTGTCCTGTTCTTCCACCAGCACAGAAGAACAGTCTTTGGGTCTCCAAGGTGGACAAAAGATGATTCCAATTTCTTGTTCCTTCTGTTGGAGACATACCTGCTAACTTCCATTTCTAACCTGTTTCTCTTTTAATTGTGACTGGTTTCATTTCAAATTGGTTACCATTTGTACTTTGAAGTGCTATTTTGTAGCAGGAAAATGGTGTGCAAAATAAACCAAAGTGACTTCACATAGTAAAGGGGTGTTATTTCCACACATACACTATGCAATGTGCTTATTTTCTTCATTAGTGCATGAAGGGTGACATGATACAGAGTATAAGGATGCAACAAATCTTCATGGGCACAGACACACATATTGCAATCTCACCTTCCTGGTGAGAGGCAGAAAAATGGTCACACAGTGTCTCAGAGTTAATAACTAGCAGAGGGGTCCCAGACTGCGGCCCATGGGCCAGATCCTGCCCATGGTGCCTAATAATCTGGCCTGCACCACCCATGCTGCTCCCGGAAGTGGAAGTAAAATGCATCTGTGCATGTACAAAAAGCTGCCATAAAGCACCTGTGGCTGTTGTAAACACGCTTCTGACAGCCACTGGTGCATTCCTTATACAGGAGAAAGTAAAATGTATATTCAGGAGCACTGCTGATGTTGGAACTGAAACAGCCCTTGTACCCCTTCTGATCCTAATATCTAAATATCTAGCCTGTTTTAACTTAAAGACAAATAAAGAAACTGACAAGACCCCTAATCACTGAGTAAGATACACAATAACATTTAGTTAGTTATGTGCCATCAAGTAAAACCAATTAATAGAGACCCTGCTAGGTCTTTTAAGGTAACTGAAATATTTAAGGAAAAGTTTAAATAGTTCCACTTCCCCCATGAATTTTCTTACCTGATTATGTATTTGAACATCACTCTGTCCACTACACCACATTGGATGTCATGTATACATACTCAAATTACAAAAATATAGAATTACTGTACGAACCTACAATACAGGCATTAGCTCAGAACCTACAGTATCAGACTAAAGTGGAAAAATCCAGCCAGAGAAATTCATAAAAATATAGCTAGCAGAAGCAACATTATCCTGTTGTTGTTCAGTTGCACAGTCGATTCCGACCCTTTGAGACCCAATGGACCACCGCATGCCAGGCACCCCTATCATCTGTCATCATTCTCAGCCCACACAGCTTTGTGCCCATTGCGTCAACAATGCCATCTAGCCATCTCATTCTCTGCCGCCTAGCCTCTATCAAATTAAGGTTTCCCAATACTAAAGGTGTTTCCACAAATTCAATGCAGAGATGGGCACACCCCTGGCAATGGCCACCTTGTGCCAGATAATCTTTCTCACACTAGGTCGTTTCACCAAAAGGTAGTTTCAGTTATGGCAGTTTCATATCTGTCCTAGACATAGAAAAAGTGCAGAGATGCCATAAGGGAAGCCATAAATAAAAATTGAATTCACACTCTAGCACATGTTGAACAATAATTTATTGATTTAAAATAATAAATTCCAATTCAGTTAATTTTTGCAAAAATACATAGTTGTACCTCGCTTAAAGAGCATAATGCGTCCCACAGGATTGCTCTTTAAGCGAGTTTGCTCTTTAAGCGAAACACCATTGTAAATGACCAATTGTGTGTGGGGAGGGGGATTGCGAACCCCAATTTATTTGTTAAGCGAGTTTTTGGTTGTTGTTGTTTTGTTAAGCGAAGCGAACATTCAGAGAAAATTCTGCTCTTTAAGCGAGTTACTCTTTAAGCGAGACACTTTTTATGCGAGGTTTGACTGTACATAGGAATTTGGCTGGAGCATGCATTTTCTAGGGGTAAATGTGCTGACAGACACAAAAGCAGGAAGAACTGATTTTCAACAACTCCCTGCTAAAATGGGTTGATGGAGTCTGTACATCCACCAGAGATCTGGAGCACAAGCAGAGGGCTGACAGAAGACAGCCATCAATAACCACCTCCACTTTCATTCTGTTGACAGAAAGCTCTTACCCATTATTATTGGATTCAACCTGACATCCACTGCAAATCCATAAGCTACAGGATCAACAGGTTGCTCTGGGGGTAATGCCTGGCGCAACATGTTCTTGATGAGGCTTGCTTTCCACTTCAGCTGCTACAGCCAGTGAGTAAAGCCATTCAGCCTGTTCTTTGGACAATGAGTTGTTTATGAAAGTGTACTTCATCCTATTAGCAATATTAAAAATACACTATTGTGCCCACAGAAATGATACAATTATAATTGCATCACTCAACAGTCTGTCAACCAGGGCTGCGGTTCTCTCCATCTTTAGCCCAGAGTAGTGTTTACCAACCTTTAGTTTTTGGAGTTCAATTCTCCAAAGCACCGATTAGCCAATGTACTGACTTAGGCTTCTGGGAATTGAAGTCTCCCTGTGGGGCATGGACCCCACATTGGGAACCACTGAGCTAGAGTAAATGTCACTGAATTCACTGACACTTTCTTCAAGGCAAATATAGAGTAACCAGAACTGGATAACATAGCAAGTTAGCATACATCAATTAATTACAGTATTCCAGATCCTTCTTGATTTCTGTTTGCAAGGCTGCTGAATAAACTCTTGTATTTTTGGAGCCAGTGGGTTGTAACTCAAAAACAAACAAACAAACAAAAACTCACAGAGAAATGAAAGCTTAAGTCAGGGATTCTCAACCTGTGGCCTGTGGGTCTGATGCGGCTCATAGCACCATTTCCTGTGGCCCACCACTGCCTCCACCACACCAGGAAGTGACATGTGGTGGAGGAAGGACAAAATGACCATCCAACCCCCAAAGCTGTCTGAGGGAGCGTGAGGTGACCCAGCCCCTGGCTTTAAAAAGTTGAGAATTCCTGGCTTAAGTCTTTAAACTGCCACAATGTCTATGTGTTTTTTTCTTCCATGTCTACGTCAGACTTTAAAATGCCAAAATAAAGCCACCTTTTGGTGATTTCATTCCATGGTTCATTTTGCCTGACCTACTGTGAGAAAGATTAGCTGGCAGGGGGTTGCTGTTAACCGGGGTGCATCCAATTGTGGTTCAAAATATACCACAATCTTCAAGGAGGCTCTTTTTGTGTTGACATGGCTACTTCTCTGAAAACTGCTCCAGATATGCGAAGGAGGCATTCTTTGAGATTTCACAAACCAAAACAATCCACGCCCTTTTGCCTGCAACAGAGGAATAGCCCTGACTTCAAGTCAAGATGGAGGTGTCTTTTTCCAAGTCCTCCTACCCACATCTCAGCGCATTTCTCTGAAGGAAAATGCTACAGTTTTCAAGCACAAGAAGCCAATGGATAAGACAGCCTCTTTGGAAGCAGAAGGATGCAAGGCAGGGTCAAGGCAAAGAGAAGCCACAAGATGTGGGGCCGTCACATGACAGGGCCTGAAAAAGTTGTATAACTATTTCTTCAGTGTCTAGGCCAAAATGAAAAAAGAATAATTAAAATAACAATAATTGTGTGCTGTCAATTCAATTCTGAGTTATAGCAACCCTTTCCAGGGTTTCATAGGAAGCAATAGCAATTATTCTTATATACCACCCCACGTAAAACTTAGTACACTCTCTGGGCGGTTCACAAGGTACAGTAATACCTCAGATAACATTAGTATCGAATAACACTAAAATCGCATTTTTTGTTGTTCAGTCGCACAGTCGATTCCGACCCTTTGCGACCCCATGGACCATTGCCCGCCAGGCACTCCTGTCCTCCACCATCCCCCTCAACTCACTGAGCTCTGTGCCCTTTGTCTCCACAATACCATCTAACCATCTCATTTTTGGCCGCCCCCTTCTTCTTTTGTCCTCGACCCTTCCAAGCATCAAGGCTTTCTCAAGTGAATCCTCTCTTCTCATTTGTTGTCCAAAGTACTTTAGCTTCAAAGAATTGCATCGGATAACATTAAGATCCTATGGGATGCATCAGATAACAACCGCTAAAGCCTGTGTGGTTACAATGTACAAGTAATACCTCATATAACATTAGTATCGAATAACACTAAAATCGCATAACATTAAGGAATCTGGGGGAAGAATTGCATCACATAACATTAAGATCCTATGGGATGCTTCAGATAACAACCGCTAAAGCCTGTGTGGTTACAATGTATCTCTATGGATCCCATAGGATTTTAACATGCATCGGATAACACTAAAAATCATATAACACCAAGACTTGTGGAACCAGGTTTTAGTGTTAGAGGTTTTACTTGTATCTCTATGGATCCCATAGGATTTTAACATGCATCGGATAACACTAAAAATCGTATAACACCAAGACTTGTGGAACCAGGTTTTAGTGTTATCTGAGGTTTTACTGTAATTAGCATTTTGCTCCAGACAACATTCTGGGTACTCATTTTACCCACCTCAAAGGATGGGAGGCTGAGTCAACTTGTGATCCCTGACAGGATTGAACTCACAACGTGCTGGCTGCAGTACAACAGTTTAACCAGCGCACCAGACAATACACCAAAATAATTTTACCATCCCCTTTCTCTTGGGATGTGTTGAGACTGCACAGCTTGCCCAGGCAGGGCTACTCCGGGAAGGCTCTTCTCCCATTGAGGCACACGTGGGGGATCGAACTCTTTAACCAGATACCGAAAACACTCATATGGGAAAGTAAAAGTAAAGTCTCTCCACCCCCAACCCCGCTTGTCTTCTATTCGTTTCCCTCCGCCTCGCCTTCCAGACCCGGGCAGGCAGCTCCCTCTCGCTCCCCACGACCTGCCGCCGCCGCCGCCGCCGCCACTCACCAATAATGGGTCTCTCATTGCCGCTCCACCGCAGCGCAAAGGCGGCCGCCGACGGGCAGCAGAAGACGAGGCCGAGGAAGGTGCACGCGCACAGCGCACGACGCCACTCGGCCATCTCCGTGTCCCGCTCTCGCCCACCGGTTTGGCCCCGCTTGGCGGGGGTTGGGGGGGGGGTTGGGCTCCCGCCCGGAAGGGATGGGTGGGGCGAACTACAGAAACCCCGCCCACCCGAGGCTTCTTTCTCTCTGCCGCCAAGGGCATGCCGGGAAATGTAGTCCCGTTCAGTGGTGGGATGTCAAAAATTTTTACTACCCCACCGTGATAAAATAATAATAATAAAATAAATACACACACACACACACACACAACACAAACCCGTAAATAAATTAAATAAATAAATACATTAAAATACACACACACCCACCGTCAAACATAAATCAAACCACCCACCCACCCCAAACACAAACCTGTCACTTACATGTTAGTATTATGTGCCTGGGCAGCACCATGTTGCAAGATGGAGACATGCATGCACACCAGTAAAAAGGTAAGCCCTGAAGGTGGTTCCCCCCAAAAAGCTGCTACTGGTTCTCCGGGACACTGGGAAAAGTTACTACTGGTTCTGGAGAACTGGTGAGAACCTGTTACATCCCATCGCTGGTCCCGTTGTGTCTAGCCAGGTAATCCTGCTATGGTAATAGAGTAGACCCGGGTTTCATAACTTTGGCCCCCCCCCTTCCCGGTGGGCTCACAAAAAAATTTACTACCACATTGTGGGCGTGGTATGGTGGGCGTGGCCAGGGGAAAGCCCTGCGTTCAGTGATGGGATGTCACCGGTTCCAGACGGATCTCTGGAACCGGTAAGACCAATCCCGGAGGGTTCTCCGTGAGGGGAAGTCCACTTTTGGGGCGTCCGGTTCCGGACGCCTGACCGAAAGAAAAAAAAAATTAAAATCGGAGCGAAAATGGCTCTAATTGACTGCGCATGCGCAGAAACTCAATCTGACGCATTGCACATGCGTCAGATTGAGTTTCTGCGCATGCACAGTCAATTAGAGCCATTTTCGCTCCGATTTTCAAAACATTTAGAACTTTCAGGGCAGCGGCGGCGGCGGCAGCCTTCTGAGGGGGGCGCCTCCCCGCGGCACGTTGAGGGCTGCCTCGGCCGTCCGCTGCTGACAAGCCCCATGCCCTGGGGACGCCCGGCGGGTTACACCGCTGCCGCCGCCTCCGCCGGGCGCCTGTGGGCCGGGTGCCTGCACCCGCCGTCCACAGCCGCCGCCCGCCGCCGCCGGAGCTGCCGCTCCGCTGCCTGAATCCCTGTGGACTCCTTCTTGGGTCGGTCCCTTTTGAGCTCGGCTGCCGCGCGCTGCGGAGGAGGAAGCTGTAGGCGGCGGCGGTGCGGCATGGGGACGGCCCAGGGAGGCGCGGCAGCCGCGGCTGCCCGTCGCCCCTCGCCATCGCCGGAGCCGGGCTAAAAAGGTACCGGCCCAAGGAGGACGCCACAGGGGTGCAGGCAGCTCCGGCGGCGGCGGCGGCTGTGGACAGCAATCGGGGTGCCGGGTCCCAAGAAAGGTAAGCGAGGGGTTTTTATTTGGGGTGGGTGGGTAATTTATTTGTGTTTTGGGTGGGTGGTTGTTTTTATTTTATTTATTTATTTGTGTCTGGGTGGGTGGGCTGAGAGGGAGGGGTGTGTGTGTATGTTTATTTTTATTTTTTATTTATTTTTATTTTGGCCCCGCCCACAACGTCATGACGTCATGATGTCGGCCGTGACGTCATGACGTCATGCCATTGGCCACGCCCATGACGTCCGTGACGTCATGGCGTGGTAGTAGAATTTTTGTCATCCCATCACTGCCTGCGTTGCACCTGACTTAGGTAAAGGTCACCCAGTCATATCCGACTCTATGGTTCAGTGCTCACCTCTGTTTCATAGCCGAAAAGCCAGCGCTGTCTGCTTCTGCAGACGTTTCCGTAGTCATGTGGTAGGCATGACTAGACACCGGAGCGCACGGGACGCTGTTTACCTTCCTACTGAAGTGGTCCCTATTTATCTACTTGCAATTTCTTGCTTTTGAACTGCTAGGTTGGCAGGAGCTGGGACAAAGACGGGAGCTCATTCCGTCTTGCAGTACTTAGGAATCGAACTGCTGACCCGTCTTCCTGTCAGTCTCTTAGCCACTTGAGCCACTGCATCCGAATTAAAACTTGGATGGGCGGGGCCAGCCAGAATTTCTGTTGCTGCTTCTTGCGAACTGGTAAAAACCTGCTGATGCCCACCACTGCCCTCCCCCATCTTGTACACCTGTGCTGACTTGGGCTTCTGGGAACTACTGAAGTCCAAGAACACCTGGGGGACAAGGTTGAGAAACCCCTGAGGATACCATCCTGCTAGCAACTCAAAACTGATGGTCAGGTAGCAGTTAACTATCCTGTGACAACCCTGAGGACTAACAGCCGTGGGTTGCGATGTCCAGAGGGAAAGGTGATGATCCCCAAATGGATTAAATCCCACTTGAATCCATCTTGATAAAAGGCAGCAGCTTCATCCATACTGGTCTGGGGGTGAGGACAACTTTGTGTGCCAAAAGGGCTTAGGGCCACAAAGTGACTCACCGAACTTCGCCGCCCTCCCCCTTGGAGCCCACACCAACGGCCAGGGAAGAAGCAGCCAGGGCAGGTTGAGGACTTCACCACCCCTCCCCCTGTGCCCACACCAATGGACAGGGAAGAAGCGGCCAGGGCAGGTTGAGGACTTCACCGTTCCTCACCCTGACCCCCATCATCGTATTGTAATGTAATGTATTGTTTGTAAGCCGCCCTGAGTCGCTACAGCGAGTGGGCGGCAATATAAATGTGAACTAATAAATAAATAAACTGGATCAGTGTGTACAGGTGTCATGCACGCTGTGATGCGGAAGGCAACTGCATTATATTGTTCCCAGGGCAATCTTCATGGCTGATCAGCACATGTGGGAATAGTGTCAGGGATCCTCAAACTTGGCTCTCCAGGTGTTCTTCCACTTCAGTTACCAGAAGCCCAAGTTATGACACTTGCTGATCAGGGCTTCTGGTAATTTAAGTCCAAGAACATTTGGAGAGCCATGTTTGAGGACCTTTCGTAAAGGTCACCCTTGCTTGAAAGCCAGTCGTATCTGATTCTAGGGTTCAGTGCTCATTTCTGTTTATAGCCAAAGAGCCAGTGCTGTGTCTGCAGATGTTTCCATGGACAAGTGGCAGGCATGGAACAGTTTACCTTCCCACCACAGTCCCTTGGCAAGAGCCAATATTCGGAATCAGATATGGCACAAGAAGAGTGTTAGGCTTGGAAAGCAAACACTTCTGCCCTGAAGCATCTTGGATTCTGTCTTCCACAAAGTGTTTTCATGGATTCCCCCTGCCAAGCAAGGATTTTCAAAGGTGAGGTAGGGATCCGTGCCCCCAGAAGAAGCACGTGGCTTGAGAAGGATTCTTAAACCTCTTACCAAAAGGAAAATAGCAGGGAATTACTTGGGCTTAATGAGATAGTACAGTTGTTTCAGTGATGTGTTATTTTTGTGTGTCATAAATACTGACAGCCCATAAGAAGAGAGGTGATAATACAGTAGTAGCGTTACAGGTGGGACTGAAGTTCATTTGTGCTTAGGGAGAGTTTCTGTATGGCTTTGCTTTTGTAGTCATTCCTAAAATATTACAGTATCATTTATTTAACACATTGGCTTAAGAGAGGTCTAGCGGTAAATGTGTTCCATACTTTTGTTCAGCTTGGTTTCGGCTTAGCATAGATACCTGGGTGGTCAGTCCCACTGCAGCCTCATAAAATCATGTGAAGCAGTTTTTAAAAAACAAGGATAATATTTTGTAAGAAAATTACATTTATGCTCTGTCAAATTTTCTCCAATTTATGGTGACTGCATGAATAAGGAATCTCTTACAAGCCTGCTCAGCTCTTGTAAATTCAAGCCTGTTGGTTCCCTCAGTGTCCATCCATCTCATTTTTTGTCTTCTTTTCCTGCTGCATTCTATCTTTCCCAACATTGTTGTCTTTTCTATGAATTCTCATGATGTACTCAAAGTAAGACAGCCTTGGTTTTGTTATTTTTGCTTTCAGAGATACTTCAGGCTTCATTATCTTGTAGAAGACAAGAATCTAAACTCTGTTTCTATCTAACTCAGTGGTTCCCACCTTTTTTGGCCATCCCCTACCTAAGCATCTCTAAAATACTGATTCCTCCCCCCCCCCCATGACATATAATTTTTATTATTCAAAACGTGAACTCCTATTCACATGGAGTAATTTATTTATTTATTTACATTTTTATACCGCCCTTCTCGCTGGGGCGACCCAGGGCAGTTTACAACATCATAAAAGCATAATAAAACCCAACCCAAACCCATTGTTAAAAACTTCAAAATTACAATTATAAAATTTAAAAAGTTTTTAAAATTTATAAAAATCCACAATAATAATTTAAAAAGTTAAAAACTTAAAAACAAAATATTAAAAAGATTAAAAGACCAGGGGGGAGAGGATGCTCAAACAAGCCAGCGAGCTGGGGTCATGGTACCGCCAGGACCCCATACCTGTCCCACCAGCCATGTTTTTAAGTTCTTCCTGAAAGACAGCAAGTCCATCTGAAGATGTAGCTCAGTTGGTAGGAGGTTCCATAGGGCTGGAGCGGACACAGAGAAGGCCCTCCTTCTAGTGCCAGAGAGATGTGCCTCTCTGGCCAATGGAACAACTAGAGAGCCTCTCCGGTCCGCTCTGGTGGGATGGACAGATGTTCTTGGGGTGATGCGGTCTCTTAAGTATCCTGGCCCACTACCATATAGGGCTTTAAAGGTGATAACCAGCACCTTGAATTGCACCCGGAGGCAAACTGGCAACCAGTGCAGCTCCCGAAGCAGAGGCGAGGCATGTGCATACCGCCCACACCCCATCACCACCCGGGCAGCCGCATTCTGGACCAGTTGAAGCCTCCGTATGGTCATCAAGGAAGCATAAAAGGCAATTCACTGTTAATAACTCATTCTCAAATCCCACCCTTTTTTTTGTAGGAACCATGGTATCTAACAACTACTGAAAATCTTTTTTGTCCCTTCTCTAAACAAGCTGTTGGAAAAAGAGTGGTTCGGCAAGTAAAGGTGGAATGACTCAGAGTTGAAATGGCTTGGGAGGTTGGTGCTGCTATTGATCACAGTTTTCTGTGCTACGCATGTGCTCTGGGGCAATTTGTTACTAAATTCATTGCACATCATCTATTCTTCATCCCTAGGTCCAGCTTTTATAAAATGAAAATGAGAATCTACAAGACCAAAATCTTCCCGCTCTCATTTAGTGCTTTTAAGAATCATTTACCACCCAATTGAATGTCATAAACCTTTTCAAATACACTTTTGGATCAATTGTTTTTTTGTTTTTTTATTTTTGGCTGTAATACAAGTAAGCAAATGGGAGATACCAAGAATGTGGTGCTTGTACGTTCCAAAAATATTTCAATCAGGAAGCCAGACTTTTCTAATTGCCTCCATCTATTAAGAGAAAATATTTTATCCATACTGTATTTTATTTTCATCTTAGAGGGAAATATTATTGATGCATATCAATAAGCAAAGAGGATTCCAGGGCCATCCATGCACATGGATGTACAAGTAAAACCTCATATAACACTAAAACCTGGTTCCACAAGTCTTGGGTGTTATATGATTTTTAGTGTTATCTGATGCATGTTAAAATCCTATGGGATCCATAGAGATACATTGTAACCACACAGGCTTTAGCGGTTGCTATCTGAAGCATCCCATAGGATCTTAATGTTATCTGATGCAATTCTTCCCCCCAGATTCCTTAATGTTATGCGATTTTAGTGTTATTCAATACTAATGTTATATGAGGTATTACTGTACTTTGAAATGGTTAAAATTTATACCTGCAGAAAAAGAATAGCTGCACAGTTCAAACAGATTCTTTATCTACATACCAATTTAACCACAATGACAGGATCCTGAGAGAAAGCACATGCATATACAGTAATACCTCATATAACATTAGTATCGAATAACACTAAAATCGCATAACATTAAGGAATCTGGGGGGAAGAATTGCATCAAATAACATTAAGATCCTATGGGATGCTTCAGATAACAACCGCAAAAGCCTGTGTGGTTACAATGTATCTCTATGGATCCCATAGAGGATCAGATAACACTAAAAATCATATAACACCAAGACTTGTGGAACCAGGTTTTAGTGTTATATGAGGTTTTACTGTATTTGGTTTAGGCTTTGCTGCCAAAGTAAAATGCAATTGTCAGAAGGATGACAAAAAGGACTGCCTCCGTTTGAGAATTCTCAGAAGGAACCAATTTGTAGAAAATAATAATATCAATAATAGTTTTGTACTGCCCACTATCTGGGAGGTCCACAAGGTAATTAGCATCCTGCCCTCAACAAGCTGGGTACCCTTTTTTCCGATCTCAGAACGATGGAAGGCTGAGTCAACATGGAGCCCATCAGGAGCAAACTCAGATTGGGACCCACATTTTGGCTACAGTACACCACGTGCTAAATCCAAATATTAGGGCTAGTAAAAGCAGACTCATTGAAGTGAAGAGAACTGGATAATCACAACTAAATTTCACACCATTGATTCCAACTAGTCCATTGGGCTAATTTTCAACTCAGCCTCTTTTTATAGTTATAAATTTTAATGAATTAATTTATATTCTTTAATCAAACATTTTGGCTTCAATTTTGACTGCATTGGCTGCAACCCTAGACATTCTTACCTGGGAGTAAGTCAAACTGATGTCGAAGGTATTGATTTTTGAGTGGATATGCATGTGTCTGTATTTTCAATCAACCAGTTTTAGAGATAAAAATGGGCAAAACCTGTTTTCAAATATCATTTAGTGTTTCAGTATTACATAAATAGTTTAAAGACATAATAAGACTGCATGGATTTTTAAAAATGTTTACTTACATGTGAACAATAAGTTACATAACATTTTGTAAAATAAAGTTTTTATACAACAAATTAAACCAGTATGTAATAAAAATTGTTTGCTTTTAAAGAAAAATTACAAATATAATCAAATATACCATAAGATTGCAATTTTTTCATATCTAAGTTAAATGTTTTCTTTTTATTCTGCAATTAATTTTTAATATAAAATATTAATGAAATACTGTATGTGCAATCTCTATATATTTCCCATTAATTAATCATTCACTAAAAAGTGCTACACATTTACCAAAACTTATCGTAGAAGTGAGACAGTACTTTCCCACAGGTGTGATTTTCCTGTATTGCCATTAAAAGCTACAAATACAAAATTATGTAAGTTGAATGGCTTTGACACCCATCACCAACTAAAGAGATAATTATTAAGGAAGGATCTGGAACAGAGAAAGGAAAAATCACAATATTGGATCACATTAGGTGAAATATAGACCCAGAAGTCTAACTTTGGTATCAAAAATAATTAGATCTAGCTCTTTCTTCCCTTCTCCCTTTTTCTTCCATGGTGCCACAAGATTTGTGGCTATATACAAGAACTGTGGACACAATTTAGTTTTATGATAGTTTAAAGATCTATTTTTACTGTAAAACGAATATAAAGTCTCCAGTTACAAAACATACATAAATTAGTAAGTACAGATGAAATATTTGTAATGTAAATTGTCTCTTCACTTTCTACTCCTGTAAAAAAAAGATGAAAAGATACTACATTTGTGAAAAGCACTGTGTAATATTATATATCCTCTATTTAATGTCACAGCTGCCAATCCCCACATAATTAGCTTAGAGACTCATTCTATTATTACTAATTTAAATTCTTTAAAGTGCCTGTGTTTAAAGCAAATCAACATTCTTTCAGTGTAAATGTAAACAAAGAATTGCATTATGGAATTGTGTAATTAGTCACACATCCCTGATATGACCAATTTGCACAATGCACCAACAGAAATGCTTCAGGGATAGGATTTCTGCCTCACACTAACACAACTACCATATGCACAACCTTGACTTTCATGTGTATAGTTGTGCAATTGGATTTTGAACATTATTTAACTATTTGTTAGTTAATTCCGAACATGTACCATGCAATTTTAATTCAGTATTCACTTTTCTGGCAGTAAATTCCACTGGATTAAATGTGTCTTACTTTTGAGTAAGCAGTAGAAGGTAAAGAGAAAACTCAACATAATTAGAATTTCTTTTGAGTAAACATAGTTGGGTTGGATATTTATTTATTTTATTTACATTTATACTCCACCCTTTTGATGTAAAAACCACTCAGAGTGGCTTATAATCATATAAAAGCACAAATACAAGAAAATACATATGATTCTGTGATCACTATTTGCTGTTGTTGTTCATTTGCATAGTCGAATCCAACCCTTTACGACCCCATGGACCACAGCATATACAGTACAAGTTAAATCTCTTTCCAGTATCCTGGATGCAGCATTCATTTGATAGAAAGTAATGTTTGAACTAATGAAAGAGACAATTGCTTCACAGATATGTACTTCACATATTGAATTATTTAGCTCAAGAGGTGAAGGCAGGCTTTTTATATAAAAAAATTGGTCAGAAACATTATGTCAGCTAAGACTGTCACAGTCTATTAACTATGAGAGCTAAATACAGCCTCCAAATTCAAAGGCACTAAAAAGTCTGAATATAAGTTATTAAGGCAAGAAACAACACTACTGTTTTCACTTTGCCCTGCTTGTCAGTTTATCTGAGATATCCAGTTTGTCATAAGACAATTTGGGCATTAGATTTAATATTTCTGGCTTTTATTCCTGATAGTACAGTGCATTCCTGTAGCATTAGTTTGGTCCTTTTATTATAAAATGTAAATCAACTGCCCTTCCTTACTTTCTCTTCCAGCAACTTCATTCTGATAGCAATAATTTCATATTCCACATACAATTTCATATTTTCTAAGCCAAGTCTATGATGGTAGCTGTTTCATTAAAATTTGTAGTCTGAGCCAATCCCATTTAAATCAGACGAAGCTTCTGAAAACAAGTAATTCATGGGATTAACTTCATCTTTTTATTTCTGGCTGGTTAAAAATCAGATATCTATGGTACTCCTGATAAAGATACATTACCATGTTAATGTACTACCCAAGCTGAGAAATACTTTGAAGATAACTTTCAGAGTCCATTATGAAGTCAGTCCACTCTCTCGAAAGCTCTTCAATGGAAACTGATTCACCACGATATTCTTCTGGGAGAATTCTGGCAGGGAAGTGCTGTTGGAGGCTCTGTACATAGTTAGACCCATGCATGTGGATCTGAAATGAAATGAACTGCTCACACATTTGGTCATGTCAAAAGTATCCTCCGAATCAATGAAACATTAAAGCATGTGCCTTTATCAACGAACAGTCTAGTAAAATTAACCAAGCCAAGCTATTTTTGATACATGTACATTTTAGGCTCTTGAGAGCCTCATTGAGGCGTGGGGGCTTGAGCAGTCTATAACAAGGCAGTGTTGCCCATCAGTTGTCTGATGTTAGGCCAAGACTAAGACTTACCAAAAAGTTCCCCGATGGATCCCTTAGGCAAGGTGAAAGCGGAGGGCACATGTTATGGTCCGCCTAGCCAGTGGGTGATGTAATATCCAAATGGCTAAAAACTGCATGAAAATGGACTTGATTTCCCAGATCCATTTGCATGTGTGGAATGTGGTACTGGAGATGTCTACCACTGCATAGACTCCTCACTGAATAATGACTCCAAGGTATCCAAAGTATATATTAGAAAATAATATAATCATGTTAAGACTTAGAACCAAATGGGTTACAAATGTGACAAGCCTGTGAGCGAGAACAGATCACAAAACCCTTACAAAGCCAAGGTTGTGAGAGTGGATACCTAAAATGACTTAACATGGGCAAGATGGAAAAAATAAATCATTCCACTCCTGCTTTCCTTTCCCAAGATTACATCTACTCCAATCAGTATGGTTGGGTTCTAGCAGTTTCAGGAGGGAAGGCAAACATGCACCTTTAATTGGCCTTATATGCCACATAATAAAAACTTGACATTTATTTTTTCCATCTAGCTTGCATTTTACCTAGACTGCTTGTTTTATGCTTATATTTAAGTAAACCTAAGACTAAGGCTCTGCTTTTTTTTCCTTTTGGATTTCCTGGCAACCATGCCTTTATTCTGAAGCATTAAAAAGGCATCCAGTTTTATCAGTGAGGTCAAAATTATAGCATGGAATGGAAAGACATCTGAATTATTTCTGGGAGTTCATATATTTTGGCCTGGCTGTATTGGTAGCCAGGAGCCCCGGCTGAAGAAGCAGCTGCCCCAGCCGTGCGGGTGGTTGTTCAGCTGCCCCGGCCATGCGGGCAGCTGAGGATGCCTCTGTCCCTCCCCTTGGATTTTCTCTACCTAGCCGGGGGGGGGGGGAATGCCTCACTGCCTAACAACAATTAAACTTAAAATTTAATTTAAATCACCCGAACATTCGAACTGTTGTGACCTTTCCCCTCTTGCTGCGTTTGTTTTTGTTATTTCTTTGATACTATATTACTGCAACTCTGTAAGCCGCCCTGAGTCGCCATGAAGTGGCGAGTGAGCGGCTATATAAATAAATAAATAAATTACCCAAAATCACTACAGAATCCTTCTTCTGCTTATGTTCAGTGGCATGTTCAACAAAATTTAAAGGGGTATTTTGCTACCCACCCCCACCCCCCAAGTTCTTAAGAGCTTTTGAAAAGTGACAAATTCTATTTATGACTTCTAATAGGTTCAGTGGCAGGCAGGGGAAATTCAAAGAACTTGACGAAGTGACTGAAATAAGGCTTCTCTCCCAAGCTACCAAGTTTTTGGAGGAAAGAAGAGAAACATCCTGTGTTTCCTTTTGTTAGTTTTCAGTGAATGGCGGAAAATCCAGGGAAAAGATAAGGTGTTTTCTGTATCCACTCTACATGATTTTGAAGAAATCAAAGCTCCAACCCAGCAGTTCAAAAACAAGAAATTGTAGGTAGATAAATAGGTACCACTTCAGTGGGAAGGTAAACAGTGTTCTGTGCACTCCTGTGTCTAGTCATGCTTGTCACATGTCCATGGAAACGCCTGCAGACACAAACAGCGCTGGTTCTTTTGCTATAAATGGAGATGAGCACGGAACCCTAGAGTTGGATATGACTGACTTTTGAGCAAGGGTGACCTTTACTAAGTATAGCCATTGAAAAGGATTGCATCTAACTGATAATATTCTGAATTTTTGTGTGAATGCCTCTTAAGGAAAACTTGGAAGATGATGGATGTCTAATAAGAGCAGAGTAGACTCACTCATTTAAAACAAAAATATGTGGAGAGAAATTTGCCCCTATTGGGTCATTCTAAATATGGTTATAAAGTCAACACATAAAGAAGCAGAATGAGGGCAAGTGTTTCAATCCTGTTCTTTGTCTTGTACGTTGCTATCACGCTCTATATATGGGGTTGGGAGTCTCTTCTAATCATGGAAGCCCTAACTGTGTTTTGGAATCCTGATTTTCTGTGATTCCAAGTAATGAAAAAGCTTGGTCAAATAGAAAAGCCTTCCCAAGAAGGTTATATTTTCAATGTGAAAGGTAACAAAAACAACAGCAGACAGGATGGGAGAGCAAGCATACTCCTCCTTTTTTTAACTCTCTTCACTGCCAAATTTGCTCTGTCCTTAAGTAGTGACTGCAGTGGCTTAGTGGTTAAGATGCTGACCTTGAAGACTGAAAGGTCAGAGTTCGAGATGCGAGTACTGCATGAAAGAGTGAGCTTCTATCTCTGTCTCAGCTCCTGCCAACCTAGCAGTTCGAAAGCAAGAAATTACAAGTAGATAAATAGGTACCACTTCAGCAGGAAGGTAAACAGCATTCCTGGGCATGCCTGCCATGTGTCCACAGAAACGTCTGAACACGCAGGCTCTTTGGCTTTAAACAGAGATGAGCACTGAACCCTAGAGCCGGATACGACTAGATTTTGAGCAAGGACAACCTTTACGTAAGTAGTGAACCTAGCACATGTATGTATGTGAGCCAATATAAGAATTTCACAATAAAAATAATGTAATCACTTACCCGCGCCTTGATTTTTTCAGGGAGAAAGGACTTAATTATAGCAAAGACAGGATGAAAGAATAAAGGCTCATTGATCAAGTGAATACCACGAGCTTTTAGTGGAAAGGAATCCTGCCAAGAGGGAAAAAAATAATACAAGCCTAAGAACATAATAATTTAAAGACCAACATTCACATGAGAAAGACTAACAAAATATCAACATGTTCAACATAGAATGGTTTTCTGGAAACAACCACAGCTAAGGGATGGACTTATGAAATGGGAAATGTTCAATATGGTTCAAGCACAAGTTTGAAATAGCCTGTCATGCAGAAAAAAAATGTTACTATGCTGAACAAAGTGGAAAGGATAGCATAGTTTTATCATAATAATCATCCAGTGTTGTTGCATATTTCTCATTTCAGTAGCATGGGTCCAAATTGGCCATTGCTTCAACCAAATAGCTCCTCCCATTTTTTGAATGTTTCTGGATCTAGTGGAAGGCCCTCAGTGGTGTGTGTGTATGTGGTGAGATGATGTCTCCAGTCCTTCAACCCAACAACCTGTGGTCCCTCTCAATTTATCCATAGAGTCCCCTAGCTTCAAATGCAGTTATACAAGTAGCACAGGAGTAAAGAGGTGTGTCAAAGGTGGTTTCCACTTCCTTCAGCAGGATCAAAACCCTACTATTGCACAGTTGAGTAAATAACTAGAACTGCAACCAACACTTTGTTAATAAGTGCCAATATATCACTGTCACAGTTATGCTATTTCCCTTATGCAAGTGTAAATTGCCAGTAGGAATCTACCCATTATTCTAAAGGTTGCTAGAGGCTGAGAATTTATGATACTGCAGAAGGAGTTTTCAGTGAACAGGAATGGGATCTAATTCATAATTTTTGTACACCAACATTCCTATTAGTATTTCCCAAGCCATGTACAGTTATATACATTAGTGCTTTTAAAAAGCATTCAGTCATTCTTTAATTCGTTTTGTAAATTTTCAACATAATTTACAAACCATGAGAATGTACCTGTTTCTGGTACACACACACACATGTGGGTGAGTAACAGTAAGTAACAGTGTGTTCACACAGGGAAACATTGCATTTTGGACAGCCTAGTGCAATCTATTTCCTGGTGATCACAAGACATACAGGAAATTATGCTCCAGCTCAAATCTGATCTGTACCCTTTTTTGATCCAGCTGTAGGGCTACTACTTTCTGAAGCTGGGCTGGACTGATTTCTTGATAGACTGATAGCTTGCTTTAAAGAAGATTACTCCCACCAAAATTACCTTTAATGGTACAATTGAACACAAGCCTTTCCCACCTTTTTGATCACACCTCAAGTTAACCAGAACTTACAGTGAGCACAGCAGCTATTCTTTTGACCACTGTTGGAGAGATCTGAAATGCATGAGCAAATCTCCATCCTTGCATGTCAAAAATAACCTTGACTCCATTCTGCTGTGTCTCTATCTCCCGTACAATAAGCTCGGAGGTGATGAGACTTACACGAAATGCATCAAATGCTGTAAATATTTTCGGGTCCCAGTGTGCTAAAGCAAATAAGGAGAGACAAATGAAAAAGAAGTATATTTCCTCCTCTGTCTGTAGAACTAAATGGGCTTCTGGTTAATACTTTGGTTTAAACTGGATTGTGGTCTGCAAGAGTCAAAGGCAAAACAACAAAGTCCTGGGATTTCTATAAGTCTGCTGGATTGCTTTAAGTAAACACTTTATCGTCCCTAAACTATCTAGGGCTAGCCCAACAAGAATGCATAACTGAATTACTGCAGGTTTCACTGGTTGAGTTGTTGTTGACAGAACTTTAGAAATGCAATATACAACAAAATGTTGTGTAGAATGTTTCCATTCAAGGCCATACCCAGTCTCTAGATTATCCATCCCATCTCACTTCTCCCTTGTATCAAGCACTCTGCATTCTGGTGCTACTGGTTATGTTAAATTCTCATTTGGCTGCTTTGAGTTCTCCCTTCCCTGACATTTTCATTTTCCCCCAAAGATTTTCTTTTAATCTCTGCAGATCTTAGAAGACCCAGATTCTTTTTTCTAGTGTATAGATATGGGCTATGTTAGTATCTGCACCTAGAATGTAAGTCACTGTTTGTAAGCAGGCACATACAGCTTCCTTGGCATGAAACCTCCATCCAGTAAAACTGAGGGACCTGCAGGTGTGTGTGTGAATGCACAAATACACACACTTCCCTGTCTCCAAACATACCCTCCAACTTTTAGCAATATTCACAGCTTTACCGATGTCACTATTTATCTGCTGGTACAGCTGAGGTTTATACAGTAAATTTGAATCCAGAGAAATGGCCTCTCTGGGCAGCTCAGCTTATGAATTCTCCTTCTCAATATGCTGAAGAATGCATGAATCATCCTTATTTTTTCATTGTGAGAAATTATAGTTCCTCTTCCACAGTGTGTGAAAGGGGTGTTGGACTGTTGCCTTTGTGTTCTTATTGTCAAGGCTATTGCATTAATCAGGAGAGGGAAAGTTCAATAACTGAGGCTGGATGTGATTCTCAGGATTTCTCCAGAAAATAACATCTGTACCATGATATCTTTATTTCCTGGTTTCCTGGCATATATTAAGTTTTTTTTTTAAAAAAATTCTCATGTAAAAGTTAGAAATTCCTCTCCTAAAGCTTAGGTGCACTCCGGTGTCTAGTCATGCCTGCCACATTACCACGGAAACATCTGCAGAAACAGACAGCTCTGGCTCTTCGGCTTTGAAACAGAGATGAGCACTGAATCCTAGAGTCAGATATGACTGGCTTTCGAGCAAGGGAAACCCTTACCTTTAAGGCTTAGGTACAATTTTAAATTAAAAGATGCTAATATTTTGGGTCCCACATCTTTTCAACTGCCACCCCTTGGGAGGCAACCTTGGAATTCAGTTTCTCTGGAAATGTATTCAGTCCTTGTGCTGAAAGAGGAGCCTTTCCTGTCATGGAAATACTAAACAGAATTAGGACACACTTCCAGTTCACTGTTGGGTAAGCCATAAGGCAGTGTGTCCAAAGGCAACTTAATGTCAGTGCATGTTTACTCCACTTCTACTGGACAAGCTGTTGGCATTTTCCCTTTACAAATATTGGTGTGGTGGCTTCTCTGTGATAAATCAACTACAACCCCTCTACAAGAATATTAGGGCTTATATATGAAGAGCCTGACTATGAGGCGGAAGGTCAGCAGTTCAAAACAAAAACAATAGCAGACAGGATGGGAGAACAAGCGTACTCCTCCTTTTTTAACTCTCTCCACTGCCAAATCTGCTCTATCCTTAAGTAGTGACTGCAGTGGCTTAGTGGTTAAGATGCTGACCTTGAAGACTGAAAGGTCAGAGTTCGAGACCTGAGTACTGCAAGACGAAGTGAACTCCAATCTCCGTCCCAGGTCCTGCCAACCTAGCAGTTCAAAAGCAAGAAATTGCAAGTAGATAAATAGGGACCACTTCAGTGAGGAAGTAAACAGTGTTCTGTGCACTCTGGTGTTTAAGCATGCTTGTCGCATGGAAACGTCTGCAGGGGTAGATAGCGCTGGCTCTTTGGCTATAAACAGAGATAAGCACTGAGCCCTAGAGTCAGATACGACTGACTTTTGAGGAAGGGTGACCTTTACGTCAAACAGATAAAGTTATACATGCAGAGTGATATCTATAGTGTGAACCTCCCATGCAATTAAGTCAGATGCCACAGTTCATATGGGTGCTAACTCTATAGCAGGCCTGTCTTCTTTATGAAAAAAAACTGAAATACAATGAAAGCAAACTGCTTGCTTGTCTTATAGTGCAACCTGATAGTCAATTTGTCCTAGGTTAAACACGGTTGCTTTGAGGCATAGTGTGCTGTTTTGGGTAATCCTTGAATCAATGTCCGGAGACTAGGTGGTTTCAAGGCAGAAAATCACACAGCACTGCAAGCAACCCTAATTAGCTCATTCCTGCTTTTAAAGCAGTGTTTCCCAACCATTGCTTTAAAAGGGTAAAGGGGAAAAAAGATTAAAGAAGAAAAAGAAAAGAGTAATAGTAGTTCTTCTTTTGTGTCCTGATCAAACTCTGGACTACCAAAATGAAGCCACTTTCTTTGTTTTGTCATTGCCCAAGTCCTCATCAGTCTCTGGCAGCAATCAGCAGACCAGTAAATGAGCCAGACTCTGTGTCTCTCCGCATTCATACAGCTTGTTGTTGTCCACCAGCATTCCCCACTTGAGCATGTTGGTCTTGCATTTAGGAACTCCAGCCATCAGTCTATTCAGGGTCCTCCAAGTGACGTAGGGGAGATTGAGATCTTCAGCTATATCCTCTTTTAATGATGTTCCTTGCCCAGTGAGCTCCTTCCTCCACCTTCTAATTTGGTTTTGCTCTTGTGTACCCTCAGAAAGGTTTGTTCTTGCCATAAAGCTCTTTCTGGATCTGAGCTGGCGGACTTGAGGCTCATATCCATTCAGAGGGTGTCGAGGGTTGTTCTCTTGCTTAGTTATCTCACTACTACTACTACTACTACTACTACTACTACTACTACTACTAGAAGTAGTAGTAGTATCCTGTAACCTACTACTACTACTACTACTACTACTACTACTACTACTACTACTACTACTACTACTACTACTACTACTACTAGTAGTAGTAGTAGTAGTAGTAGTAGTAGTAGTAGTAGTAGTAGTAGTAGTAGTAGTAGTAGTAGTAGTAGTAGTAGTAGTAGTAGTATCCTGTCTTCCCCTCCACAGGGGAACAGGGAAAAGCTACATTGACATGCTACTAAATAGGCTTGCCACTCAAGTGATTCAGTGCTGGATGTAAAAGATAAAACAAAATCTCTTCCCACATCCTTTTCAGCAGGAGAAAGCTGGGCTTATTTTTATTAATGTTTTAATAAGCATCATACTGTTCCTATGAGGGATATGAGTCGCCTGTGTGAGTAGGGCGGAATATAAATTCAATAAAATAAAATAAAATAATAAATATTGGCAATTGCACACGTAATTGAACCAAAATGGAGGGATCCTATCCACACTAAAACCAAAACCAAAAAGGTAGTCCCTGTTAGATTCAAAAAGGTGCGCATAGGCATGGGTAAGGGTCACCTTGGTTTGCGATTACCAGAATGTTATGTGGTTGCTGGAAAACAGACCAAATTAGCCTGTTTTCAAAGCTGTCTCAACCACAGGATAAAGCCATGTCTGATTGCACCCTTACTTTAATTCATTAGATCACCTAAAAGATTTTGAAGACTGAAGGGTAGAGCAATTCTAAAAGGGTTCAAGGTGAGTCACCACCTCCAAGGTTTTGACAGTTTCTTCCTGCCATAGTTCAGGTAGGAGTGATAGATTTGCTCACAAAGAGACTTGGGGAGCAGTATTTAGAAATACTTAATTCTACTGCTGTTTATGGAAGGACTGTCTAATCCAGAAGTGCCTAAACTTTTCCTGCCAGGGGCCTGACCTTAACTCAGTCACCTGTGCGGGCCAGTCATGTGGTTCCTCCTGGCGACGGCAGCAAGTGAATTCGCACTGCATTTCCAGGCATTTTTCCTTCCTCCAACGCTTCCCTTGGAGGAAGGAGCATTTGGTTGAGCATTTTCGTGCCCTTTTTAATTTTTTTAGCACATTTCTATATGAAAATGTGCCCATTTTGGCACTTCCAATGATGTCAGAGCACTTCCAGCATTGTTGGCAATCCGGCCCAGACCCGGCCTGTGGGCCATAGTTTGGCCACCGCTGTCTGTCACATCGTCCCGAAGAGATCAGCCTAAACAGGGCCACCTGGAGATGTGGCATACTGACGAGGTGCTATGCTGGGCCTTTGTTGGGTTGCATGCCTCATCATGTGCCTGATTGCATAGTTGGCACCTGTCCTGGCATCTCATTCATTAGACCCAGTAAGTTATGCAATCCCTCCATGAACGCCAACGGGACTCTGTTCTATGCATTTATTTAGGACACTCCTACAGTAATACATGAATCATTAATCACTTCGCTGAAAGTGTTAATGTCACAGCACTTGGTATGGAATTCTGCAGCTTGGTTTTAAGGATATACTTTATAGCAAGAGGTATACTTGACAATGACATAAAAAGAAAAGTTACTTACCAATTCTATAAATGAGAACTTTACTGCCACTTGGATCTCTTTCTCTCAAAACTCCAAGGTAACCATTGCGCAATAGACCAAGAACAGAGTAAGGCCTTAAATCTGCACTTATTTCCGGGCATTCAGCTCGCCACTTGTGATAATTTTTCAATAACTGAAAAAACAATTAGCAAAAAGAGAAGAATCAAGATAGCTGTGGAATAAAATGAAACCACTCTTAAATCATGAAATTGATTCTCTTCCACTAGCATTTTCCCTTTTTCATTCAGTTCTTTCCAAAGTTATCTGTACGTGAATTTCATTCAACTTAGCTGGGTTTATTTTTGAGTAAACAAAAGTAGACACAGGACTGCATTAGCAGTGATTTTTTGGTACACAGAAAGAACCTCCTCAAAGATTGTGGCATTTTTTAACCATAATCGGATGTACCTGAGGCAACAGCAAACCTTGTGCCAGCTAATATTTCTCACACTAGGTCCGGCAAAAGGAACTATGGAATGAAATTACCAAAAGGTTTCTTCATTTTGGCAGTTTCACATCTGGCCTAGACATCGAAAAAGCAGAAGCAGCGATTTTAAAAATCTTCATGCACATGTATTTTACTAATTAGGGGTGTGTGTGTGTGGGGGGGGGTAGGTTAAGCTCAAAAATTACAGTGCTTCCTGTGCACTTTGCTAAGAATTCGGCATGGATAAAAGCATATGATTCCTATATAGGTATAATTCTGATATGCCACTGTCAGTCCATAGCAAAAATTATTAATGCTTTGAAGAAAATTATTCATATACTTCTAAGATTGTTTGTTTCTGACATGTCTCAAAAAAAGCAGGATGATTAAAACTAAGAACAACAACCTTTAATTCCTGGATCAGCTGCTAATATGCATTGTTCATGCTTTTCAGTGATATATTTACATCTTAATTTTTGGCAATTTATCCTAACTAACCATCATGCCTTGCTAGTTGATGAAACTGCATGTTATGGTATTATTTTATCATGAGAAGTTTTCTACAAAATAAATGGTCTTTTACATATATTTCCTCAGTATTCAGCAAACCAGGGTGTCAAATTATCTGTCAAGAAGAAAATGGGACTGACATTTTCATCCAGGGGTTTGCTGGACACATATCTATTGAAATCCTTGAAAACTAACATTATGCACTTTCTCTGTGTACAGAATTCTTGGCTTATGGTGGAGAGGCCTTGATTCAGTCTACAGCTTACTGGGTTATCTTGTTCTAGTCAGTGTATCTCAAGCTTCTCTACATCACACGGTTGTGATAAAAAAAATGGATGAACATGTTCACTGGCATAAATGCCTCCTGAAGAAGAAGCGAGATGGCATGGAGAAATTAAACACATTCCTGTTGCAACTAACAAATCCAATAGATTTTATTCTGTATATCAGAATGTTTTTTTCTCTGTTCTGTCTGACCAAACTGGGCAAACTGTGACAAAAAACCTCAACTCATATTATACAAACATCAAACAACATAACGACAATAAATCAGCAAATCAATAGAATACTGTACTGTATGTTCAATTTACCCAATTGCAAATTGCCAAGTACATTTTTTCATTTATGAAAAGAATATGGTGGATGAAATTGTAAACTGCTATAACTAAGCAAAGACTATCAGACAAGAAACAAAAAAAAAAGATAAAATCATGGTGGTACTTAAGAGTCTAACTACTATATTTTAATTTAATCTTTTATATAAAAGTGAGACTACAGTACTGTACATACACCTCTATATCAGTATTATGTAGCAATTAGCAATTACACTTATATACTGCCCCATAGTGCTTGGCACACTCTCTGGGCAGTTCACAAATTAATTAGCATTTTGCCCCCTACATGCTAGGTACTCATTTTACTGACCTCACAAGGATGGAAGGCTGAGTCAACCTTGAGTCAGGATTGAAAGTTTAAGCATACATACCAAGAAAAGAATTCTATTTTTCATTTCTTCTGGATGCAAGTGGCTAAAATGCTGACTGGAAGACGGCAGGTCAGGAGTTCAATACCTGAATACTGCTGGGTGGAATGAGCTCCCATCTTTGTCCCAGCTCCTGCCAACCTAGCAGTTCGAAAGCAGGAAATTGCAAGTTAATAAATAGGGACCACTTCGGTGGGAAGGTAAACAACATTCTGTGCGCTCCAGTGTCTAATCATGCCTGCCACATGACCACAGAAACATCTGCAGAAGCAGACAGCACTGGCTCGTTGTCTATGAAACAGAGATGAGCACTGAACCCTAGAGTCAGATATGACTGGCTTTCGAGAAAGGGTGACCTTTACCTCTACCTCAAATAGCAGCAGCAGCAGCTTTCCCGTAATTTCTCTCTCTTCCCAGGAAAGAGACAAAATTACAGAATGTCAGAGAGAGTGAACTGAAAGTCAACCGTGCTGCTACCTCATTGCACAGGAGAGACATTTTCAGCTATGAACAGTTTGTACTAGGCAATGAACACTGAAAACAGGGTAATGGACAGGCATGAAGCCAGATGTTAAGTTTCTCCAGACATATAATCAGCTGATGACAACAACAATTGGAAACTGTCCAGTTATTACATGGGTCATTTTTTTGTTTTCAATATAGTAAAACCTTACATAAAGAGCACCTTGCTTAGAGAGTAACTTGCTTAAACAGCAGAATTTTCTCTGAATTGGTCACCTCAGCTAACAAATAAAACCAACCAAAAACTTTCTTAACAACTAAATTGGGGTCACAATCCCGAAGTCACAGTTGGTCACTTACAATGGTGTTTCACTTAAAGAGCAAACTCACTTAAACAACAATCCCGTGGAACCCATTATGCTCTTTAAGCGAGGTACCACAGTACAGCAAAAAATAAAATAAAACAGCTTCTTAGAATATACTCAGTCTCTGCATTTAAAAAACAAATGGTTTAAGAATAGAAGAGAAAAACCATTGCTATGTGGAAGGTGTCGCAGTAGTGGGTCACATCTTGTGTTTGTAGTCTGTGGAGTGTACCACAACGATTGCAAGGTTTTGAAGGTCAATGATGAAGGAGGAAAGTTCTGTTGCTCTACTTCAGCATTTCTTAATTGTTTTCTGACACTTTCTTCATATTTGTAAACAATTCTCTTCTAAATTACTGGAAGAAGCAGAGCTTGTCTTTACACCGCAGGGGAAGACTGCTTGTTTCAGGAATATGAGGAGGGGTTGGGGCAAGACTCCTCAAAGAGCAGAGCAAGGATGAAGGATGATCATATAATTATTCCACATCTGGATTCCAAGCTTAGTTCCTGACTCTGTGTGCATACATGCAGAGACTGATATTGCATTTTTTAATCTTGCAAGTGTTCCATGGCATTTGCTTAGTTGCTCTTATACTATATTAAAAATGTGGTTGAGGAACAGTAGGCCACCCTAGGCACTCCTGGTGTTCTTGGACTTCAATTCCCAGAAGCCCAAGTCAACACACCTGCTGATCAGGGCTTCTGGAAATTGAAGTTCAAGAACACCTGGAGTGCCAAGGTTGGCCATCACTGCTAGGCTGTGTGATGATCATAGTAAGAGAGACTTTGAAGTGGAGAAGTCTAGATTTCAAAGTAAACCTTTCTATAATACCCACAGTAGTAAAGTATGGACAGTGTGCTTGCCATCCTTCCAGATTACAGGGCAATTTCTATAATTGCAATTTTTTGAATTGTCAAAGGAGAATTTCTGCACTGAGTAGTGATAATAGATTTTCTGTCACAATCTTAGCAATAAAAAATGCCAGTGCACATAAATTTGTTATTGATCCAATGAGGAGTTAGGCAGGAGACCAAGTGTATTGCTTTCCTTGGGCTCTACTTATGAAGAAAACCAATGTTGCCATCTGTAGCAATAATAGTTATAGCATGTTGTCCTTTTCCAACTGTGAATCAATTGCCATTCTTTGAAAGGTTTTCAAGGAGGGAATCTGAATGGCAGTTCATGTCCTTGCAATTCTATTTCTGTCTGCATTCTCTTTTTAAAGCAAAGTTTTAGATAGAGATATAGATACAAAACCAGTAATAATAAATAATAATAATACAGCAGGCCTAGTAGAGACATAATCTCTTCCATCTCAACATCACATGTTTTGGATGTCCTGTATCCAGTGGTGGGCATCAGCAGGTTTGCACCAGTTTCCCAGAACCGGCAGAAGAAATTCTGGCTGGCCCCAGCCATTCAAGTTTTGAAATAAAGTAGTCCTAATTTGGGCGCAGTGCAGGGCATTCCCTCTGGCCACGCCCACCATACCACACCCACAGTGTGGTAGTAAATTTTTTTGGAGCCCGCCACTGCCTATATCCCATAAAAATTAGATTACAGGTCACTATCCCTATCCACAGGCTCAGTATCTGCAGTGTCAGTTTTCCTTGAGTCTAAAAATATTCAAGTAAATGTTTCTATTTTGTTATTGTTGTTCACTCGTATAGTTGAGTCTGACCCTTTGTGACCCCATGGACCACTGCATGTATGGCGCCTCTGTCCTCTGCCATCCTCCGCACCCCACACAGATCTACGTCCAGTGCATCAATGATGCCATCTAGCCACCTCATCTTATGCTGCCCCCTTCTCTTCTTGCCTTTGATCTTTCCCAGCATCAAGGCCTTCTCAAGTGAGTCTTCTCTTTTGGTGGCCAAAGTACTTGAGCTTTGGCTTCAGTAAGAATCACAGTTGATTTCCTTCAGGATTGACTGCAATCTAGGATACTCTGTCTCCTCTAGCATCACAGTTCAAAGGTATCTATTCTTCTGTGTTCATCCTTCTTTATGTTCCAGCTCTCACAGCCATACATTACTGGGAATCATCATCATGTGTAATGTAGGGCTGGATGAAGCATTAGCTGGAATTAAGATTGCTGGGAGAAATATCAACAACCTGAGATATGCAGATGATACTACCCTAACGGCAGAAAGTGAGGAAGACCTAAAGAGCCTCTTGATTAGGGTGAAAGATGAGAGTGCAAAAGCTGGCCTGAAACTCAACATTAAAAAACCCTCCAAGATCATGGCATCCAGTCCCATCATTCCCTGGCAAATAGAAGGGGAAGAAATGGAAGCAGTGACAGCCTTTACCTTCTTGAGATCTAAGATCATTGCAGATGGTGACTGCAGCCATGAAATTAAAATATGCTTACTTCTTGAGGAGCAAGCTATGAGAAACCTAAGCCGCATAATAAAAAGTAGACATCACCCTGCCAACAAAAGTCTACATAGCCAAAGCAATGGTAAAGTTTCTATAGTAATGCACTTTAGAAATACTGTACTTAGGTATTTCTATAGTGCATTATTAGAGCTGTCTGCAGTATATTGTTTACAAGAAATGGAGGCGGAAATTTTGGTAGCTCTCATGTAGAACAGAGCCATCTCAAAACCTTCCCCTGTTTCTATAACTTAGGTCTGTGTGTTATATATAGGGTTTGCTATTATCTGCTGTTTCAGGTATCTGCAGGTCTTGGAATGGATCCCTCGCAGATATGGAGGGCAACCTGTATATGCCTTGCAGGCATTTGGCCTTCCCCTTTAACCAAGACATTAAAATTCTTCCATTGAATTTGTTCTTTTTTAACATTCGCTTTTTATTTTAATTTCAGATATAAGTTTAATATTAATTGCTATATCTCACACTTCATTATAACCTTGGACGGTGCAGCTTGCCCATGCCTACAGTCTGGGTCTTCTCCCAGGAAGCACAGTGGGGAAACAAACTCCCAATCTCTGAGCAATCCAGCTAGCTATGTGAGATATTTAAGAATCAGTTTTATCAGTGTTTAGAAATGTGACATCTTCCAGCAGAGGTGCCTCTTCCAAATTAAGATTCAATATTTTGACCATATTACCAATGAGGAGGTGTTTTGAAGGAGTGGCTTGTGCAAGTTACATAACATTGTTGCACAAAAAAAAAAGACTCCAAATGGTAGACCATATTATTTGTATGAAGGAAAACAGGATTCCTAAAGTGGCAATAAACTGGACCCCTCCGAATGCCCAATGATGATACATGATACCCTTTAAATACATGGTGAAGAATTTTCATGACAGATTTAAAGACCCTGAAAATACCAGGCGAAGATGTAGACGCCCAAGACTGAAACTGTTGGAGATCCCTTGCTGTCAGATAAGCTACATAACATGGGAGGATCTAAGTAAGTAAGAATGTTTGAAATGGTGGCCCTGTTTGTCTGTGCAAGCATATCAGAGATGAAGTCGACTCATGAAAGCTAACATCAAAATACAGCAGTTAGTCTTTAAGGTGGCACAATGGGGTTTTTTTGTCTTGTTTACTCTCTGATAAGTAAATAAGTTTATCAGTGTTATCCCCAAGTGCGTTTGCTCGACTGAGGGACAATCTGGACCTTGGTCTCCTGAGCTGAGATCCATCACTCTACCTACTACACCACCTTGGTGCCCTTCTCTGGATTTAGGCACTTAGTCAGAGTGGGAGGCTAGCCTTGGCCAAAGTAAGGGAGGGTTGAAGTGGAAAGCAAGCAAGCAACTGCACCTGGGCAAGTGTGTCAAGCTTGGCTTGCTTAAGGCTTCTCCATCCTATTATTTGACACGGACGAAATAAAAAGACGTGAAGGAAGAATTAAAAGCAGACCGAGTCCCACTTTCCCCCAGCCAGGCGGCCCGGCGCTTGAGCCGTGTGTGTGTGTGTGTGTGTGTGTGTGAGTGAGTGAGTGAGTGTGTGAGAGAGAGAGTGTGTGAGTGAGAAAGAGGGGGGGTAGGGGAGGGGGACGTGCTCTGTGTGTGAGAGAGACAGAGTGCGTGAGAGGCGTGCTCTGTGGGTCTGTGTGTTGTGCGTGTGGGAGAATGTGTGTGCGCGAGAGATGTGCTCTGTGTTGCACATGTGTGAGTGGGTGTGCGAGGCGTGCTCGCGCGCTTACCTTCCACGCCAGCTCGCCGTCGAAGTCTCGCGCTCTTAAGAAGCGCACCAGGTGCGTATCGGAGAGGAGGAACGGGAGGGTCCGCACGGTCTCCTCCGCCTGCTGGGCTTTGCCCCTCAGCGCCGCGACGGCGGCCCTCACGAGGGGCGAGTCGTCCGGCAAGTGGTTGAGGTTCCCCGGCGTCGGGAGAGTGGGCTCCACCTCGAGGCTCATAGCGCCGCCGCCGCCTCAGTTTCCCCCCCGGGGGGGAACCCAGACTGGCTCACCAAACGAGTCGACCGGGTGGAAGAGACGCCTGTGTTGTAGCCCTTGGCGTGGCCGCCTTACATAAGGTGGCAGCGAAAGAGGTGCAACTGGCGTAGCCAGTTTGGGCGCTGGACCCGCTGCCAAAAAGGCCGCGGCCAAGACTGCCCCGCCACGAGTACTCCGCGCCCCTCGTGCGCTTTGGCCCGCTCGGCTCCCTACCCTACCAAGCTGCCCAGCCAGCCAGCCACCCCTCTCCTCTCGGCGGGGCCGGGGGGAGCTCCAGGACCCGACAGAACTGAGATGGTCCCGGGGAGGGGGGAGGAGGAAAGGTTCTCCTCCAAGCCAATGGGCCAAAGTCTAACCGGACCCCCTACACACACACCCGCGCGAACTCCACCCACAAAACCCCAGGAGACCTCGGTCAATATTGGCCACAGCAGGCGACAGCACCAGGAGGCAACAACTAGCCCTCTGGGGGCGGGGAAGAAGGGGCTACGCCTTTCTTGTAAGACCACCCCTGTAAGATGCACCTTTATAGAAATGCGACATTTGTTACGCAGTAGGTAGGGGATCTCAGCTGGACTGCAGGTGTCTTAGTGGTTAAGACACTTGAACTTGATGACTGAAAGGTCAGCAGTTCGAGACCCAAGTGCTGCACATGGAGTGAGCTCCTCTCTCTGTCCCAGTTCCTGCCAACCTAGCTGTTTGAAAGCAAGAAATTAGGGTAGATAAATAGGGACCACGGGTGGGAAGGTAAACAGCGCTCCATGCACTCCAGTGTCTAGTCATGCCTGCCACATGTCCATGGAAACGTCTGCAGACACAGACAGCGCTGGCTCTTTGGCTATAAAAAGAGAAGAGCACTGAACTGTAGAGTCAGATACAACTGGCTTTCTCGCAAGGGCGACCTAGGAGATCTAACTGTGATTACAAAGATCTGAATAGCAAGATGTTGCATATTCCCAGTGTTGCTATATGGAGTCGAAGTTTGTACACTGACTGAAGCATCTGAAAAGAAAATCAAAGCTTTTGAAATGTGGATTTACAGATGGCTGCTGAGGATATCATGGGTTGACCATGTGACTAAAGTAGATGTGTTGTGTCCAGACAGCACTGACTCTGGCTGTAGACGGAGATGAGCACCACATCTTAGTTAGCTTTGAAGCAAGACCTTTACCTTATCTGGCTAGTTTTAGTATATACTCTCGGGACTCCTTCGCTGTCGCCACCCTCGGACTTTGTTTGCAGCTAGGGCGGAGAGGCCACTGCAATGCAGTACAGTATTGTACAATATTGTTATATATTATGTGTTGCTCTTGTACGCTGAATATTGCATAATTATATTGTATAATGTATTATTGTGTATATTTTATAACTTTTATGTGAGCTGCCCTGAGTTGGGTTCCTGACTGGGCAGCATACAAGTGGGAAAATTAAATTTAAATTAAATTAAATTCCTGTTCATCATCTCTGCCTCTCAACTTCTCAGGCTTTCTGCTTCACATGCATAAGATATTAAGTGAAAATTGGCCATTGTGGCCTTATATGATGGTGGTGTAAAATGCACATTAAAGAAAAAGATGAGTGTTGTTAATATAGCAATATCTACCTCAGTATTTCATATGTACTGACTGTTCCATCAGGCTGTAGTGTAGAGTTATGGGAAGCACAGTTATCACCTCTGCTGAAAACTCCATCACCACTAGGTCTTTCTTCCCTCATCATTCAACTAGCAGTCATCCCATCAGGCTGCACCAGAATATAACAGAAGCAGGGCCATCCCATTAGCTTAGGTGATAATTTAGAAAGAACAGGAGTGAAATGAGGCTGAACTACTTTAGTTCAAAAGCAAAAAATTGCAAATAAATAGGTACCACTTCAGTGGGAAGGTAAACAACGTTCCATGCATGCCTGCCACATGTCCATGGAAATGTCTGCAGATGCAGACAGGCTGGCTCTTTGGCTGTAAACAGAGATGAACACTGAACCCTAGTCAGATACAGCTGGCTTTCAAGCAAGGGCGATCTTTACCTATAGTATTGGTTGGAATCGACAGTGTGACTGAACAGCAACATTCAAACGAAAGGAGCCTGTTCAAGGTCTTTTAAAACTAACATTATAACCAAAGATTATGTTATACCATTTTGGCTTCAATCACAGCATGACCAAGGGTTTTTAAATTTTGTCCTTAAAATAACCACCCCCCAACCCCCACCTAATAATTAACTACAGTTGCAAAATTCTGTCTCTTAACTCCTGAAGTTTAGAACAGATCATGTTTACTTGTACTTAAGATCAGTCACCAGGCTTATTGGAGATGAATTCATTTATAGTTGATAGCTATGTTTGAGAATGTTTTAATGATTTACCTGACTGATCTAAGCCTGGATCTAACAACTGTTGTCAACTGAAGTTGCTGTAACGTATTGATACATAATCTGTACGGTGATACACATCTTTTATCCTCCTAACTTAATGATTGAAAATGTCAATAAAAAGGCAGTCATCACACTCAACCATGCTTTTCTTCCAATTCTTATGAGCTGAAAATTTAGAACTGAAACAAACCTGCTGCATTTAGAAAGGTTGACTCTAAACTTTTGTATGCCTGAAGCATTTCCTTTAAAAAACCTGGAAGTGTCATTCACAATAAAAACATGAAATAATGGGAAGATGAGTATAAAATACAGTGGTCTAAAATTAATGGTTAGTCCTAACTACAGTGAATCCAGGAGACTTACATAAGTCGTGCCTCATCATTCAGCAGTTGATTGAATGGTCTTCTCCAATTAAAATTAGCAATTTATTTATTTATTTATTTAGATTTATATCACCACCCACTCGCCATGGCGACTCAGGGCGGCTTACAGTCAGAAAAAAACAAAAACAAAAACCACACAGAACAAATAGCTAAAATTCATTCCTCCTCCCAGCCAGAGGACATTAGTCTTATCCTTCCCTGGGCAGGTAGAGCCCAGGATTAGGAAGTGGAAGCTTCCATCTAAAAACCTTAAAACTGTTAAAATTAAAAATCTAAAAAAGATTAAAAACACACCAGATGCTACAACTACTAATTTAAAAGTAGAGAAAGAGAGGGGCTGAGATCATCCAATGTGCTGGGGTCATTATACCTTCCACACCGCATATCTGTTCCGCCAGCCATGTTTTTAGATTCTTCCTAAAGAGCAGCAGCTCTGTCTGGAGACATAGCTCCATTGGCAGGAGGTTCCATAGGGCCGGAGCAGACACAGAGAAGGCCCTCCTTCTAGTGCCAGAGAGATGTGCCTCCCTGGCCGATGGAACAACTAGGGTTTGGATTATGACCACTGGGAAAGTATATATGGTGAAGGCAGGGGCTTGAACAAGAGGAGAGACAGGGTATCTTTGGACAAAGAAAAATTATTTCAAAATTTGTGAATTAGGAGTAGGAATGAAATATTGTGTCAAGTTATGTTTTCTATAAGACAGCTCACAAATGTGAGAAATAAAAAAATGAGATGCAGTACTGTTGACAAGGATGAGAGAAATCTTACCAAACAAAGAGCTTCTTCACTGGAAGATATCAGATACAACTTAAAAATTATCTACTTTGTAAAAGACATCATTTAAAATTCAGCAGTTTGGGGCTAAACTGACAGCAAAGGGTATTCCACACATGGTTAAACTAGGATTTTTTTCTGCAGTTAAACTTAACGTGCAACTCCAGAATGTTCTACATTCCTTTTAAAGTTATTATACTTAATTGCAACCACAAATGATGAAGTTCATGGCTGGTTTGCAGAACTATTTGTCACTGAGTAAATCTAACAAGAGGACTCTTAGAACCTAATGGGCAGCTAACATACAGTATTCACTAGCGTATAACACACATTGGAGTACAGTATGACGCCCCGCCCCATTATTACCAGAATAGTCTACTATATACAGTACAAATGCACTCCATTTTCCCAGTGTACTTGCGTAAGGGGGGGAGCGTCTTATATGCCAGCAAATACGTACAGGAATAGCCAGGATAACGATTACATTGGATAAAATTAAAATCGGATAACGATGCAAATTTTTTAAAAAAAGTTTGCATCAGATAACAATCTGTTAGCGTTATCCGAGGTAATTGTATATAGCGGCAGGGAAGCTGAACGGGGGCTTCTTGTTTGGCTTCCCAGCCACCCCATCCCTGTGCCCACAGCTGCAGTGTTTGGGAAGCCAACAGGGGACTCCCCTGTTGGTTTCCCAGTTACTCTGCAGCTGCGGGCGCAGGGGTTCCTCTCGCAAGCAAAGGGCTATCCCAGCGTTGGATAACCCTTTGGTTGCAAAGGGAATGTGGTTTCTGATGTCCGCAGACCTCCCCGGGGCTGTGCTGTAAGGCAAAATGCCAGGGTACTTTCTCTGGTGTTTTGCCTTGCAGCACCGCCTGGGTAGGTCTGGAACAGCATGGATCAGGTTCCCTGACTTCCCCAGAGGCGGCAGAGCCCAAAATGAGCCGGGGGGGGGGGAGAAACTCCTGGTGTTGTTTCCCCCCCCCCCCCCATTTCGGGCTCTCCGCTGCCCCTGCTGCCTCTGGGGAGGTCAGGGGACCTGATCCATGCTGTTTCCTACATCTCCCAGCCTACCCGGGCGCTGCAATCACAGCACGTGATCAGTTCTTGGGTTGGGGGGTTGAATGGGCGCATGCTCCAGTTCAACTCCCAAGCCAAGCGTCGATCCCATGCTGCAATCCGCCTGCCTCTTTGAAAAGGGCAGTGGGGATTCCATGCATAGAATCCCCACTGCCCTTTCCAAAGAGGCAGGTGAATCATCCCTGCCCCCCTTTGACTTTTTTTAATGTTGTGCAATCAATGCATCACACAATGTTAAAAACCAGATAACAATGAAACTTGTGGAACAAATTTGTGAACTCAGGATTCTTTTCCTAGATCAAGAGGGGAATGATCTTTTAATAAAAGGTTCCTGGCTTAAACAAAAAATTAGTTTAGGGTAAAAACATATTACAAATGAAACTAAAAATACAGTGTTACCTTGCTTAAAGAGCATAATGTGTTCCACGGGATTGCTCTTTAAACGAGTTTGCTCTTTAAGCGAAACACCATTGTAAGTGACCAATTGTGCCTTCTGGCAGGGAGGATTGCAAACCCTAATTTAGTTGTTAAGCAAGTTTTTGGTTTTAGTCAGTGGTGGGCAGCAAAAATTGCTACCACACCGTGGGCAGAGCCTATGTCATGGGTGTCAGTATGTGTGTTAATGTAGCAGTTTTGGCAGTATGTGTGTTAATGTAGCAGACTAGCGGTTAGTTAATGTGACAGCAGAAGGTTTGGGTGCAAAGACACACGCACAGTCTCAGTGAATAGTGCAGTTTACTTCTGGATGAGGGAAACACTGAAACAATAGACACAGAACTATATACACAGGTACCAGTCTGTCTTCAAGCCCCACAGTAGAGTCTTGGAATCCTGAAGGCTCAAGTCCACTGAGCATACAGAGTTCTGCCATCAAACACTGACTGCAGTTTTCCCAAGGCCTTACTCAGTGTGCTCCTCAGCAGTGTAGAGTACCTGATAGTTCTTAGTAGTGGCAGAGCTTCCTGCAGCACTTCTTCGTCCCTCGTCTGTCAGATGTCTCCTCAGTCAGAATCTTCTCCTTCTCAGTTCCTCCTCTGAATATTCTCCTCAGAATAGCCCATCTCAGGTGGGCTATAGTTATACTGTAATTCTGCTGACTCACCCTCATAGTGGTTGCAGCTGTGCAGAGTTCTGAATCATGTCCCCAAGTGGTTACAGCTGTATAATCAGTCTATGCCTCAACAGCTAACAGCTGTCTAGACCGCTAAAGGTCCCTTAAAGGTACAGTAATGTAGCGGGCAGAATCTTACAATACCCATAAAAATGCCCTAACAATGGGCGTAGCTTATATCATGCCTGCCATATGGCCATGTATACATCTGCAAACACAGGCAGCACTGGCTCTTTGGCTGTAAATAGAGATGAGCACTGCACCCTAGAGTCAGATATGACTGGCTTTTGAGCAAGGGAGACCTTGAACCACTTGCAGGGACAAAACCTGATGGGACAGGGCAGGGAGGTGGGTGTGGCCACCCAATTTTGCCACCATCCCCTGCCCAGAGGCCACCCAATTTGGGGTGGGTGGGTTGCAAACCTGTTGCTACCCACCACTGTTTTTAGTTGTTAAGCAAGGAAAGAAAATTCTGCTCTGTAAGCGAGTTAGTCTTTAAGTGATGCACTCTTTATGTGAGATTTTACTGTAGATTATTTTCCTCCTCCTCTTCCATATGTTCTTTGCATTTATATCCCTGCTGTTTTAAATGTAGCTTACAATTAATAGTACAGTCATTGCCCCCTTGGCTCAGTTCTGTATGTGCCTTTTTTAAATGTTCAGTGGCAATGGAATGTGAAGCAAATTTACAACAAAAAGGTTCCAAAGTATGTTACATCAGGCATGTTACAAATTTCCTTTCTCAGCTTCCCTAATACAACCGGTGGAAAGACAGTTTACAGAAAATTATTTTAACAGCAGTAAAATTTATTTGCCTAATTAAGATGCCAAACACTAATCAGATATATACAGACACATTTAAATAAGTAAAAAAGCATTAATTCTACATATTTACAAATGAAAAAGATAAACAATAGAAATTTGACCACTGCTTCTTAAATCCATATACCTCTTAAAGTCAGTATCATGAAAAAATTAAGTTGGAAATCTTAAATCTTTTGATGATAGTCAAGTTGGTGCACATTATAGTGTAGTTCAATTCTTGGCTTAAGTATAAGTCTTGGCTTATGTACTCTCTTCATTGCAGAGGAAACCAGAGGTATTTGATTCCATTTGTAATTAACTAAGTTCATTAATATATCTGAACCCAAGCAAAATGTGATTATGTTTACTGAAGTAAACCTGGTTTTGCCCAAGAATGAAATTAGACTGATTCAATGAATCAATTTGCCTACTTTCAGATATGCTATATTGTAATTAGTCTAAAATCAGAAATGAAAATCTTTTCCTCACAGCTTATCTTGAGAAAGGAGACTATACCCAAGCCTAAACTGTGCTAATATAATATCACATTGTGCCAAAATATAGTCTAGTCCATAAACTGTATCCAAATTTAGTCACACTAAGATTCATTGAAATCAGTGAATGTTTAATAACATTTCATTTATCTCAATGGTCTCATTAGCTCTTCTCTAGAAGCAGTACAAACTAACTGGAGATAGGTTGTGAATTTCAACTCTCAAAACCTTGCATCAAATTTGGATATGAAACAGTCAAGTAGACAGACCAATGAAAACAATTCCATGAACATCATAAACCTACTTTCTCAGACTAGGAAATCATGTTAATTTTCTTCTAAGTGCCACCATACATCCAGAAATTATACTTGGACAAATGGAAGCTCACAAGAGTTTACTGGGACTTATTACTAGGTAATAAGCCTCATTTCCAAAATCATCTTACATAAATTACACTGGCATATTATATGCAACAGCAGACTGTGGCTAAGGAGCCCCTCCACTGATTCCTCATTGCTTAAATATCTCATGGACAAATCAAGCGCTTCATAACTGAAGTACTGTAGTAACTTTCTAATCAACATCGATCTAAGAACCCAAAAGAGGAACTGCCTTTTGGATTTTTGCAAGTTAAGCAGATGCTAATTTCATTCTGGGTCATGTGTGAAACACCTAATTTGTACACAATAAGATTATGTTTAAGTAACAAGGAATCAAAGTGGGATTCCTTCATTCACAGCAATCTTCTCCAGAAATGACACCATTCCTGTCACATTGGCAGAACTTATTGAAAATAATTTTGGTCCAAATTTTTAAGTATCTGCCTAATGTCTGACTACAGGTTTCTCTAAGACAATGTTTCCCAGCAGTTGGATTTTGGACTTCAATTACCAGAAGTCTAAGTCAGTATATTGGTTGATCAGTGCTTTTAGGAATTGACTTAGGCTTCTGGGAATTGAAGTCCAAAAACCAACAGTTGGGAAACACTCCTCTAAGATATAAATTAATGAAGTTTTGCATCCTTTAAGAATACAAATAGTCACAATATCCAAGGAAGTTTTGCATGAAGCATTTCCTAAACATTATGCATCCATGGGGAATGTTAAAAACTTTTTTTCAGTACTATGGGAGCTGTTTATTAGCAAACACCAGATGCAACATTCAAATAACCTACTACATGGGTTGTGACAAGAATCTGTTTCACTTAGTTGAAGCCCTCAGTCATTTGGATCAGCAGTCATGGATCAGCAGTTCTGATGAGACCAAGAGAAAGTTCAAGATGCTGTTAAAGATATGAAGTCATCAGTACCTTAGTTAAGAACCTAGACCAGGAGTGCCCAAACTTTTTGGGCCGTGGGCCGGTCACATGGTTTAGGGGTGCCCAAACCACAGCCTGGGGGCTAAATCTGGCCCCCAACGCCAATTTATCTGGTCCACAACACCCTCATCGCTCCCAGAAGTGGAAATAAAACGCACCCATACTTCCACTTCTGGGAGCGATTACAGTGGTGTGGGCCGGATGAATTGGCATCAGGGGCTGGAGTCGGCCCCCAGGCCGTAGTTTGAGGACCCCTGACCTAGACCAAAGAAATTTAGCATCAGTTATTTGTATCAGAGAAAAACCCAGCTTTAGACTCTTCTTTTTGTACAAGGCAGGAGTGGCAACTTTCTGGACATTAACAATTCTTACAGATTTTTTGTCATAATCCAAATGGTCTGGAGATTATCTAAAACTCTCTCTACATCTCTAATAACAGGCAATTATTCTATATAGTTATCACTTCTGTACTAAATTAGTATGAGATTTGTCTATTTTTGATGCTTTACCAATATTGGTATTATGCAAAAGCATTTCCCAAATCTTTTACATCACATTAATCTTCATGGCTATATGACATGTGCTGATGACCTGTTGCCTGCTAATATAAAGGTGCAACATTTTCTTGTTTCAGTATATTACAGAAAAGTCTTCATTATCCTTCACAATTCAATTACCACTGCATCAGAAACTGCCACTTAATTGTACATTACAGAGTAAACAGCTCAGAAATGAGACCTGTGGATGTACTACAAACCACATTCTGCTAAACGTGTAGCAATCCAATGAAGGATAAAGCTTTGCATGATATCAGCTTTTTATAAACACTTGCAACTGTGTACTTAGTGCCACAGTCATAGTTCACTGTAAGACCATCTTACAATTGTCAACTAGCAAGTAAGATGATGCCTTTGGGGCCTTTCCCCCCCTTTACTTCAAATACAGCTGTTTAGGGCAAAGTGCAAATGGTAGCATACATATTTAAGAAACTTACACATGTTGTACTATATTATATAGTAAATAATAAATGTCTTTTTTTCAGAGTCACCACTATAAATTAATAGCTCATCAGTTATGTATCAGCAATATAAAGTTATGAGGTCATTGGTACATTATTAAGGATTTTGCCCAAAGCAATTTAGCATCATACTATGAATATCTGAAAGGGCAAAAACATCCTTAAAATCATGTCAATTCAATTTCTTCCCCTAAAGGGAAGACAGAATGTTTCAACATACATACTCTTCTTTTCAGCATACAAAAGGGCATGCACACAGAAGATCTGCTTATGACTATGGCTCCATATATTCCTACAAATATACTCTTCCATGCCAGCTAGAAAAGGCTTTCAGATAAAACATTTTTATATTTTGTTTCAGTATGGCTATAAAGTCCAGTTCCCTTGGAAATGGAGATGTTCATGCATACATTAGAACCGCTCTGAATATAAAGAAAAGGTTGTGTAAAGCTGCTATACAAAGTGACCAATAGCTTGAGACATAAAGACAAGTGTGACATAGGAAAATTCGTTCAGATTGTTTTTTACAATGCGACATACAGAGATTTTCTGGTTCCCTAGTTATTTGCCATTTATATTTTCATTAGTATGAACATAATAATTCGAGTCTTGAAGTAGAAGATATATTGTCCAAGGGCTCCATTCCAGTTCTTCATCAGAATTATGGAAACAAAATGTCTTACAAATATGTGTAGGTCCCAATGAACTATGGAGCCAACTTTTTAATAACAGAATGAGACACAATCTCATATAAAATGGGCCAGGTAAAAGGCAAACTAGAAGCATCTAAAGTAATGTGTCATGTTTTGGCATATATTTGAATGCTAATTCTTTACTGATTGCAGAAGTAAAGTTCTGTGACGTATTCATGAAAGCTCAGTTCTTATTATCTGGAAAAGAATTTAAGGCTTTATATATAAATTGGATGATACTGTTTGTAACCAAGTTTCTTCCTACAAGTTGGGCAAGAATTGGCATTTCTTAAAGAATCACGGAGGCACTGACTGCAGAAGATATGACCACACTTTGTTGATACAATGAGCCTCCCACTCTGTACAATTTCTGAATAGCAATCCATGCAAATTGGACAGCTCACAGTACCTGAACGCCGTGTATTTGAAAGTCTATCTTCCAGTAATTCCAATTCTCTAGGTAATGTACTAGTCAGCACCACATCATTATCTTTTGATTCTTCATCATCACTGCTTAATACACAGCTGTCAGGGGGTTGCTGGATTCTTAATTCTTGACTTTGTTGTTGACAAGTATTTTCCTCAACTATCACAACAGAATCATTACGTGTCAGATCAACCACTATTGGTTCTGAAGATTCAGATGTGAGGTCTACTACTTCTTCACAAGTATGTTCTTCAAGGTCAATAGGCTCTGTTGGTAAAGCAGTTTCTCCAGCTGAAGTGTCAATTCTACATCGCTTACTGGTTTGTCTTGAGTTAATTGTTCCTCCACATCGTTTTTTTGGAATCTCGCTCTTCCCCATTCTTTCATTGGAAATTAGGGGAGTGGCTGTGGCAGTTGCTGCCAAAAGATCAGTTCCAGTAGAAGGAGAAGAAACAGTGGCAACAGCTTGGATGGAGATGCCTACAGAGGAAGTGGATGGGGCTGAGGAGGATGCTGCGGCAGCTGAGGAATCAGTCCCCACAGATTTGTCCTCCAGGGAATCCAAATTTGATTGGAAAAGACAAGTTCCTCTCTTGTTCTTCCTCCGCTTTGCACCACAACGCTTGGAATCAGTAGGGCTCATGGTAGAGGCACAAAAGGTAGAAATTTCAACCAAGTACTGCAAGAATAAGAAAAATATGTGAGACCTCACGGTACATGAATTTGAAGTCCTGCATATATACATAAACTCAAGTAATGAACCACAAAGGAACAGATCTGCACATTTATGTTTTAAAGTCTCTCTTAACTTAACAGGGAAAGGAAGGCATGTCAGGGCAGGATTTGTGCCCTGGTTCAGCCTCGTTCCAAGATGGAGATTTCCATGTATGGGAGGATCTATAGCACATACCTTAGAAAGATTGGAATTTAAAAACATGCTAACCTCCTGGGTTAGAAAAAATGAAACCTAACTTGTGGTAGATATGTGATGCTGTATAATCATTGGCTGGATTTCTTTAGGGGAATGGTAAGGGGGTAGACTGTGTGTGAGGAGATAAAACCCAGAGGGAGGAGGCAAGATGCTCTCTTGAGCCAATGCTTTGAGTAAGGGTGAGCTACAAACATGTAGGTGCTTATTTATTTATTTGATCAAACTTTTATGCTGCCCTCCTCAAAGGACTCAGGGCAGCTAACAGACTTTAAAAACACTTAAAATACAATAAAAACACAGTATAACAATCAAGATTAAAAATTACAGAAATTAAAAGTGGTCCCCATGGGCTTGCCCAAATAGAGAAACTCTCTTTGCTATTATGTGCTTTCTGAACTTTTTATAAACTTTCTTCTGTAACTTACTGATTACAATATACAGTAATACCTTGGTTAACGTTTACTTCAGATAATGCTAAAATCGCATAACGTTAAGTAATCTGAGGAGGAGAATTGGATTGAATAACGTTAAGGTCCTATGGGATGGATCGGATCACAACCGCTAAAGCCTGTGCGGTTACAATGTATTTGTATGGAGCTTTAACATTATCCGATCCATCCCATAGGATTTTAACATGGATCGGATAACACTAAGACTTGTGGAACCAAGTCTTAGTGTTATCCGAGGTATTACTGTACACTAGTACCACGGATAACGATGACACTTGGTTCCACAAGTCTCGTCGTTATCCAGTTTTTAACGTTATGCGAAGCATTGATCGCACAACGTTAAAAAAATCCCTGTTCCCTTTCCAAAGAGGAAAGGGAACAGGGTGGAGATCCACCCATCTCTCTGGAAAGGGCAGTGGGGATTCCATGAGTAGAATCCCCACTGCCCTTTCCAAAGAGGGAGGTGGATCGCAGCGTGGGATCGGTTGCCCAAGCACTGATCCGATGCTGCAATCGCGTCTGGGGAGGTCTGGAACATCGCGGATCGGGTCCCTCGACCTCCCCGGAGGTGGCAGGGGTGGCGGAGAGCTCAAAATGGGTGAAAAACAGCAGCTGTGGGGTTCCTGGGGAAGCCAATGGGGAAGCCCCTGTCAGCTTTCCAGCACCCTGCTCCCGCAGCTGCATGGTGGCTAGGAAGCCGAACGGGGAGCCCTTGTTCAGCTTCCCAGCCAGCCCGCTGCTATGAACAATTGCATCGGATAAAGCTAAGAAATTGTTATCTGATGCAATTTTTTTCCCCAAAATTTTGCATTGTTATCAGATTTCAGCGTTATCTGATGGTATTACTGTACTTTTAAAATACCTGAAGATGACTGGAGTGTTTACTTGGCTATGCACTGCCTTATTACATGAAGCTAACATCCTGGGTTGCTAAGCTAGAGGGGCAGCAGCTCAGAAGCAGGAACCAACCACTTGTGACCAGAAGTCCTCCTTGTGAGTAAACTGGTTTCCTAACAGCTATATCCTATTTTGTATTCTAATTAGAATATTGCCTATTCTGTGGAGACCTTTGGTACAATTCTGAAACCAAGCCACAATGATCTATGCTCACATTTTGAGTAAGGAACTACATGTGGAGAACTCTGCATCAATCGACCTCAAAATAAGTTAAAACCCCCATGGCAAGATAAGGTAAATTCCAAAATGGGGAGGCTATAGAAACAGCTCAACAAGAACAGATTTCAGATTTTGCCTCTGGGGGGTATGGATTAGAACAGGGGTGCCCAAACTTTTCCGGCCATGGGCTGGTCACGTGGTTCCTCTCACCTAGAAGCAAAATGTACAAATGAGGGAGTGTTCTGCACTCATACATTTTATGCCCAAGAATACACATTTTACTTCTCCTTCTGGGAGTAGTGACATTACTGCAGGCTGCATCCGGCCTGCAGTCCATAGTTTGGGCACCCCTGGATTAGAAGGTAACCCCCAAAGAGCTACCAGTCAGTAAGTAAACTGACCCTCAGCAATGTTTCACAGGTAACATTTTATTTAATTCCAGATTTGATAAATTTAAATTGTATACACTTAAATCACCAGAGTCATTTTTCAAACAAGATTTTCAAATTATTATGCAGTTATCCAATTCCACCAAAAATTTAGAAAACATCTAGATTGAAGCAAGAAAAATAAAAACAAAAATATATCTGTTTTGAGCACTCTAAATTTTGGCAGGACATGGCTAATGAGTTTTTTAAAATTAAACATCTAAGAAATAGAATAGAGTTTTGAATAGAATGAGAATTCACACTACCACAAAATACTACACTTATATGTTTCTAACAGCAAATGAGATGCATAATCATCCTGAAATTTACAGCCTAAACTCTGCCTGGGCTGTTGATATTCCCAAACCTAAAAACCTGTTCAAAAAACCAGTGACAATAATCTCCATGAACAAATGTGTGTGCGTCACAGTTCAAGAGAAAGAGCACTCAGAACCAATGCCCACACTAAGGAAGACTCAAATGAAAAGTAGAAGAGTTATGTACAAGAAGTTCACAGATTTACGAATTCAAAGTAGAACAAGTCAATGGTGCTTAACACTGTAGGTCCTCAAGAAACAAAACTATTCTCCTGGGGAAAATATGTAAAAGTACACCTACAAACTAGGACTACAACATTCAACAGTTATTGTAGGTTGTCAGGTAACCCTCAGGACAATGGATTTTAAATTCAATACTAGGACATGTAGATGTGGTCAGAATATGAAGTATACACTAGTACCCCGGATAACGTTATGACTTGGTTCCACAAGTCTCGTCGTTATCCGGTTTTTAATGTTGTGCGATACATTGATCACACAATGTTAAAAAAAGTCCTGTTCCCCTGGAGGCTGCAGCAAGCCAGAACGTCGGGATTTGAATCCTGACATTTTGGCTTGCTGCAGCCTCCAGGGAGGTGGGGGAACTTTGGAAACAGCTTGGATCGGGTCTCCCCACCTCCCTGGACCCGGCCGGGGGTGTGTGTGTCAGAGATCCCAAAATTGGTAAAAAAAAAGTCCATTTTTTTACCAATTTTGGGGTCTCTGACCCCCCCCCCCTGCCGGGTCCAGGGAGGTGGGGAGACCCGATCCAAGCTGTTTCTGGGCTTCCCCGACGTCCTCAGCCAGTGCAGCAAGCCAGAATGTCGGGATTTGAACCCTGACGTTTTGGCTTGCTGCACTGGCTGAGGATGTCGGGGAAGCCCAGAAACAGCTTGGATCGTGTCCCCTGCCTGCTCCAGAGAGATCAGAGGACCCGATCTACAACTGCAGGGTGGCTGGGGAAGTTGACAGGGACTCCTTGTCGGCTTCCCTAGCCACCTGCCCTTGCCTCCGCAGCTGTGGGGTGGCTGGGGAAGCCAACGGGGGAGCCCCCCGTAGGCTTTCCAGCCTCCCCACCCCTGCCTCCGTAGCTGCAGGGTGGCTGGGAAGCTGAACGGAGAACCCCGTTTAGCTTTCCAGCCACCCTGCTGCTAAGAACAACTGTATCGGATAACGTTAAAAATTGTGTTATTCAATACAAGATTTTTCTGAAAATCTTGTAACATTATGCGGTTTTAGCGCTATCCAGTACTCGTGTTATCCGGGGTATTACTGTATATGCAGACATGAGAACAATTCACAAAGCCTACTTAACATCAAATGAGAAGAGAGGATTCACTTGAGAAAGCCTTGATGCTTGGAAAAGTGGAGGGCAAAAGAAAAAGGTGGTGGCTAAAAATGAGATGGCTAGATGGTATTGTAAAGACAATGGGCACAGAACTGAGCGAATTAAGGAGGATAGTGGAGGACAGAAGTGCCTGGCGGACAGTGGTCCATGGGGTCGCAATCGACTGTGCGACTGAACAACAAACTTAATGAGGAAGATCTTCCTTTGCAAATTAGACAGGTGATCAACATGAAACATCAACAATCAAATTTCTGACATTGTAATATTATTCCCTTTTAGAAAATATTGTTGTTTAACCAGTAGCCTGATTTTTTAAAAAATGTTTGGAGGATTTCCTGGTACGTAGAATCCATTTTGATATCTGTCCTCTCAATAATTGAATTAGTCACACAAATACCTTACTTATCACTACTGAAGCTACATAAATCATCACTTAGAGATCTGCTCGTATAATAATGTGCACATGAATTTGCCTGAAAGAAATAATCTGTAGAACTCAACATATTTATGTCTCAAAAGGAACTCTCATCCATTTATAATCCATTTTACAATTGAATCTTTTGCCAAAACTGCACACAGATACAAAAGATGACATTATCATTGGGGCAGCTGCCAAATTTATTTATTTATCACACTTGCTATCCCGCCCCAATCAAGCAAGCCTGACTCTGGGCGGCTAACAGCATAGATTTAAAAACATATCCATATTAAAAATTTAAAATTCAACTAAAACAGTATCTGGGGTGTCGTCAGAAGGGTGGTTATCCCTAGACTAACCACCCCATATGGGATCCCCCATCCCTGGAATGATAGAGATGCCATTTTAACTAGTCCAGGTATCAACAAACTTGGCTTTCCAGATGTTCTCAGGACCTCAATTCCCAGAAGCCCTGATCAACAGGTGTAATGCTTTGGACTTCTGGTAACTGAAGTCCAAGGCCACCTGGAAAGCCAAGTTTGCTGATCCCTGCACTCATTGACTGGACACTAACCAGAAACATATGAGATTCAATTTTTAAAAAAGGAAGCAGATATCAGGAGCATAATAACCCAAGGAATATAAATAGCATGTTAGCGTACATATATCCACTTCATTTGAACAGCCAAAGCTGTAAAACAATTTCTTTAGTAGTTGTTGAAACAAGAATACACAGACTGTAAAGTTAAAAGATGAGCCAAAAGCTCATGAATCGTGGAATTACCATTAATTAAAATCACCAGTAACATTTTTTTTTACTTTAAAGGTAAAGGTTTCCCTTGCTCGAAAGCCAGTCGCGTCCGACTCTAGGGGTCAGTGCTCATCTCTGTTTCTAAGCCGAAGAGCCAGCGCTGTCTGCTTCTGCAGACATTTCCATGGTCATGTGGCAGGCATGACTAGACACCGGAGCGCATGGAACGCTGTTACCTCCCCACCAAAGTGGTCCCTATTTATCTACTTGCAATTTCTTGCTTTCGAACTGCTAGGTTGGCAGGAGCTGGGAGCTCATTCCGTCCTGCAGTACTCGGGAATCGAACTGCTGACCTTCCGCCTCCCAGTCAGCGTCTTAGTGACTTATTGCAGAAGCTTCCTCATTGTCTTGATCCCACTATCTCGCCAGAGAGAAAAAAGCCTGGCCGTGTGCCCCGAACTCCTCTCACAGCCAAAGAGCTCGAAAGCCACCTTTTTACACCCTACATTTATGGCCATGATTCAGCGATAATGGCAATTACACTTCTATATACCACCCCATAGCGCTTCGTGCCTCTCCACAACAACGAACCCTAAAGGGGGTGTGGATGAATTTGTGATTAAGTATTGGGGTTCATTTTGAGGACTGAGGAGAAAAGGAGAGGGGAAAAGTCTCCCTCGAACCCCTCAGGCTGCCTTTTCTGCCCTTCCGGGCAGGTTCTAAACCGCCATTAGAACTCCAACCGAACCCGGCCCTTCTTCGGCCTGGCGCAATCTGCCCCAATACCAGTGGGGTTTGTCGTTTTGTCCTTCCCGGAGGCCCGGCCTGCCTGGACGAACCGCGAAAGGCAGATGGCAGTTTAGTTTAGCACCAACCTTCACCGCCATTTCCTGAACCAGCCCCGCCTTTCTTTAGCTCTCTCCAGCCCTTCAAAGCAGGCCCGTCAGGTTTACCACAGAAAGAACCACCTCATGGAAGATGGTGGCGTTTCTGAGCCTGAGCCCCCGGGCAACGGCCACCTTGTTGCTTTTATTTGGGGTGCTGTGATTTTTATGCTGTTTTATTGGTTTCGTGCCCCCACTTTGGGCGATAAGTGTTAAAATTCAGCAAAATATGAACAAACAAATGCCCGATTCCATTTAGTGATTGCAAGCCTGTTGTATGCTCGCTGAATATTAATTCAGAGCATGATGTAGTCTATTTCTGAAAGAGCAAAACAACTTATGCCGGCTATTTTTTCCCCACACCAGGTCAGGCGAAAGGAAACTATGGAAGGTGGCTTCTTTTTTCGGCAGTTTGAAGCCTGGCCAAGGAACTGGAGGAAAAGCAGCAACGGTGATTTTTTAAAATCTTACTAATTAGACGTGTGCGTGTGTTAAGGTCGAAGGTTACAGCGCTTCCTCTTGCACTTTGTTAAGAAGGAGACAAAAAGGAAGAGGCGCAGAATGGGAAGCAGAAAGTCTACCGATCCTACGTACATTAAAGGAAATAAAAAGGCCCGAAAGGAACCCTCTCCATCCATTGCCGCCGCCTCGGTGCCCAAACACGCCCCCCTCCCCAAACCACCGAAGACCACCCATCCGTCCCTCATACCCACCGCAGACCAAAAGTCGCCCTCAGCTAAGCAGGCAGCTAGCCCACAACCGTCCCCACCAACTGCCTCCCTGCAAAGAACGCACAAACCTCCTCTTCTCGCTCCTTATAGGATTCTCTACTGTGGGGTTCTCAAAAAGAACTGGAATGCTGACGTCACTTCCTCCTCTTTCCCAACCGAAACCGGCCAGTTCTCACTGCGCCTGCGCAGCCTGACCAGATTTTTCTCTATTTGAGACGGTTCGTGCGCCTGCGCACTCCTCATCTGTCTTTTTTTCCCCTCCTCCTCCTCCCCACTACTGGTCCGTCTTCTTCCGACCCACGTGACCCGAGGCGGAAACCGGAAACGTCGGCTGCGACGTCGTCAGCAGAGGAGGAGGAGGAGGAGGGCAGAGCGGAAGGTCAGGGCGCCGCGGAGCGGAAGTCGGAGCCGGAGCGCGTCCGCCATTGTGGGGAAGCTGAAGCCCGGATCGAGGGAGGGAAGCGGGGTTGGGCCCAAACGGGTTGCTTTTCGGGGAAGGCCTGACCAGGGAAGGCGAGCCCGGGCTGCGGAGACAATCAGGCGGCCGGAGGAGACGAGGACTCGAGGGAGCGGAGGCCCAGGCGGAGCGGGGGGGAGGGTGAGGGAGAAAATTGCGGCTCCCCGTGAAGAATGTCAGCCACCAGCGTCGACCAGGTAGCAGCGCCTCGGCCGGGCCTCGCCTGTCCCGAGCGAAAGGGCCGCCTCGGCCTTGCCGTCCCGCCCTCCTCCTTCCGCTGGGCATAATAGCGGGGCTCCGAGGCCGCTAGAATCCGAGGCCCAGCGGCTCCTCCCCTGCTCCCAGCCAGGACCGCCCCCTCCGCAGGCCTGGAGGCCGCTTCGCCTCAGCCCTGAGGCCTCTCCGCTCGGGACCGTGAGGCGATCCTGTTCTCCTTTCCCCTCAGAATCTCCCTTCTTCCCCCTTTTACGGGCTCCGGCACCTTTTCCCCTCCGGCTTCGCATTTAGTCTTTCTTTCTCCCGGGTCTGGCTTGTGGCTGCCTCTCGTCCAACACACCCCTTCCCCCATCCCGGCCGCTGGAATGGTGGCTCTGCAGGATTGCTGCACGACTCCCTGCCTTGTAACTGCCGCCCTCTTGTCTTCCTCGAAGGTGTCTTTTTCAACCGCCCACTCCCGTTACACCGCTTCGGTTGGGTTTTATTTGTGATCCAGTCCCGTTTACGATGTTCTCCCTGCCAGGTTTTCAAACATATGTTCCACATCTCTTATTTGCTCACAGATACCTTATTTAATTACTTTTTGGTGTCTTTTTCCGTTGCCTCGTTTATGTTCCTAAAATCGCCTTGTTCTTCAATACACTTCCTCTTTTGCATGGATGTTTTTCCAGACCCAATCCTCATAACCTCAACCTTCAGGGCTTCCCCTTTGCTCTTGTCTACACACATTACAGTAAAACCTCATATAACACTAAAACCTGGTTCCACAAGTCTTGGTGTTATACGATTTTTAGTGTTATCTGATGCATGTTAAAATCCTATGGGATCCATAGAGATACATTGTAACCACACAGGCTTTAGCGGTTGTTATCTGATGCATCCCATAGGATCTTAATGTTATCCGATGCAATTCTTCCCCCCAGATTGCTTAATGTTATGCGATTTTAGTGTTATTCGATACTAATGTTATCTGAGGTATTACTTGTACAGTAAAACCTCATATAACACTAAAACCTGGTTCCACAAGTCTTGGTGTTATATGATTTTTAGTGTTATCTGATCTTCTATGGGATCCATAGAGATACATTGTAACCGCACAGGATTTAGTGGTTGTTATCTGAAGCATCCCATAGGATCTTAATGTTATCCGATGCAATTCTTCCCCCCAGATTGCTTAATGTTATGCGATTTTAGTGTTATTCGATACCAATGTTATCTGAGGTATTACTGTACTTTGTTCACAAAGACATAGGAATGATTTTTTTTAAAAAATGTGTACCTTTATGCCATGCAAGTCAGAGCCCATGTTCCCATACAATTTACTACTGTAAACTTAACATCACATTTGAAAATAACTTGTTTTTTTTTATTGTCCAAAGTTAGCTAGTTTCAGGTTTTTTTCCTGCTTGGTAGAAGTCATCGCATGGTCAGAGTCATTAAGTCTTTAATAGAAATACTGTAAAGGGAAACAGGAGTCATATTTATTGATGACAGTGAAATATATAAATACATCTGATGTTAAAGGCTAGATTTTTCTTTAGGGCCGATCAGCTTTACGTTTCTGTTTTAAGCAGGAATGATCTAATATACAGTACTAACCGTTTGAAGCATTGTATTCAGTCCTTTATATGGTATGGAAATAGCTTTATGTGAGGGGTCATAGTTTTTAGTTATGTTTTTAATCAAGAAAGAATCAGGTGTTGCTCTTATCTACCCAGAAACAATGTTTTTATAAAATAATGTCCAGTTTTACCCTTCCGAGGTTGTCAAAATATTTTTGTGTTGATTCTTTTGTATTCTTGAATGGCAAAATACAGCAGTGTCCTTTAATGTTCACACTGATTCTGGGATCTCAGGGAGTAACTTGCATAGAATTCATCAGGTTAAAAACTATTCTGTCATGGTATTGTTATTTTTAACAATTGTTACATTTTCAGTCTTCATTCCTAATTCTGTTGTTTTCCCCCCTTTGCTTTGTTATTAACAGAGACCTAAAGGACAGGGAAATAAAGGTAAGTTGAATTTTAAGCTTCTTAGTCATAATACCATGCAGTAGACATTTTTGTTGGAGTTACATTTAGTAATAATTTCATGTCAGAAATTATTCTGGGTTGAAAGGATTTTTGCTAGAGAAACTCCACTCAGGGGATGTCCTAATGAAGCTCCTTTCATGTCCCCAAGATAGGCCTCTGATAGTTCACAATTATGTAGTAATTTTGGTAGAATGTACCAGTGAAAAGATATGAATTGTGTTCTTTTCTAGATATGTCAGGATATTTCAGTGCTAGTAATGCTTTGCTGTAGCTGGCAAGACCATGAGTAAAGAAGTGATCAAATGATGTAGCTTCGCTTCTTGGATGATGGATATGTTGGTTTAGCACAGGGGTGCCCAAACTACACCCTGCAATCCGGCCCCTGATGCCAAGTCATCCGACCTGCGAAGCCCTTGTTGCTCCGGGAAGCAGAAGTAAAATATGCCCATATGGCCACGTTTTACTTCTGCTTCCAGGAGCAACAAGGGCTTCGCGGGCCAGATGAATTGGTGTTGGTGGCTGGATCCGGCCCACAGGCCATAGTGACCGTCCCCCTGAACTATGTGACCAGCTTGTGGCCCAAAAAGTTTGGGCACCCCTGGTTTAGCATATTGAATATCTTTATAATGCTAGCAGAGCTGCAGTAGCTATTGCAATATGTTCATGAGCAAAGAGCTGAATATTACTGAAAAATTAGTTGGTATCTTAAGTTAACTTAAGGCAAATTGGAGAAGAAAAGGTTCTCATCTATCCCTTCTTTGTAGCCTGACATATCCTCCTAAATAGCTTCCCTCTAGGACTAGTGGGCCCTCTTGAAGAACAGTGGTGGTTGTGATGTAGAAGCTGTTGAATGAAAGAATTACTCTAATTAGTATAAATTTGTGTCTGGTTTTTACACTTCATCTCCTCCTCCATTCTTTCTCTTATTGCTCAGGATATTTAATCCCAGTACACAGGTTGGGTGTTGGTAAGAGGAAAAACTGGGAATATTTTTGTGTGCTCCATAAGTTATTAAGATTGAATCTTTTCTCTGCTTTTTATTCCCTTCAGTAATAGTTTTCTTCAAATAGCTATCTAAATGCATACTTTTTTTCTTCTCTGTATTTTTTCCCACCTAAATCCAGTGAGTCTGATCTACATATTCCAAACTGAGCCCTATATCAGGGTAACATATGCAATGTGAGGATAGAGAATATCTGCTTTCAACAACATATATAGCACATTTCTTATTTTAAGGCTGTGTACCTGTATGCACATTGGTATATTGATCAGCAGTGTCAACTCTTACAGCATAAATAACCTGTGACAGCAACTTATTCTAGTACCTCTGATCCCCAACAAATCATTAGAGTTGTGAACGCTGATAGCCTGCATCACAGTGAGATCCTATGCATGGTAAGAGGTCAAAATAAGAGATGTTACTGTGATGTTATGTTGCCGCTAAACCTTTAATGTGATATAGAATAAAGCAGGCTATAGATATATATCCATACAGTTTATAGCAGTGGTTCCCAATGTGGGGCCCATTCCTCACAGGGGGACTTCAATTCCCAGAAGTACATTGACAGATCAGTGCTTTGGGAAATTGATTTAGACTTCTGGGAATTGAAGTCCAAAATCCAAAGGTTGGGAAACGGCCATGGTTGGTTTAGAGTAAGCATCACATAACTTATTTGGAGTTGCTTCTGAGAAGGCTTGTATAGGATTGCTTTGTTAGAAAACTTTAAATCCCAGAGAATGATATGGGAAGAATGCAAGGTACAGTAAAACACCGGATAACGATTGGATCGGATAACACTAAAATCGCATAACTTTAAGTAATCTGGGGAGGAGAATTGGATCGAATAACGTTAAGGCCCTATGGGATGGATCAGATAACAACCGCTAAAGCCTGTGCGGTTACAATGTATCTATGGAGCTTTAACATCCGATCCATCCCATAGGATTTTAACATGGATCGGATAACGCTAAAAATCGGATAACACCAAGACTTGTGGAACCAAGTTTTAGTGTTATCCGGTGTTTTACTGTATTTATAATCAATACTTTCTTACTCATATAGAAATAAGAGAATTTGCCCCCATTAAATTACAGAATAAAAACATTAAACCAACAAGATCCTCAAATTCAAGTTAGTACAGTTTGCAAATACATAGAAATACTATTAAACCTAGTAAGCTGCTGAATATACTAAATGTTTTAGTGAGATTCTGTAAAATGATTCAGGGTGGGGATCTTTCATTTCCATATGCAAAAAGAAAAACAAGAAAAGGAGTTGAGAACGGTGGCTAATAAAATGATGGAGTTATACAGATAGCAGCCATTGGATGGGATTATTTGATTTCATGCAAGATTGAGATGAAGATTAATCAGTTTTTCTTTTTTGACATTAGTCTTGTAAAAAACAAGAAAAAACTTTACTGAAATCCACAGTTGTTCAGAAGATCTAGTAAATTTAGTGGTTTACACAGAAGCATAGGTACATACAAACAATACAAACAACCTAAATAAAGAGCTACAGGCAGGTGTAAGTACAACTAGGGAAATAATCTTTTGAGGAATCCCCAAATGCTTCCCTGCCAAAGCAGAGTTATTTACTTCCTAAAGGAAAGGAGGTTAGGAGCATTGCGGACTTCATAAGGAAGGTTATTCTTTTGTGAGGTTGCTAATGCCGAAAAGGCCTGGTTTGTTGTTGAAGATTTATGGGCTTCTTGGAGGAAGCAACCTAAATGCAGAGATTCAGTGAATCTAGTTATGATGGGCAGTTGAACTAGGATGGAGGTGCTCTGACAAGTAGCAAGGTCCCAAATTGTGAACGCTTTTGTATGTTGCAGTCAAAACCATGAACCAGATGTAGTAACCAACAGGTAATCAGTGCAAAGCAGGGAAGACATGAAAATTCATCTAAACATGTTTATTTACCATATGATATAAATCAGTAAATCTCTTTTCATCCTAGTGAAAATCTGTTGTTTTTGGTAAGAATGGATGTTGCTGGATGTTAAGTCTGACACCCTGGAAATTGTTTTGCCTTGTTTGATCCTTGTATAGATGCTTTGTGCAATTCATAATTTTTGTGTGTGCACATATGTGCAGCATGGATGTCCAGAAATAAAAGCAGACAGTCTTACATAGATCAGAATACTTTACATTGCCGTTGTGTTAAAAACATTCTTGGCTACACTTACCAACCTCTACATGTAGTATATCTGTACATAAAAAATAACAGTAAGCTGAAGATTTGCATGCCAATTCTGAAGCTTTTTGCATGGTTTTAAATCACCTGCATCCTTTCTAAATGATAATATGGCAAAATGTAATTTTATTAGATTCAGTACCTTAATTCCCCGAAAACAATTATTTAGTAGCTTGATTCCATGTGAAATACTTGAAACAATTACAGTTTTAACTTATGTAAAGTTAAGCAAACCTGAGAGAACATAAAGTGCGTACTCTTGTCTTTTACCACTTACCTTTACATATGGTGTGATGGATCTGAAGGTAAGTTATTTGTAATGCTGGGAAATCGCTATCCATGCTTTCCCATAATCCCATTCCCCTTAGTGAGTTGTGTGTTGCAGAGAGAATTTACAAAAAGTTTTTGTTTTGATTAATATACATATGGGTGTTTTTTCATCAGTTATTGATTACAGCTATATTGTGTTCCTAAGTTTTGTGCTGGGCTAGTGAAATTGAAAATGTAAGGTGGTTTGTATCCAGCCCAGTCACAGGTAGGGCAATAGAATAAGGGATGCTTATTTTGATTCCCTTTTAAATAGCAGGTTATGGTTGACTTCAGTGCACTTAAAGAGATTGAGGTCTTACTGCTTATGTTTAGAAGAAAGTGGTCCCTTTGCTGATAAAGTGCAAGCAATAGATTACTGATATTTGTGGTAGTTTTTTATTTTGATGTGGATTGAAAGCCCCAGTGTTGACAAAAATGCTCAAATTTTATACAGTTAAAGAGTTAAGTCATATCAAATTTCTAATGTGTATCTATTCTTCCTTTGAAAACTGTTCTCTGTTGCTGAGATTAGATTAGGTCTATATAGATGGACAAAAGTAATAGATTTATAGGTACTACTCACTTGTGGATGTAGTCTACAATAACCTGGCAGATGTGTATAATACTTGGTATGGTTACTTTTGTAAACGTGTTGACAGATTTTATTTCTGAGACAAGCGATACACTACAACAGGGGTTCCCAACCTTTTTATGTCATCGGCCTGACCACACACCCCTGGACAGCTTTTAAGAAAGAAGTAAAAAATGCACCAGGAAGCGGGCACATTTACAACAGTAGCAAATGCGCCCACTTCCACATTTACGATAGCCACAGGTGCATTTGTGCATGCATGGGCACGTTTTATGGCTCATGTAAAAGTGTCCGCTTCCACTTCCTGGAGTGGCGAGGGCAGCCGTGGGCCACATGAAATGGTGCTGTGGGCTGAGTTCGGCCCGTAGGCCATAGGTTGGGAACCCCTGCACTACAGTCTTAATCCCCAGAAGGTCTTTGTGTCTACTTTGTAGCTTTGTGTTCTGGTGTATTGCTGAACTTTTCCCATCCTTTAGGACTGCAGGATAAATTGTTTGCTAATCTAGCCTCTTGCATTCGGAATTTATCCAGCTGAATATTTCTGCAGCAGCTCTCTATAGTGCTACTCAATATTTTGTAAAAGTTATTTAATCAAAGGAGTTAATCTCTTTATACTTACATATGAGTCCACAGAGCTTTAACAATCCTATGGATGTAACTAGACAAAATTGTACTTTGCAGTTTCATCAAGAGGCTCATGAGAGATAGTAATAATCAGTCTAATTTCTTTGAAAGTAGGTGTACTTACCTCCCAACAGTTTATTGCTCACATTTCCCCCCATGATGTTCATGTAAAATGTCAATACAGTCAAACCTCGCATAAAGAGCGCCTCGCTTAAAGAGTAACTCGCTTAAAGAGCAGAATTTTCTCTGAATGTTCGCTTCGCTTAACAAATAAACCCAACCAAAAACTCGTTTAACAAATAAATCCGGGTTTACAATTCCACCCCCACCCTCCCAAAGAAGTCACAACTGATCACTTACAATGGTGTTTCGCTTAAAGAGCAAACTCGCTTAAAGAGCAATCCTGTGGAACACATTATGCTCTTTAAGCGAGGTACAACTGTATTTTGACACCATTGGCTTTTTAAAATTCTGGATGTAGGTACTGTTTCTGCTTATTAGTTGTATTCTGATTTGAAAATACATTGGTTGTTGTGAAAACTAAGTATATACAGTTGAAGAATTAAGTCATATTAAATCTATTCTAAGTATAAGTCTTATATACAAGTCTTAATTTTAAAATTTTTTTGATTGCATTTCAGTTTCAGTGCAAAACGGTTCGATTCATCAAAAGGATGCTGTAAATGATGATGATTTTGAGCCATACCTAAGTAGCCAGACAAATCAGGTGTGTTTTTATGAGAATCTTGCATGTATGTTTGAAAGCTAAAATGTACAGTTTTATTTTTCAGAAGAGAATTAACACAAAACTTGATTTTACAGTATTATCAAACTATAAAAGTATTCATTTTAGGTTGCTGTGAGACACTGATATACAAGCAAGCAATGCAGCATATTTCAGAAATAAGTGTCTCTTAATTTTTATTACTCCTAAATTAAAGCATGTGATCAGCAGAACTTTTAAAAGGAAGAAGTGAAAGAGCTATTATTGGAGTATTTTTTACTTCTTTCTTAAAATATTATCCAATGCAGAATAGCAGCTCTGTTCTCAAGTGGTACCACACCCTACTATTGTTGTTGCACTTTTTTACTCCATAGTATGAAGCATGTATTTCAGTTAAGGACCACACAGTCAAGGTAGTTTTAGTTCTCCAGACTCAGACATTGTTGGCTATTTGGCTATGAAGCAGAGATGAGCACTGAACCCTAGAGTCGGATACTACTGGCTTTCGAGCAAGGGTGACCTTTACCTTTAGAGATTCTATGGCTGATAAATTCAATAAGCAGTGTTTCCACACGGATGTTGGTTTCTATATCAGAAACCATTCCGGCATTGATAGTACTGTATTTGGCAACTAGTATATAATTATTAATAAAGTTTTTGAATGCCTGTCATTGTTCTGAGTAATAAATCTAATAGTCTGGTAAAATTTATTGAACCTTTCTTTGCCAGTACATTTGTGGACACTTTTCCAAGTACAGTAATGCAAGTTGTTATGCTGCCATAAGCTAATATTTTATTATACCATAAGCCTTTGCAGAACCCATTTCATAGGTGTCTAAAGTTTTTCATGTTTAACAGTTGCTAATTACATTGATGGAAGCCTTGGTTGTAGAAATTTAGAAAGTGCTGAGAGGAGGAACTTCCATCTACCTCAAAGAATTCAAATTCATTTTAAGTCATTCTTTCCTAAAGGAAGGCACTTCCATATATTTTTGGAGAATGCAGGGCTTTAAAAATCTAAAATATGTGTATATCCTATATTATAAGAGTTCTAGATTAAGGTAATTAGGCTTAATAAACAGATCTGATTCTTTTGTGCCATATTCTTTCTGTGGTCATCCATGTGTAGTCTTTTTGATCAGCAACCATTTTCAATTTTTTTGTGTCCTATCTTTCAAAGGAAGATTTTTCCATCTTGGGAAATCTATGTTTCAGTTAGTGCACATTTAAAAAGAAATGCATGGAGATTCTTCATTGTGAGACAGTATTATTTTTAATTCATTGTATGTACTGTGATATGAGAGGCAGAGATTTTATGTACATGAATATGTGTCTTTATCATTATTAGCAGTTATAAGTGGTTACAAAATGTAAGAATAATACAAGTCAGTTATGGTGATGATTTTTTTATTAAACTAGTAGATTTGCCTTATGTTTTAAATCATAATTGAAATAAGTATCTTCCTAGGTTCATTGCTCAGAACTCTCTAAATTTATATGCCAAGCTAACATAGTTTTATGCTAGTTTTAGAGGCAGAATAAGTACTCTGATACACTGTTTGAAATCCTGTTGCCATAAGTTACACTGTATTACATTAGCAGCTACAGTGTTTTTCCAAAATTAATTGTTTCCTATTTCCCCCTGAGGGTCTTGAAACTCATGTGTAATCACTGCTTAATTTTCTGTGTAATCACTGCTTAATTTCTTTAAAATTGTGACTGCTGATTTAGTCAACCTTGGATGATGTAAGTTATACGGCAGTTTTAGCCAGATATTGCCTGTTCCTTAGTATTATTGTCTAATATTGGTGCTGATAAAGCTGAAATAGAACAGCCTATCATAGAGTGCTATTTGAGCAATAAAACTCCTAAATAAATAAAATAGATAAATTAGTTGCTTCAACAAGTGCAAAAAAAAAAAACACAACTGTACCAGCACATGTTAATGACTTGTGGAAGATTCATAAAACCATCCTTGTGGAAGATTTATAAAACCATCCTTACCTAATTATATAAAAGTAAATTTCGTTTTATACAGGCAGTCAAATTTGTGGGTATTTTTTTGCCTGTCCAACTTGTACAGTGAACCTATTCGTAATTTGGCAAAGGACATAGTAAATAGTTAAACATTTCAGGAGTAATCCATAGACCTAGACCAGAAACAGACTGCTTAAGTAAAGGTTACTTGACTTACACAGTGAACAAACAGGTCTATCAGTGCTGGTCACTTGTTCAATTTAGGAAAGAAGAAGAAAAACCTAAAGATTGAAGAGGAAGCAATTAGAAGAATGTGAAATAGCATGATATCTAGAATATTAATAATTGGCTAGAAGCTCATTGCAAAAAAACAAAAAACAAAAACCAACAGCTATAAACACCTTCTGAATATATCATAATTAAAATTTTGCTGAAGTAATTCAAATTCTGTGTTTTTCCTCTAATTAGCTGTGACTATTATTACATGGTGTCTGTTTGTTTGCATGAGATTTACATTGCCTATTAAGTTTGCTGCTGTCTATGTTTATAAAATTATCTGAGAGAAAGAGCAGCATTAGATGTCTTGAAGGATAGATTTGTTGGCAACTGAATGTTGTACTTGTAGTATTAAAATCTGAACCTTAAGCTGATTTTTTTTCTCCTGCAGAGTAATAGCTATCCACCAATGTCAGACCCATATATGCCTAGTTATTATGCTCCATCCATTGGATTCCCCTACTCTCTGGGTGAAGCTGCATGGTCGACAGCAGGAGATCCCCCAATGCCATACTTGACAACTTACGGACAGATGAGCAATGGCGAACACCACTACATCCCTGATGGTGTATTTAGTCAACCTGGGGCATTAGGAAACACCCCTCCATTCCTCGGGCAGCATGGATTTAATTTTTTCCCTGGGAATGCAGATTTCTCTACATGGGGGACAAGTGGATCTCAGGGACAATCAACTCAAAGCTCTGCTTATAGCAGCAGCTATGGCTACCCACCTAGCTCTCTTGGCAGAGCTATAGCCGATGGACAGGCTGGATTTGGCAATGATACTTTGAGCAAGGTGCCTGGCATCAGCAGCATTGAGCAAGGCATGACTGGATTGAAAATAGGAGGAGATATGACAGTTGCTGTAACAAAGACTGTTGGTTCAGCTCTGAGTAGTACAGGAATGACGAGCATTGCAGCAAATAGTGTGCCTGCAGTTAGCAGTTCAGCACCAAAGCCAACCTCATGGGCTGCCATTGCTAGAAAGCCTGCTAAGCCTCAGCCAAAACTTAAGCCGAAAGTTAATGTGGGAATTGGGGGAACTGCTGTGCCGCCACCCCCTATAAAACACAACATGAACATTGGAACTTGGGATGACAAAGGGTCTGTGGTCAAAGCTCCCATGAACCAACCGGTACTGCCTCCTCAGACTATAATTCACCAGCCTCAGCCATTAATTCAGCCACCTCCGATGGTGCCAAGCCAGCTGCCTCAGCAGCACCCACAGCCACAGCCACCACAAGGACCTCCGCAACAGGCTCCACCACATCAGTTGCAACAGCAGCAGCAGCTGCAAAACCGCTGGGTGGCGCCTCGCAATAGGGGGGTAGGCTTCAATCAGAGCAATGGTGCTGGCAGTGAAAACTATGGTATAGGTGTGATACCAGTTAGCTCCTCACCATCTGGGGTAGAAGTGCACCCAGTATTGGAGAAACTAAAGGCCATAAATAACTATAATCCCAAAGACTTTGACTGGAATCTGAAGAATGGTCGGGTGTTTATAATCAAAAGCTATTCAGAGGATGATATACATCGTTCCATTAAGTATTCTATCTGGTGTAGTACTGAACATGGTAATAAGCGCTTGGATGCTGCATACCGTTCGTTGAATGGAAAAGGTCCTCTCTATTTACTGTTCAGTGTCAATGGCAGTGGACACTTCTGTGGAGTGGCTGAGATGAAGTCTGTGGTGGACTACAATGCATATGCTGGAGTCTGGTCTCAGGATAAATGGAAGGGGAAGTTTGATGTTAAATGGATCTTTGTTAAAGACGTTCCAAACAACCAGCTGCGGCACATTCGCTTGGAAAACAATGACAACAAACCAGTTACCAATTCAAGGGACACTCAAGAAGTACCCCTAGAAAAAGCCAAGCAAGTGCTTAAAATAATTGCTACTTTCAAGCATACCACCTCAATCTTTGATGACTTTGCACATTATGAAAAGCGTCAAGAGGAGGAGGAAGCCATGCGTAGGGTAAGAATAAACTGTTAAAAGAAGCTTTTGTTCCTTTTTAAAAAGTGGGGCTCAAGTTTCTCTTTTGAAACAAATATTTAAACCACTAAGTATAAATATTAGTATTGATAGAAAAAAATATGGCTTATTACTTACTTACATATGTTATATATGTAACTCCATGCCTTAGATCTCTTCCAAAAGACAGTCAAACCTCACTTAACGAGTGATTCACTTAGCGAAAAACTCGCATAATAAGTGGATTTTTCGCTAACCGGTCCAACTTGCATAATGAAAATTTTCGATGAGTCAGACTTTTCCTATGGAAACGCAAGCATAGTGAGCGTTTCTATGGAGAAAACTCGCATAATGATTTTTTTTTGCTATGCGAGTTTTCCCCATAGAAACGTTCATTATGCGAGTTTTTCCATAGGAATTTTCGCTATGCGAGTTTGTTTCGCATAGCAAAAAACTCGCATAGCGAACAGCATCGCATAACTAATTAAATTCTTTATGCGAGGTATGACTACTTGAATGAGTTTCTGGATTATTAGCATTACTTTAAAAGATGAAGTAAAGTAAAGAAGAATGTTTAGGATTAGAATTGTGGAATTTTCTTCTGTAGTACCTGCATCCTCTGAAATTTCCAGTTTCCTCCTGAATTGTCACAGCTATCCAAGACTCATTGTCATTTCTTGGCATCATAGTTTGCTAAAAAAATGTCATGGGGGTATTTTATTGTTGTTACATTTTAAATTATGTTTAGTGGGAATTAATTTTGTTTTTTAAATTGATAAAATATAATAGATTTGCTGGGGCTATTTTTGTTTCAGCAGTTGTTTGTTTGTTAATAATTTGACTTTTTTCCCTTTTTGCTCTAATGGTTAAGAGTCTGGAATGTTGTTGACAGCTCCTCAGACAATAGTGGCTAAAATCCTGTTGGTGCAATTCTGGTGGAATAACCCAGATCAGGACACCGGAAATAATTTCTGTTAATTTGAAGTTTCTATCCCCTTGTTTTTCTTCCTAGACTTCCTAGGGCTCCCAGAAAACAAGATAATTAAGCAGTGATCCACTAATAACTCATTCCTGCCATCCTAAATCTCTCCAAGGCTTTTCAGGGGCAAAAAGGAGTCCTAGGATGCCTCAGAAGCAGGAACAGGGCGGTAGAAAGCTTCACATTACTGTAATTTTGGTGCCCTAATCTGGTGTATATTGGAGAAACTATGCTAACAGAATTTTGCCCAATGTTGTAAAATATCTACTTAGTAGATCTAATGCAGTATGAATTCTGTAACAAAACATAATCTGGAATAAATGTCCTGTGAGCAAATGAAAGTTGATCTGTTAGAATACATTTAGGCCTTCTATAAAATTCTTATTTATTTTAATATAGTATAATTGTTGCCTGTTTTCATTTGTGATGCTGACATAAAGTGTACTAGTGTTTAAAACAGTTCATGTATTATATTGGATGTTACAGTTGTATCAGATACAGCAATACCTCAAATAACAATTACATCAGGCAACACTAAAATTGGATAACGTCGGGGAATTTGAGGAAAAATTTTGCACCGCACAACGTTAAGATAACGTTGTGCGATGCACAAGTTTTCCTCAAATACCCAGCGTTGATCTCTGCCCCAAAGCGACTTTCGGGCAGAGATCTCCGGATGCCCCCTTGCTGGGTGGGGGCAAGGGGGCTTCCGTAGAGTCAAGTGTCAGACTTCCGGTTTCCTTGGGGTGAGAGCGTGCGCGTACACTCTCACCCCAAGGAAATGGGTGGTCTGAGCATTGGGCCGCCAGTTTCCTCGGGGTGAGAGCCCGTGCCCACACTCACCTCAAGGAAACAGGCGGTCTGAGCATCAGGCTGCCGGTTTCCTTGAGGTGAGAGCCTCCATGCATGCCCTCACCCCAAGGAAACGGGCGGTCTCAGGATCGGGCCACCGGTTTCCTTGAGGTGACAGCCCGTGTGCATTCCCTCACCCCAAGGAAACTGGTGGTCTGAGCGGTTTCCCCAAACCAAGCTGGGAATCGCAGCATCTGATCCCTGGCTTGGTTTGGGTGAATGCAGGTGGACATGCCCGCACGGTTTCCCCCAAGCCAAGGATCAGACGCTGTGATCCCTGGCTTGGTTTAGGGGAAAGTGGGCAGTTACACCCCTGCAATTTCCCAAAACGAAGCCAAGGATCAGACACTGTGACGCCCAGTTTGGTTTGGGAGAAATCAGGCGGGTGCACTTGCCCCTGGCTTCCCCCAAAGGAAGCCGGCTTTTTTTTTAATGGTGTGCAATAAATGTGTCACATAATGTAAAAAATCGGATAACACTAAGATTCGTGGAACACCCTTGCGGGGGGTGTCCAAAGCCTCTGGGGCCATTAGGGTGGGGGGGAGAGAAGGCGCCCGGTCGCGCGCCTTGTGGCGTGTGAGCAGGCGCCTTCTCTTGCCACCCGACACGACCCTTAGCAAGCGCTAAGGGTCGTGTCACCTGCTTGTGCGGTGTTTTACTGTACCTGCTTGTGCGCCTTGTAGCGCATGAGCGGGTGCTTGTTCCCCCCACTCTAATGGCCCCTTAGCAAGTGCTAAGGGGCCATTAGGGTGGGGGGGAGAGAAGGCGCCTGTTCACGCACCTTGTGGCACGTGAGCGGGCGGCTTCTCTTGCCACCCGACACGACCCTTAGCAAGAGCTAAGGGTCGTGTCAGGTTGCAAGACAAGAGGTTTGCCCCTGAAGTCAAGCTGACTCTAGGCTAGCAATCGCTAGCCTAGGGTCAGTTTGACTTCAGGGACCAACCGCACAGTTTGTCCCTGACATCAGGGCTTTTTTTTAGCGTTGTTCGATGCATGCATCGGACAACGCTAAAAATCGGATAACGTCATGACTTGTGGAACCAAGTCATAACGTTATCCAATGTTCTACTGTATTACAAACAGAGGTTTGATACCTGGAAACATTTAATGTCTTAAAATATGAACATTTCCTAAAATTAAATGCAGAATCTCAAAATGTGTATATAATTTTTAGGAAGAACATTTAGCATTTATTAAGTAAACTTGGATTTTTGAATGTGAAAGTTTGAACTACAATGCAGGGTCTTTTACCTCTTATGCTGACTGAAAATTTTATGCCTCAGGGACAAAATGATGGGATTTTGGGATTTTGTTCTAAGATAATGCTCTTCTCAGTTATGTTGTTTTGAGGCATGCCTACACACCAAGTCAGCTGATTCAGTCTGCTCATACATGTGATTAGAAGGTTGCAAAAAATCTAGATGAGTCATATGACAAGCTGCTATGTTGAATGCCTACTATAAATTTAGATTTCATATTAAAACAAGTGTTGCATTTATTTTAACTGGCTGTAGAATCACTCACACTCTGTCTCTCTCACACATACACAAACAACCTGGGGGAAAATCCCAGTTTTTCTTCTGTGCCATCAGAAAATTAGGATACAGTAATACCTCGGATAACGCTAAGATTTGGTTCCACAAGTCTTGGTGTTATCCGATTTTTAGTGTTCTCTGATCCATTTTAAAATCCTATGGGATGGATCGGATAACGTTTAAGCTCCATAGAGATACATTGTAACCGCACAGGATTTAGCGGTTGTTATCCGATCCGTCCCATAGGACCTTAACGTTATTCGATCCAATTCTCCTCCCCAGATTACTTAACGTTATGCGATTTTAGCGTTATCTGATCCAATCGTTATCCGGTGTTTTACTGTATCTTGCATTCTTCCCATATCATTCTCTGGGATTTAAAGTTTTCTAACAAAGCAATACTATACAAGCCTTCTCAGAAGCAACTCCAAATAAGTTATGTGATGCTTACTCTAAACCAACCTTGGCCGTTTCCCAACCTTTGGTTTTTGGACTTCAGTTCCCAGAAGTCTAAATCAATTTCCCAAAGCACTGATCTGTCAATGTACTTCTGGGAACCAAAAAGCCAAAAATGCAAAGCGATGATGTCATCGCTTTCAGAAGTAGCATTGGAAAAATGTCAGTTTTGCTGAGGAGGGGGGTCAGTTGTCGGGGGACAGTGAAAAAAACTACCCAACCAATTCAGATGACCCAAAGTGCGTTTGAAAGAGAAAATATTAACCTTTGCGGGGACACTTTAAGATTTGGAAATGGACTTCGGAAAAATAATCTTATGAAGCGTTTTACAAAAAACCACTCAAACGAGGTCACAAAAATGCAAAAAAAAAAAAAAAGAGAGAAAAGAAAAAAAAGAGGGCAAACCAATTTAGCAACTAAATATGGCAACTTCCCGAGGTGGATACAGTTCGCATACATCATGTGGAGAAAAATGACGCTGAAGCAGGAATCCACAAAAAAGATATTGAGGAAAAACGTGACTTGTTAAAAATGACATTTCTGCTGTGTGTGTGTGTTTGGCGGTGATCCCCCCCCCCAAAAAAAAACCCCCAAACAAACGATCGACCACTTGAAGTGATCCAAAGTGCATTCGAAAGAGGACAGAATAACCTTTCTTTTGACACTTACATAATTTGGATCGGACATCAGAAACGTTTTATATGAAGGTTTAAAAACAAAAACCGGCAAGTGCTTGTGGCTGTAAATCCTTTTCCTCTCTCTTTTTCACCTGTTTTCTTTTCTGATTGCCCTGCGCAGGCTGTCCTCACCTTCCATCCTCCCCAGTCACCAAGTTTGTAAGGTATGTTCCGAGTGCTGGTCTTATGGGTGAGGAGTGCCCGAGTGTGTGTGTGTGTGCAAATAAGTGCAGGTGGAGTGAGTTGGATGGGGGGGAGAAAGAGAACCAAGCACTGGAAGGGGGAGAAGAGAGGCTGGGATGGGGCTCAAAAGAAGGCCAATGCATTTAAAGGGGGAAACCCACCCATTTTCACCTCTGATCTTCTCTTTCTTCCTTCACTTCTGCCCTCGTGGAACCATTTCAGTGGGAAGGTAAACAACATTCGGTGTTGAGGCATGCCTGCCACATGTCCACCTTAACGTCTGCAATCGCAGACAGCGCTGGCTCTTTGGCTAATAAATATAGATGAGCACTGAATCATAGAGTCGGATACTACTGGCTTTTGAGCAGGGTCAACCTTTACCTTTATTTCAATGTTAGTTGCTTCACCCACCAAAAAAATGTTGCAGGTAGTGTCTAAGGACATTACCGCCAGGGATTTATTTCATGAATTCGATTTACTACATGGGCGAAAAGAACATGATTGTTGGTCTTTGTTTGCGAAATTGACTTGTTTCGTCAATTTCAATGTCCTTTGCCTTTTTAGCACATTGAATTCACAAACTAAATCCCTGATAGTAGTGTCCTTAGGCTCTACCTGCCACAATTGTTTTGTCTTTAGTTTCCTTTTTAAAAAAACAGTGGTTTCTCTTTTTTCTTTCCCTTCACATCTAATTAACTCAAGATTCAGTTTAACTCAGTTTGTTCCTTTATCTTCCACACTTCTGTTTTCTCTGCTGATTCTGCTGTGTTGTCTATCAAATCTATTCTGCTTTTCCAAGGTTTTCCCCTCCTAGCTCTTTCACTTTTTCTGAAAACCATACTTTTCTAGTGCAGTCAAACCTCGCATAAAGAGTGCCTCGCTTAAAGAGCAGAATTTTCTTTGAATGTTCGCTTTGCTTAACAAATAAAACCAACCAAAAACTTGCTTAACAAATAAATCGGGGTTCGCAATCCCCCCCCCCCAATTGGTCACTCACAATGGTGTTTTGCTTAAAGAGCAAACTCGCTTAAAGAGCAATCGTGTGGAACACATTATGCTCTTTAAGCGAGGTACAACTGTATTCCCTTGTTGATTCTGACCATTTCTAGGTAGAGTATTCTGAAGTGCTTTGCCAATTTCCCTCATTCCATGTAGCTTGCCTAGAGGCTGACTCTCCTTGCAATGGAACAATGGGGAATTGAAATTCCCAACCCTTAATTTTCTACAACCATTTGCTTCAGCTCAGTATGCTATCCAGACCTCTTTGTCAGCTACTTATTTGATTGAGGTTCCTGTGTCCTATTTTATTTTTCTTTAGAACGCACACAGGTATAAGAGAGTTCCACCAAAGGATGGAATTTTTGTGTTTTCTGTGGTGTATTGTGTCACTTACCAGCCGGCCCCCTCTGCTCTGGAAACCTCCTTAACCAAAGCCCCCAGAGGGTGGGCTGGCCGGCAATAAAGCTTTACAGCCCTTAGCTGCTTCTCATCTCAAGGAGGTTTAAACTGGTAGCGCGTTCAGAGGCTTGTGTGTGAATGCAATGCTTCTCTTACCCTTTTAGTCCAATGAAGACACGATGCTCAAGCAATGAAGGTTTATTGATCAGGTATATTGATCAGGTTCATAAAGCATAGGTCAGTAGCATAAGTCAGTCCAATAAACAGTTACAGTCCAGTATCCTTAGGTAACCATTCTGAAAAGAACAGAAAATCCCACAAGCCAAACTGAAGCCTTAGTCCATTGAGAAACAAAGACGAACTACCTAACTGTTCTCCAAAATGGAGAATTCCTGGTCTCTGTGTGTTCAGACTCCAATTGAAATCGCATTTTCTAGCTAGGCCTCATACTAGCTAGAAAGATAAGGAACACTGGCTGAAACACGGTTGAAAAACAAGCTGTCCATGAGACAGAGAGGGACACAGGATTTCTATGAGACCTATTTATGAGGCCTAGCTAGAAACTGCGATTTGCAAGCCTTGGGAAACATGAGAAAATGTGTCATTTCCTGACATATTGGTATGTAGTTTGAGTTCAGTGGCTCTCCTGACCAAATAGACATAGGTTGTAATTAAATCACAAAAAAGTCAACCTGATAGATCAGGAGTTCTTAATCTTTTTAAGCTGGGGGCTGGGTCACGCTCCCTCAGACAGCTTCAGGGGCCAGAGAGCCATTTTGCCCTTCCTCCACCACATGGCACTTCCTGGTGTGATGGAGAGCCACATGAAATGGTGCCAGGAGACGCATTCGGCCCATAGGTTGAGAATCACTGTGATAGATTGTCAAACAATCAGTTTCTATTACCTTCCACTGAATTCTCCAAACTGGTTGCTTTGCCTTCATACCATGTTATTTGACTTCTCTTTTATTTGATTTGATTTATTGAATTTGTATGTCGCCCATTCGACATGCGCGATTCAGGGTGGCTCACAGCAATATCAACACATCAACAGTAGAGTACAATAAAAGTAACAATAAAATATAACAGTGCAATAGAACATCATACAGTAAAATATAACAATAAAATATAGCAGTACAATAGAGTATCATACAGCAGCGGGAACATAGTTTTTATTCTTGTTTTTATTGGCCATCGACCCTCCAACAGCTATGTCCTCTTCCGCCAGGCGGGCGGGAGTTGACTTCTCTTTCTTTCTCTTCTAATCCTTAAATACAAATTTTCTTGGTTTTTTAAAGCAAGCATTCTACACTTTAACCCTCTCTGGCAACATTACAAGGGTTTCAGAGAGTAAACAAAACAAAAAGATCAAAAAAACTTGTGGCACTTTAAAGACTAGTTGCTGTATTTTAATGTTAGCTTTCATGGATCAAGTCCACCTCAGCAGACAGAAGAGTGAGGCTTCATGGCATCAATTTATACACATCAGGTACAAGGGACAGAATGATTAGCATAACAGTTAAGTATACAAATCAAGGGTTATGATGAACTGAGCCTGAGAGAGGAGGGACACCAGCTAAAACATTAAAGGCCGGCCTTCTGAGGTTGATCAGCTCCCAACTAGCCACATTTCAGCACAGACTGGCTGCTTTGTGTCTTCTTACAAAATGTTTTCCGGTAGGACAAAACCAAGAAAGCCTTAGAGAAACTGAAATAGAACCCATCCTAGTTCTAGTCTTCATTTCTTGACTTTGTCAACATTACTAAATAAGAAGAGATCTGAACTGCTGTCTTCTTCCTTGCATTCTTTGTTAAACTATTAAATGGTTGCCTTTTTGGTGGTTTGTTGATAATACACAACAGTTGTGCTATGTAAGATTGAATGTCTTCCTTGAGGACATATCCTAATTCCTGAGCAATTTTCTAAGGTGAATCTTGCAGATATAAGAGTCAGCAATCCAAATCCCTGAATTGTGCTCTCTAGCAGAGAAAGCATCATATATGATGGGGTGGCAGGATCTGTTCAATCAAACATAAATTTTTGAGTGCGCCAAGTTAAATATTGTACATTTCATGTTCCTGAATGTACTCTCTGCATATAGACATGTAAAATCCAATGTTAATAGGCCCATCTGAAACCTGTAAATTAATGGAAAGAAAGTGCTGTAGTAGCAAGTACAGCCCTGCTCTGTTTTCATCGCCCTCCTATATGTAGAAGGTATTTGTTGCAGAAAGCTTTCTTCTTTCTTGAATGTTCTCTAATTTATTTAGAGCCTTGGAGATCTGAATCCTACTGGGCGCCTCAAGTTTAAGAAAATCCAGACATTTGCCTTCTTTTGCAGGTGTGCTCTAGAGAACTTGCCTTCTTCATGCCAACAGTGTTGAAAATAGTGACATAATTAAATACAGTAAAACCTTGCATAAAGAGTGCCTTGTTTAGAGACTAACTCGCTTAAAGAACAGAATTTTCTTTGAATGGTTGCCTCACGTAACAACTAAAACCAACCAAAAACTTCCTTACAACTAAATCAGGATTCACAACACCACCACCACCCCAGAAGTCACAAGTGGTCACTTTCAATGGTGTTTTGCTTAAAGAGCAAACTCACTTAAAGAGCAATCCCATGGAACACATTATGCTCTTTAAGCGAGGTACTACTGTACAAAACTTCCATCCTTGTCTTTGCTCCCTCACCACACTTACTGAAGTTGCTACATATGTGCCAAGCTTCTGAAGTTTCACTTGTGAATTCTGATTAAATGAATTGGTATTGCATACATATATAAAAACCATCCATTGTCAATCCTGGATTCACATTGTGTAATGGACAAATATGTTACCAGGGGACATAAGATGTTAGATCCATTTCTCAGCTGGAGTTGTAAGAACACCCTGAAAAGAATAGAAGTCAGGAAAAAAACCTTTTGACTAAGTTTTAATTTCTCTTTATATGTTTCATATACTCACTCTCTCTCTGTAGATTGTAATTAATTGAACATTAGTAGTAGTGCAGTATTTGTAGGTCACACAAAAGGAACTGCAGAATGAACTCGCCAAAAGGTACCTTCATTTTGGCAGTTTCACATGTGGCCTAGACACAGAAGAAACAGTATTTGAAGATAAGTTGTTTTGCCTTCTTTGTAGAAAGTCCTAATCAGGTTCCATGAATCAATCAGACTCCTGAATTGTCTGAAAAAGATGCCAAACGAAGTTTTGGAACTATATCACTTGAAATCACACTTTTTCATAACAGTATTTAACAATAAAGATTCCTTGATAAGATTTATAAAGTGGCACATTTTAACTGATACAATACAACCAGCTTTGTGATTGTCTGTTTTCGTACATAAGCTATACATACTGAAATGGGCTTTAAGCCAATTTAATTGCACTTTGTTCCAATTTTGTCTATTTTTGCTTACACCCAAAGATTGTTAACTGGATTAGTGAGCTGGTTGAAAGCAACATGTATAGTGTATATTGTGTTATATTTATGATCTCAAAAAGTTTTAGAGATGAGCAGGTAAGGATGTGATTCTGTGTCCTTTGGAGGGATGAAAATAGCTTTATTCCTACATGAAGTCTGCCAGCTTATTTTTTCCATGTTCATTTCTTCTCCCTATATGTTTCCTATTGTGACTACTGTGAGGTGGACTTTCTCTTGTATTCCTTGAGTTTCAAGAGGTGGTGTTCTACTGTAATTAAAAATAACAAATTTTTATCATGCAGTCCTTGTTATCATTCTTAAAGATATCTGTCATTATAGACGTTTAGGGCTTGAGACCCTTTGGCTATCTATCTAAATGTTGTCAGAGCTCTGATATACTCAACATTTTTTTAACCTGGCCAAGTATGAAGTGAACTGTGGTTCAGTAACATCTGAAAGAGATGCATGAAGGTGAAATTCCACAGAGACACCTTGAAACTTTTTATCTGAATTCATCATCACCCAAATTATGTAGAATACTTACAAAGGGCTTGCATATTAATTATGTTATACATCCGTTATGTGTGCAGCATTTATTTTCAGCCTCTGGAATTCTAGAGAGGGTGTCAAACTATTTACATTTTCTGTTTTGATTTGGTTCTGTTTCATGCCAATTACTAGTTCAGTTGCATTTCACCGGGGGAGGGGGGGAGTGGTGGTGGTGGTCAGAAATCTGCATTATAGTGCTGATTTGCTTTTGCAGTTCTCTTATTAATAATTGAATAATTAACTTCTAGATGTCTGTAGCTGGAAAATTGAACAAGAAAATTAAGGGAAAACACATGGAAAAGGCTAGAGGTGTTGGCTTGATATAAAATGAACTCTGAAAATATCAACATCTGTAGAATAATCATTTAGCAATTATTTAAATCTGCTCACCATGTGGTGCATACCTAGACGTTATTGTAAGCCACCTGTTGGATGTTCAAGCCCTTTAACAAAATACTGCAATATGTCCCAAAAGTTGCCATACATAGGAAAATTGTAGCTAAATGTGCCTTTTGGACAAAATATTCATCCCAATATTAAATTGACTTCTGATACCATCTTTTTTGAAAATGGTATCTTCAGAATAAAACTTTGTTCATTTTCATTCATAATGGGTTAGTATTGATTTCCACACTCTGGCTTGAAGAATGGAAATAACATGCACTTGTTGGACCATGGTTCGTTTAGAAAGAGATATGCTGTGCCTACTTTGTTCTAAGAGGCTGTTGAAGACTATATTGAAACAACTTGCAGTTTAAAAATCTCTGGCCTTTTCCGTGTCTAGGTCAGACCTGAAACTGCCATAATGGAGGCATCTTTTTTGATGAGTTCATTTTGCAGTTCTTTTCACCCGACTTTATACATGGTGCATTGACAAATTGGCTTGATATCAAAGAACTGAACGGGAAAACTAATATTTTCCTGTTTCATTAACTTCTGTTAATACAGTATTTTGGATACTCTTTTTATATGAGAAATAATGGGGTTGGATCCAGAGTTGATGCTTAGTTGACGTTGCATTGGAAGTTATTGTTGGAATCTCCATTATAGAAAAGCAGCATTGCCTTATCTGGTGTTCTATTGAATGCCCTTAGTGGGTTGTCAAGGAAGACTGGTGGGCAGAAATGCGCATGAGGAAAATAAATTGTTTCATAGCATAGCTTCTTCTGTGTCTAGGCCAGATGTGAAACTACCAAAATGAAGGCATCTTTTGGTGAGTTCATTCTGCAATTCCTTTTGCCTGAGCTAGTGTGAGAAAGATTAGCTGGCAACAAAAGGTTGCTCTTACCAGGATACACCAAAATGTGGTTCAAAAATACCACAATCTTTGAGGAGGCTCTTCTTTTGTATCCCCACATCATAGTTAATATTCATTCTTAACCAAATTGCTAAACTACAAGGACTTTGAGATGTTACTGATACTACCCTGCACTGTAGTAAACATAGTCCAAAACGTGTCTTTAGATGTCTTTTCATTAACTTTAGTCACCATTTTTAAATCATGTAGCTGAAATTTAACGTTTTATCTTGAAATGTCAACAGTCTTAATCTATCTATGGTGTGACCCAGGGAGCATTGGCAGGAGAGTCTGTTAAAAAGTATTTTACTAACTTCATGGTCTGTGCTACTATTGTCTGATGGTGTTTGCAGTCGGTTACTGTGAACATATCAGAATAAGGGCTTTTATATTATGTTTGCATAATAAAACATGCAGGTGCAATGTGTAGTTCATGTAAGTTTTAAAACCATTATATTATCACTACTCCTTTTCCTTGAAATTTTGTAAGAGGAGATTTGTACAATCATCAGATGTTTGTAACATTTTTAAGCTTTAAAAGTTGGACTGGGAAATGAAGTTCTCACTCCTTCCATATTTCCTTAATTTCTTCATGCTTTAAATAAGTATTTATTATTGAACTAGCTGTTATATTCTTTTGCACCGAAATATATTATGACAATGCTATACTAATTTTCCTTTCTTGTCTTCTCTACAGGAGAGGAATAGAAACAAACAATAACTGTATGGAGATGGTCCTGCTAGAATTACAACACTAATGATGTAGACTTTGGAAATGCCTAATATGTCTAAGAAGACGTTATTAAAGCTTTGTTCCTGCTTAAGGTGACATCTTTGAACACTTAACACAAAATTGACTCTTCTTGTAATGGTTCTCATCAGTGCATCTGCCCTTATACTCTCTCACCAAACACACTTGAGAACTGTAACTTCGTCAAGCACTTTCTGTCCTGAAGCTTTTACCAGTATCTGCTGTCTTTTGTAATTATGCATCCTAGCTAAGGCACAGGAGATGGAACGAATGCAAGGATTCATTAACTCTTTGAATTTGTTAAATACTAACAATTAACCATCATAAGTGGTTCAATGATGTGAGATTCACATTGCTTCAACTTATTTTTCTTTGATGTAGTTTTTTAATTGTCAGTTTTTAGCTGTTCAGCAGAATTTAAAGCAAAATCATGCCATATTTAGTCCTGGAGTAAAACTCAAGTCTAAATGTTCATGTGGAAATTATTGTAGTGAACTTTAATATGGCAAAGCAACTTTGAGCTATGGTTTAGCCAAATGAATTATAACATGAAATTATATTAGAATGACATTTCCCTTGTTTCAGACTGTTTGGTGTAGAGAATATTAATATATGCAGCTTGGTGGGCCGCACCAGTTAATGCACATTTACTTTTTTTTCCTGTAACATGTATACTGAAAAAAAGTGCATTTGTCTGAGGAACTTTGTTTGCTACCACTCAATCTCAGTTTTGAGTACATGTACCTCAGTCTAAATCAGACTTTTTATGACCTTTATAACTACACTTAAAATCTTTAATTCCTATTTCTGGGTGTTTGCAAGCCTGAAAAGATTGCTATCATGAAAGTGAAAATTTACTCCTCTAGGTGATTCACTAGCTAAATAAACATAATTCTTGTTTTAGCAAGCATATACTCAGTTTCTCAGATTTTATTTGTTCCCAGCTCTGAATATAATGGTATTCTTTCAGTTCAAAATACTTTGGGAAATAAACGTTTATTCATGGTTTCAGTTTGTATGCTCTCATGGCTGTGTTTACATGTTATCTGTTAGTACTATATAATAAAAGCCTAGGTACCATATTCAACTGAATATATTCTATGCTACTTTTTAACTTTTTCTTTTGATGTTTTCATCACACTTCCACATGAATAAATGTAGCAGCCATTTTAGCACCATGAAATATGAAGCAGCTGCACTCTGGTGTCTTAAGATCTTTCTCTGTTTGGAAAACCAGTATGGAGAGAATTTTAAAAAGCTGTTATGTGAATGAATACATCTTTTAAACATGTCCATTTATATTGTGTCTGGAATGTTTGCTGACATCTATTAACTTTTGGGGGTTAGTGGAAATATTAGGGCCTGTTACTTTGGAAGGAGGTGTTATGATCTAGATGTGCCATATGTTTTGCATATGTTACATGCATTCTGCACATATACTGCTCTATTTAACAGGAAAATGGAAGGAGGAAGAGAAGGAATAATCTTCTGCAGAAGAGATTTTGTCTCCAAAGTATTGCCCAGTTAGTGTAAAGTGGAGGATGTCGCTAAAGAGAAAGCAAATAGACATGTCTCAAGACTAGTATATTTCTCTATCCTGCCACATTTTTGGGAGCAGACAGTCAAATCTAAAGTCTTGCTTAACTGGTCACTGGTCATACACCCCTCTTCTGCAACACACAGTAGGAGCGCCAACAGTAGCAAATGTTTTTGCTGCCAAATTTAGGAGGCCTTGTGACTTCCCCATCCTTCTCAGCTTATTGACAAGCAAATTTGCAGTAACTGTAGCCTGTATGTCCTTCTAAATGTCATAACATTGCACCCTAAAGTAAAAGCCTAGAAATATTCCTCTGCATTCTTGGATAGAAGCACCACAAATCACCTTGGGAATTGCTTACTTCCATCTGGTATTCCAGTAAATTGTTTGTTGCAATGTTTGTAATTATCGTATGTTTTAAGCTGGCTTTCAAATTTACCATAACCTATGTTTAGTTGCCATGTGTGAAAAATGGTTTCTTTGTGCTGACAATCTTACTTTGCTCCACAAAATAGACAAAAGACTGATCCATAATCATGCTAAAGAAAAAACCATTTGAAAATATATTAATTGTACAAGCAAAATTATGAAACTCAGTTGTTTGTGGAGAAGAGTGAAAGTAAACAATACATTGCATTTCAGTACCAGCAGAAGCCGTTGCCATTTGTCATACAAACAACTGGGAATGATTAAGGCATACATCACAGCACTCATTAAAGTATAAATCAATATATAAAGGCAAAAGGAAAAGCATAAATCATAATTATAGAATTGCAGGAAAACCTTGCTCTAGCATGTTGTCTGGTCCTAATAATCTTAAAATATTCCTAGTTTAAGAAATATTTCAGAATTCTTACATGTTTTCAGTTTTTAAAAAGTTGTGCAAAATATCAAAGATTCCTCATTCAAAATTTCAAAAATTGTTAAAAATAATAATCCATAAGCATTGATAAGGTGAAGGAAGGAAAAAACAGTGTCTTTTCGCAAAATATGACAGCAAAGTTGTGTTTAAAAGAAAAGTAATAGCTCCAAGACATGCATACCCAAGGTTCATAGGCAACTCAAGATTGCAGCAGGTGCGCCTACCATAACTGCATGAGAGCTACTCCTGTCAAGGCTTCAGGAAACAAAGTTACATTTAATTCTTCCTCTGCCTGGGTGGGATTTCAGCCTCTCCATTGACAGAGGGGTGGGTGGGTGGGTAGGGAAGCGGGGCGGGGCTTGCCTGCGACGTTAAATGTGCCAAGAGAAATGGCTTTGCATGCTTCTACAATTTTAGTTGTCCAGGAAGTTGAGGCCTTAATCAAAATTTCCCTTGTTCACTGCCATCCATCATAGCATTTGGGTAGGGGGTGACATAATTTATAGTGTGAACCTGGAGGTGCTTTAGACTTACACTGACTGCTTACCCAGCACATTGTTATGTGCATATAACGTATGTCTCTTGTATTACTAAACTTCACAGTGGGACTTTGTTTTCAATTGCTAGCCACTTGCTGCTTTAGAAAACAATGCGACAAACATGTACTGTTATGTACTTCACACGCGCTGAACCTCTGATGGTAGGATTTGATGCAAAGAGTTCTGCATAAAATAAAAAATCAGCCCATAATAAGTTGCTTTGGGTGTGTATATGAAGGTAATTAAAGCTGCAATCCTATGCATATTTAGTATGATTCCTTGGCACTTCTGAATAGAATTACACTGTGAGTTTTGAATTTGTTTATTTTGTTCTTAGCTGCACCGTGTAAAAGCAGTCCGCTGCTTGGCATTTGAAGTGTTTTCAAAAATTGTGAGTACAGTACATCAAAACCACTTGGTCTCTACACTGTTACCTTCTGTTAAATATGGGTGTTGGCAACCTTTTAAAGTTGGGGGCCAGGTCACTCTCCCTCCGACAATTGAGGGGGTCAGACTGGTGGTCCCCCTGCCGTAAACACTGGTGTAACCTTTTCCACAGCTGTTGTAAACACTTCTGCAGTTGCCGTAAATGCATGACAGCCATAAATGTGTCTGCTTCTGTTGGGAGCAGCAGTGGTTGGAATGAGGGCAGGGTCCTGATGATTTGGTGCCGTGGGACAGATTCGGTAGGTTGCCGACCCCTGGTTAAAGACAATACAGTTTGAGGTAAGCAAAGTAGAGCCTTTCAGTGGTTGGATTGCAACTCCCATCAGACATAGCTAGTATAGTCAGTGATGAGAACTATCGAATAACATCTAGAGGTTGCATGTTGCCCACCCGGAGGTAAAGAAAGACTTTTTTGAATGAAACCATCATTGTTTTCTAGCCATACCAAATATTAATAAACACCAACTGATAAGACCTTATTCCTAATGCCACAAGGCTCAAAATTTTGGAGTGGAAAAACACTATGTTTCAGTAACCAATGAGCTAAGTACTGCAGTAGAGGAAATTCCACTTGACACGGATGGGATATTTATAGGATTGGACATGACAGAATTAAAAAGCACGAGAGTTTTAACAAATATGACTCATGGATTAAACATAGTCCCAATGAAAAGACTTTCAAATTAAGGCAGCAGTAACTTTCTTTGTCAGATCTTTGGAACAGAACATATGTAGCTGGTTTCTTTAACTCCATTAACAAAAAGAACACATAATATGAAATCCAAGTATTGTAACACCTATTGACTGTAGTTACTGCACCTGCTTTTTCTCCTGAGGACTTGTGTACTGACTGTTACACTAATATACTTTGAAAACTATGGCCTTTGAAACTTGCTTCAGTTTCAAAAAAACAAAAGTGATGGATTTGCTGCTGGAAGTTAAATCTTTTGCCAAACTGCGTATAAGTTTGAAAACAGTTTGCTTTGCAATATCTCCAAACATAGGTGTGTAAGGTGGCTATTTTTTCTGCTAAAGGACTATCCAATGTCTTGTTATTTAAATCCTTAGTCACCTGATTTACTGTGAGGCACATATGTAAGGACACTTCCACATATGCAAAAAAATGATTGTACCTTGACTATTGTATGCTCGAAAGAGGCGGCTAGGAATCTACAGGTGCTGTACCATGCAGCCTTTCACAGTGATCACAGCTAGAGGCCACCTCAAGGCAGACTAAAATACACAGTTGGATTCAAGAACTGGAGATTACAGAAACAAATAAGACTCACTCCCAGGCAGTGAGTATCAGAGCGCAGTGTCCCATTTGCAAAAGAAAACCTTTTGCTTTGTAAATCTTGGCAAAAGATTTTTCTTTTTATGTTGATGAAATTGAACACCTGCTAGCATGAAGCAGAACCACTACTCAACTCTTAAAACAAGCAGACGTAGCTATCTTTTAATTTAATTTAATTTTGTTTTATTTTTATTTTTTTGTTAATCACATATGGTACATATGATAAAGTGAGGGGGAGGAGAACCACTGGAGGAAACTCAGGATATAAACGTAAATAATGCAAATAATAAATACATCCTGTTCTCTGTGTCCCCCATTGGAACAACAATGGCATAACATTCAACAACAAAGTACTGTCAATTAAAAATTCAGTATTTTTCTTCTTACACAGTAGCATGACTTGCTGCAAGACAAGAAAGAAACAGTTGCCCTTTTTTGCTGGTGTCAACTCCCCGCATAATATTATGCTATTGGAGTTACAGTGGCTAAAGTGTATAACAGGATCCAAAACAATAAATATTTGTCAATAAGTTACAACTCTTTGGTCATTCATGTTTTTATTTTACATTTGCATTTAAGACATTAAACGTCCAGTTGAACTAACATCAGGAACTATAATTGTGATGCCTCTGAATTAAATGCTATTCTAGTAACTGGTGTCAGCAAGACTGCAAACATGAGTGTCACCCTGACTCTTCCATGGTTTTCACTGGTGGCTGCTGGGTTGTACTGGTCCAAATCAACAGCAATAAGGCCAATTGTGCACCAAAAGACTGCATGCATGCCAAAGGGAAGAAAATTGACAACAACTGTGTTGTCAAATGTAAACCTTCCTAATGTGGGCATTATTTGTGCTCCTAATGTGGTTCCTAATGTGGGAATCTATTTGTGCTCCTTTCCAGTTCCCCAAAAATTCTGTAGAGACGGTTAGGATCTGGCTGTGGTTATTTCTGGTCAAAAATGGTTTCTCTTAGTATCTTAGTCTTCCCCAAGTTGAAAGAGGGTCTAAGGAGCCTTATAACATGGATTAGAGGAATAGGAAATGTTAAATTAAAAATAAAAACTTGCACAGAGTGATAAGAAGAACCCAGCGATTCATTATAGGTTAAAACTGCAGATAAAGAGCACGATAAAAGTATTAACATCTTCCCCGGAGCAAAATGTATAAAGATTGAAGAACAGTAGGTTTCTTTCACTCTTCTTCATAGATTTTGAGGGTCTTTGCGATGTGGTGTTGGAGGAGTTTTGAGAGTCCTCTGGACAGCAAAGAGAACAAATAGGTTGGTCTTAGAAGAAATCAACCCTGTCTGCTCCCTATAAGGTCAAATAGTAAAGATGAAGATGAAGTACTTTGGACATCAAATGAGAAGAAAGGATTCTCTTGAGAAGGCCTTGATGCTGGGAAAGGTGGAGGGCAAAAGAAGAAGGGTTCGGGCAAAAATGAGATGGCTAGATGGTATTGTGGATGCAGTGGGCACAGAGCTGGGCGGGCTGAGGAGGATGGTGGAGGACAGAGGTGCCTGGAAGACAATGGTCCATAGGGTCGCAAAGGGTCGGAATTGACTGCAACTGAACAACAACAAAAAGACTACGCTTCTAAGAAGCAAGTAATAGTTTTGCTCACATTAATTTAAAAAAAATCCATGCAAGTTGGTTTGCCAGAGCAACCTGTTAATGACCTTTAGATTCTGTTGAGGGGACGAAGGAAAAGCTTTATAACAATTTACCACTTTAATTAACCAGAAGATGGCAGTAGAGTAGGAGTTTCAAACTTCCTTAGAGTCAGTCAGAAGTGTATGCCCTTGATTTTAGGAAAACTGTTTAGATGCACATTCACTGCTGTAATAACAGTTGAAGACAGCTTTTAAAAAGAGAGGAATCAGTAAGGCAGTGGTTCCATTTTGAAGATAATATTGACTTTTAGATATTAACCTGCTAAGAAAATTGGTCCAAGATGGATTTGTTAATTTGCACTGTTTATTAGGGCTGTGTAAAGTTTGTCTAGTTTGGTTTAGAGGCCAGTCTGGGACTTCAGAATAGATCTTGATCTAGTCCAGAGTGATTTGTTCTCTGGGCCAGAGCTGATTTATAAACACCCTTTGATTTGCATTGCAAAGCCAAAATAGACATTCTGTTCTGGTTTTGTGCTGATACAAATGATATTTAAATATACGATCTACCCTAAAGAGGGTTCAGACTTCATGAGTTTTAAAATTTAATTTTTTAAAGAAAAGGATGGATCAATCTGTGCCCTATTAATTTCTATCTATGGTCCAAACACAAATCTATAAATCTGGAACTGAATTTCACTATTCCACTTCGGATCTCATACAAATTAACCTGAAGTGGGGCAATTTGGCTAGTAATTCATCCTTTGGTGCACAGCCCCATTGTTTATAATTTATACAGCTAGAGAGAGGCCTTAAAATGGGCGGGGTTGTGTAGCCCTCAAAATGCTGTTGGATTGCAATTCCTAGGAGCCATAAGCAGTGTTCCAGTCTGGCCAAGTTATCCTGCTATGGTAATAGAGTAAACCATACTGCCAACAACTCAACACCAATCATCAGGTGGTGGTTAGGTAACCTGACAACCCTGAGGACTAACAGCCTTGGATGGCAAAGTCCACAGGGAAGGGTGATAGTACCCATGTGGATTAAATCCCACTTGCATCCATCTTGATGTTGGGCAGCAGTTTCATCAGTACTGGCCTGGGGCTGATGAGGATTTTGCCAAAGGGGTCAGGACCAGACAATGACTCACGCAGCTGGATCAGTGGTAAGGGTCTCATGATGTGATGTGGAAGTCAAATGAAAGGCTACTGCATTATATTATCAGGAGAGTCTTCATGGCTGATTGCCATGAGGATCGCCAATATTCAGAATTGAATATGGCACAAGAAGAAGAAGAAGAACCACCACCAGTGTAGCAAACAGTGAAAAAGCTCAATTGGTAGGACTGCACTTTGCCCACCTTTGATTTAAGCAATCAGTACTTAAGGTAGAAGACTTCTGAGTTGAGAGCCATGAGAAAGCTTCTCAAGGGTTGTGGAAGCTGGAATACTGGACATGCTGAAGTACTGTTAGAATAATATAAGGCAAAATCAGATGTTTGAAATAACAGTTCAGTGAATCTGACTACGTATGTATTTTTCAAGGACTGTCACCCAGGAAATAGTGAAAATGTTTCCTCTCTTGCTCCAGAGGGCAGAAATAGTCGGTTTTCCTGGATCTTGAATGATCCCGGTTTTATTTATTTCTATTTAGAAACAGGATTGCGAGTTTGAAATGAGTTGCTTTGACATTGGTTAAGGAATTTACAGAACATTCTTAAGGGACTGAAATGGTGTGTTCTGCATTCATCTGCACAGGAAACAAGTTCAACAAACAGACTTGTTATAAAGAAAAGGTGCTGAGCAAAGCAAATGGTTTATTTCAAGAGTCTTCCTTCCTGCAAGCATGGGGCCAGTCCAGTTGTTAGGCAGAGGGAAACACTTGCTTCAGTTGGCAGGCGATGGGTGCCGTGGGAAGCAACGACAACCTCACTGCTTCTGCTGGAAGGCCAAGTGATGTGTTCCTTAAGACCTTCTCTGAGCCTCTTAAGATAACTTATTGTTTGTTAGGTGGCATGTGAGAATGCTGTCTTAGCACCAGGGTTGAAGGGAGACTCAGTGCTCAGACTAATTCCTAATGTTAGAATGTCAGGAATGGGGGGTAGGGTGGGATCCTGTCTATCACCTCCAGCAGCAAAAATGTGAGAGATGAAATAGATACATTCAAGAAACTGATAAACAGCTGCATCACCTTCTCATAAATAAACATTTTTGCTAGACCTTGCACAAAAGAATCAGGGAGTGCTATAGCATGATATCAGAGAGAAAACAAAACAAAAATGTTGTACCACTTTAAAAACTAATTGTTATATTTCAATGTTAGCATTTGTGGATCAAGTCCACTTCGTCAGACATCCTATATCAGGATGTTATAAGAGTATATTCCAGATAGAATTGGTTCAGTTCAGAAGAGTAGCGTGCCTTGGCGGGGCCCCGTATAAAAAATTGTTTGAGGACCCTTAGGAAGGGTAAAGATTTGTTTCGCTTACGCACGTTGGGGACCCCCGTGGCCCGTGGCCCCCGTATAATTGATACGGCAGATACGGCGGTAGCTATGCCTCTGCTTCAGTTCAAAATACTTAACCTTTTGATCTAGGCTGTTACTAACTTCTATCCTCTGTTTCCTACTATCAGTTCAAATACTTGGCCCTCCAATGTAGCTTGTTGCTAATCTCTATCCTTTGATATTTTTGGTCAAGGAAAATACTCATGTTCATAAACAAAACACAAATTCACATTCTCATCTCTTAAAACAAAAGAAGAGAATTGTCTACTTACTGAGTTAGATATTGGTCCAAATGTTTTAGGCTTTGTAAAATCAGTTTGGGAGCATACAGGCCTCCAGATATTATCAAGCTGGGAGCTCCAGTCAGAACTTGACAACTGGAGTGCTACATCTTGTTTTTGAGACTTTTTTTTCCTCTTACCAATGTCTTTTCATTCCTAAGTCAAAGTTTCACAAGTACTGAAAACAACAGAAATACAACCCTATACCAGAGGTGGCTGAAGGGCCAAAGAAGTATTCCTTTCGACCTTAACAAAGAGCTGCACACTTTTGCAGCAATGTCACCTATACTTGTTGTCAAAGGGGAACAAACTGCAGATTTATTCAAGTACAGGTACTGTATTTAATAACAGCTTGCCAAGAATGTCTGCACGCTTTCAAACGGAATTTTTCTTTGTGTCTTTTGATATTTAAAGAGCTATAATTATAATGGCAAAGCTTTGAATTCTCCCTCCCCTTCCCCCTACTCCCCCCCCCCTCTTATCCCCTTATAGCATTATGGACCAATCCAGCATTACAGGCAAGCTAATGAAAGAACCACACATTCCTTTTATATTTTGTATCTTTTATAGTTTCATTTGTTTGGATAAATGCAAAACAGTTAATGCTATAAAGAAAGCATAATGATGTATCTCTCTTCTCAATTGCCTACTGTTGATGCCAAACTCCTTCAAAATGCAAGAAGATGCTGATTTTTGCATGTTCCAAAAGATTTATTTTCTGAATTCAAATATAATTTTGATTCTTCTCTTTATGCTCATGTTTTGCAATGCTATATTCTTCTTGTTTTAGGTACTGTACTTTTAGCAGTGTAATGTAAATAAAGAACACAATAAAGCTAAGTAGATATGTTGTTTCCCCACTCCCTATATTGAAACTAAGTTATTAGTTTGTCAAAATTCAAACAGAGACTGAGGACAAAGAAAATCAGTTATCTTAAGGGGAAAAAATGAATTCCCTTCTCTGAGATCTTTGCAAATGAGGGTCGCCAAATAGAACTTAAATCTTAGGGACCTCTATTGTTTGACACAGATCTGTGTCAAAATTGTACTACAATGATGCCTGGTCTACTTAAGGACTCGTAAATCAGATTAAAGGGTGATTGAGAAGATACTAGGTCACTGCATGCAATGATAAGGCAGAGAAATGACTGGATGTCAAATTAAAGTTTATGCTCCTCTGCTGTAACCTGAGGATTCCTGGCCCTGAGTGAATGTCAAGGATGATCTGCAGATTTAAACATCTTGACTTATCTAAGTCTTCTCTAATAAGCAGGTTTAAAGTGCAGTCTGGTCTGATTCCATGCCAAGTCAAAATTTAATCCTTTCATAGCCAAGGCAGGCTATGAAATATAGTTGGACAATTTACACCCCTCTTGCTTTATGACCTCATCTTCCAGCCTGACCAACCAATTGAAGAAATGTGCAATATTGTATATCAACATACAGGTACCTTTTATTCCAACAGCCAGTTTTGGAATAAGTGCAGCAGTACATGTAAAGAACACTGGGAGGTTGGGTGGATGAGCAAGAGAGACAGGAAGCTAAGGCAGATCTGCAGACATGCATTTTCTTTATCCTAACTCATCTCTGCGGAAACATCAACTTAATATCTCCACATTTATAGTCAGTATTAGCATAAGTGCAGTTCTGTATTTAAAGTAACTTGCCTATGCTCTGTTGCAGAACCCAGAATGGTACTTTCATGCCTTGTTGTGCTGCTGATTGATGCCCTACTATTGGTTTTGAGGACTCCACAGAGTAAGTAGGAGAGTTTACTTTATGCCTCTGCAAGTGGATTGTAGAATTCTGATTGTTTTAAGGTAAAAAAAGTTACTATAATTAAAGTTCCTTTTAAAAAATGATAGCTAACTATTTGGGGAGGGACTTGAACTTTGACTCTCACTAATTACTTTTAATATGAAATTTCCATGCTCTATGCCAGGGGTACCCAAACTATGGGCTGCAGACCAGATGAGGCCCCTGGCACCAATTAATTCAGCCCATGCTGCCCACACCGCTCTCAGAAGTGGAAGTAAAATGCACATGCATGTTCACAAAATGCTGCCTGTGGCTGTTGTAAATGTGTTTACAAAAGCTGCAGGTCATTTGCGGCAATGTTCTGTGCACTCACATGCATGTTTTACTTCCACTTCTGGGTGGGAGGAATTACGTGACTGGCATGCTCTACCACATGACCGGCCCATGGTCTGAAAAGTTTGGGCACCCCTGCTCTATTCAAAAGGTTGTATACTTGTGTGTGTGTGTTGTTGTTGTTTTTTTTTTTTTTGGGGGGGGTGTTGTTTCAAGAAAATATAAAAACCAGAAAACAATCATTTTCTTTTTCTTACACTATAAGAGTAATACTAATCAACACAATAGGAATTTGCATTAGTCCTCCTGGCTAAAGATTTTTTAAAGCATGGAAACAGTGTATAGGATCACATTCTTATTACCTGAATTACAGTTTATAAGAAATGCTTATCTTAGAGCAGGTAGCCAACCTATGCCCTGTGGGGCATAATCTGGCCCCTGCCTTCGCTCCATCCACTGCTACTGATGGAATTGGTCAAAGACATGTTTACAGCAGCCGTAAATGGTGCCCCCCCCCAGTCCAGCCCCCTCAACTGTCTGAGGGAACATGACCTGGCCCCTAGTTGGTGACCATTGTCTTAGAGGGTTCTGATTAACAACTGTGCAAAATGATGTTTCTGCAAACATTTGCATTTAAAGGAGCATCCTTTACTTCTGTCTGAGTGACATTTCTATTACGAGAAGAATTAATGTGAGTGAACAGAATGTTGGTAACTCGTGGATAAGGTGGCTATCCTAAAATCTTGATGTTTTCCAACTCCATAGATTTCAGTCAAACAAAGCTATTCTTTTTGTGTTTGTAAATACTCAGTGCCCATACATCTTTCCACAACAAACTAGCTCTCTCTGAAAAGCAGACAAATGATTTTGTATGTCTGTATTCAGTTTCCGTATTCAGTATCTAGGCATGCCTGTGACATGTCCACGGAAACATCTGCAAACACAGACAGAGATGAGCAATGAACCCTAGAGTTGGATATGACTGGCTTTCGAGCAAGGGTGACTTTTACCCTTACCTGTTCAGTTTCTCTGTGATTGCACATACTATTGACTGAGGTCAGTGGTGGGATGTCAAAACGTTTACTACCCCACCGTGATATCATCACAGTGTGGGTGGAGCTAATGTCATGATGTCGTGGGTGAGGCCAAAGAAAAAAATAAAATAAAAAATAAAATAAAAATAAGCACACACACACACACACACACACACACACACACACACACTTCAACCCATCCACCCACCCACAGCACAAACCCGTAAATAAAATAAATAAATAAATAAAATAAAAATTACATTAAAATACACCCACCCACCCACCCAAACATAAATCAACCCCCACCCCCCAAACACAAACCCGTCACTTACCTGTTAGTATAAGTGCCTGGGCAGCACCATGTTGCAAGATGGATATGGTCATCATACTAGTTCTCTAGGATAATATGCCTTAATGTAAATGTAAAACAGCTATACCTCCTTAAGGGTTCTCCAATTGGAACAGCAATTGAAACAGCACAGGTGTAGCTTATTGATGAGGTAACTCCAAGACTTTGCTTAAAAACCCCAAGCCAGGCCTGCCGGCCGCCAGGCCTTTTTAGGAACTGTGGTAGTACATCAATATAGGTAAAGGTATTAAATACACATTAAAATACACACAGACACACCACATCCAAAGGTGAGTCACTTACCCTGGGGAGCAGGCTATAGGGAGCTTCAGGCTAGCAGCTTCTCTTCCTCCTCTCCGCTTGGGAGGACAGCAAGGAAGCCGTGCATACGCGCCAAGCACTGTAGGCATGCATGCACACCAAGTGCTTGGTGCGCGTGCACAGTGGGGGAACCAGTGAAAAAGTAAGCCCCAAAGGTGGTTCCCCCCAAAAGCTGCTACCGGTTCTCTGGGACACTGGGGAAAGTTACTACCGGTTCTGGCGAACTGGTGGGAACCTGTTACATCCCATCACTACTGAGGGTGATATTTTGCCCCAAAAAAGAGAAGAATGAGAGAAACCCCATAGAATATAGAAATATAGGACAAATTGGAAAATTCAAATTCCAGAAGTTGTTTAGAACTGTTTTATTTAAATTATTTTGAAAATTACTTCAGATCTCTTTAAAATATATTGATAGGTTCAGTTGTTCACAACTACAGTGCTAGATAGTGTGTAGTTGCCCTGCTTCATTCATAGAATTTCATAGCAAGTCTAGCCAACTCTGGTACAGTATATTCTTATAATTCTCTTCTGTTCTTCCACCTCATTTTCCATGGGGTAGCTGCATGATGCTGCTTTATAGGTAGTAGCCCTCTCTCTTGAAGTGCCTTAAGAGTAAAGGTGTCTCTGCTCTACAGTTTTGCTACCAGTTTGAAATTGCTAACTGCAATGGTTCTATCCTGCAGAATCTAGGATTTATTGTTAAGTGGAATACTTAGAATCCTATGCTAAAAATTTACAGTGCTTACCTCACAGGAGTGCTTTAGGCCTCAATAGCTGATAATGTCAAGTACCTCACCAACCAACAAATCTCAGGTTCTGTAGGATGAAGCCATGACAGACAGCATAGTATCAAATTGCTATAACTTTGTACTCCAGATTTACCTTTGTAGTACAAATATCGGACCAGAAGATATTCCTCTGCTTATTATTTCCTCTTCTTATTTTCTTTACTTTATCCTCTTTTTATATCAGAAACTGGAAAAACCAGAATATACAAGTCATTCTGGCTGAGGTTGTAGCAAGCTCCTCTTTAGTCCCAGATGAATATGCTGCCACCTTGTTTGTTTGTTTGTTCATTTGTATGTATCCCTCCCATAGTGAAGGAGGAACCACTTCACTATTCTGATTCTTATTCCCAATGGTCATGGAGGTGGAAGAGGTGAGCTGGCTGTGAATGAGCACCTTGTGAATATCCTCAAAGCTGTAGCAGTCCATTGCAGTCCCAGTGTCAAATCCTGCATGTCTAATCTCTTACGTGCCGAACAAGATGGCTTCAACATCATAGTGTGTTGCAATCTGGCATCTACCTTAAACAAATTAATGCCAATGGCATTTCTCCTGAAAACATTTTCGGGGAGGGGGGGAGTATACTCAGACACGAGTAGACGCCACCACTGCATCCTTCCCATCTGGGATATTTTCCCTCTCTGGGTAGTGTACAACATAATAATAATAAAAATATTTACAATAAAAAAGTAGACAAATTGAATAAAATTATAAATATCAAGAAAGCAAAAATAACACCCACCTTAAAAAATGCCAGAAACAAAAAAACAAAAAACCTGAATTTTTTGGAATAGTAGCCGTGTTAGTCTGTGGTTCAGGCATCTCAGAAAACAAAAGAAAACAAAATAAACCAAATAAAATAAAATAAAAAACACAGTAGCACTTTAAAGACTAACTGCTATATTTTCACTGTTAGCTTTCGTGGATCAAGTCCACTTCATCAGACAAGGAATGAAACTTACAGGCATGTTCTTATATACCAAATTCAGGAGGTCGATGGGAGAAGGGTTGGTGTCAAGCAAGATGAGAGGCAAGCAAGCACAAGAATGCAGTTTCACCCAGCCATTAGCAACAAGGGTACCTTCGAGGCAGTGGCTACTGTTCGAGAAGGGTCTTTGCCGCCCCGCCCCTCCCTGGTGGTCAGGTCGGAAGACAACAGTGTGGAAGATGGGGATTGGTGATTTTGTATTTGGGGGGAGGAGTTTGAATGGAAGAGAGGGTGCGGTGTTCTGGAGAATTCTTGTGGGTTGGGATTTGGTCGGGTGCGGACGTGCTTTTTGTATCGGGGAATCTTTGTAGGCCATGTCCAGAAAGAGAGGGCAATCGGCGGTCAGCTCTGAAGAGTTGGCTTCCCAGCCAAAGGGGGCCAGGGAGGCGGTGGAGGAGTCGTCTGAGGAGGAGTACGAATTAGGGTCCTTTGACGACAGGGTGAGGGCCCTAGAGGAGGAGGCGGGGGGTGGAATGGAGGTTCCCCGTACGCAGAGTGCAAGCACCCGACGAGGAGGTAGAAAGGGGAAAGGTTCGTGGCGGGAGGCCATCAGGCAGCTTGAAGAAAGGCTTTTGCTGCTCGAGGGAAAGAAAGGGGAGGCTCCTCAGTCACAGGAGTTGCTGGGGCCTTCGACTGTGGAAATGGAAGCGGAGGCCGTTGGGTCGGTGGGCCCAGTGGTTTCAAGCCACGGCGAGGCGGGCCGGAGAGATTCCTCGGCGGAAACGTCGAGCGATTTGGGAGGCGGCGCAACAAGTTCGGCCGAGACGGCAGACGTGAGCGCTTTGGCGCAGAGTCAATCGGTGTCGGTTCGGGGACTTGGTGAGTCTGGGGGCTCGGGAACTTCTAGAGCGACTCAGAGTGATTGGGGGTGGCCGTGGGGCTGCCCGTGTGGCCCTCAGAGTTGTGGGGCTAGGGAGGGGGTGAGTAGGACGTCCGGGGAACAGGGAATGGGTGCGGTGCCTCCGTGGGGGGCGGGGGCGAGACAGTCAGGAACTGATAAGAATGGGCCGGCTACTCTTGAGAAGCAAGACAAGGGGGAAGGGACCCGGGGTCCCGGACCCGTAGCGGTTGGGGGACAGGAGAGTGGTGCCGGCGGTAAGGGGATGGAGAACCCAGTAGTTGCGGCAGCCGAGAAGAATGGGGGGGTTGGTGTCTTTGGGCGGGAAGGTTTTGGCGGGAGGAGATGTGGGGTCGGCCGCGCCTGCGCGCAAGAGGCGCTGCCCGTTTGGTGATCATTTGTCTCAAGCGACCAAAGACAAGATTTTAAAAGGGGAATATGTGGATTTGTTTTCCTTGCTTAACCGGGAGGTGGATGTGAAGGAAGCAGAGAAGTTGGATGAGAGGGAAAAGGAGCTGGTGAAGAAAAAGAAACCTATTAGGAATTGGGGGAGCTGGCTGCCGGCTTATTTGATTTACATGGGGGTCATTATTTATGAAAGGCCGGATAGGGCGCTTTCGTTGTTGAAATATTTGGACATAGTGTACAGGGCGTACACGGATTTTGCGGGGGGGTCATGGATGAAATATGATGAATTCTTTAGATCTTTGGCTCAGCAGGAGCCGGACATTAGGTGGGATGAGCCTCATTCCATGCTTTGGTTGCAATATCTGGCTCCGGCCAGGCCACTGTTGGGGGAGAGGCACGATAGTGGGCATATGGTGTTACGTGGACCTCCTTTGACGCCCCCCCCGGGTTTCTGGGGGGCAGCTGGTTCAACCCAGGCTGGTCTGCTGGGAGTTTAACTCGCATGGATATTGTGCCCGCAAGCAGTGTAGGTTCAAGCATGGGTGTTCGCAGTGTGGCGGCACGCATCCGGTCACAGCCTGTGGCCGGGGGAGAGGAGGAGCGACGAGAGGGGCACAAAACCAGGGTAGGCCTGGGGGGCAAGGACCTCCTGGGTTCAATTTACCCCAGCCCAATTAATTTGGAGAGCTTGGACCATTGGCTGGCGTCTTACCCTAGGAGGCAGGACGCGGAGCTGTTAGCAAACGGTTTTAGATTTGGTTTTCGTATTCTGGTGGTTGGGGGGGTGAAGGGCCCATCGGCAGAGAAGAATCTGAAGTCGGTTAAGGGCAACGAGGAACAAGTGAGGGAAAAGATCAGGAAGGAAATGGTGTTGGGCAGGATAGTGGGGCCCTTCCGATCATGCCCTTTGGAGGGGCTGCACATTTCGCCTCTGGGGTTTGTCCCGAAAAAGGTGCCAGGGGAATACCGGCTCATTCATCACTTATCCTACCCGGAAGGGGGGTCGGTGAATGATGCCATTCCCGTAGAACTGAGTTCTGTGAAATATGCTTCTTTAGACGAGGCGGTGGCTATGATCAGGAAAGCGGGAAAGGGGGCGTTTCTTGCGAAATGTGATGTGAAAGCGGCGTTCAGACTGTTGCCTATTCATCCTGAGGATTTCAGATTACTAGGTTTTGTTTTTGAAGGGGGTTTTTATGTGAATAAGGCCTTGCCGATGGGCTGTTCGATTTCTTGTTCGTTGTTCGAGAAGTTTAGTACGTTCATACAGTGGGTATACTCGACTAGGGCGGGGGGGGGGTTTATTACTCATTATTTGGATGATTTTTTGTTATGTTCTGGAAAAGGGGAGAAGCATTGTTTGGGGCAGCTGAAGTTGTTTCAGGAGGTATGCGAGGAGTTGGGGGTACCGCTGGCGCATGAAAAAACGGAAGGGCCGGCGCGTAAGCTTTCATTTTTGGGGGTAGAGTTAGACGCGGAGCGGCAATGCTCCCGGTTGCCGGAGGATAAGTTGAGGGACTTGAGGGACAGAATCAAGGTGATGAAGAGTAGAAGAAAGGTGTCGCTGCAGGAGTTGCAGGTGGTCAGGTCGGAAGACAACAGTGTGGAAGATGGGGATTGGTGATTTTGTATTTGGGGGGAGGAGTTTGAATGGAAGAGAGGGTGCGGTGTTTTGGAGAATTCTTGTGGGTTGGGATTTGGTCGCCCGCCCACCCGCCCTGAAATCGAGATGGCAGTTGTGGTCGCAATATTTTGGGCCGGGCAGGAATTTTTGGGTCTCAGCAAATTGGCCGGGCTGAGTCCTTTTTCGCCTGCCTCATCTCGAAGAGTAGGGGTTTTTGGGGCGACAGTTTTGTACGGGTTTGGGCGGAAAGCACGGGGGGGAGGTGTGGGGGGTACACCTTGTGGGAGGGGGGAGGATTTTGGGTATGGGCGGGGTTATGCTAATTTGGCCCAACCCAAATCTCCCCCCGGAGATTGACCCCCCCCCTGTGCTTTGCTGACCCCGGCGTTAGGGTTTGTTATATTTTATGTCACTTAATAAAGTGGCCATGTTTTTTCCATATGGTTGTCTTGTGTCCTTGTTTTAGGGGGGGGGCTGGGGTGGCAATAGATTATTCAGATAAACTCTAAAAGACTCCCTTTCAATCTCAAGGTTGCTGAGTAAGCCCACTATGGTATCTGATCAACTTGTGACCTGCATTTGGGGGAGGGGGGACTCCTGTACCTGGTTACTTTCTGTTTTACTAAAGAGAATTGGCAGGAAAGTTGTAATATAAAATCATATAGCAATCTCTGGATCAAATTTGATAATGTCCCAGAAACCCTTCACTAATATTTAGCCCCCTGTGATGGGTATCTAACAGATGGATGTATTTGATTTCTGCTGTCTTCCTTTCAATCCTAGTTTTGTAATTTATCTGTTCCAGAATTGCAACTTTCAGGTCTTGGATAGAGTGTCCAATTAGATTGAAGTGGTTTGAGACAGGTTTCTCCGTGTTGCCATTCCGGATATCTGATTTGTGTCCATTAATCCTTTTGCGTAAAGATTGTCCTGTTCGTCCTACATAAAGCATGGATGGACATTTCTGGCAAGAGATGGCATAAATCACATTGGCAGAAGCACAAGAAAAACTGCCTTTAATGTTGTGTGTGGTGCCATTGGGTCCAGTAATACTGTTTCCAGAGTGAATGTGGGGGCATAGTTGACATCTGGATTTGCAGCAGGGTCTAATTCCCATATCTGCTCCACTTCTATGTGGTCTGTTGTGTGTCAATAGTTGTTTGAGATTGGGGGGTTGTCTATAAGCGAGTAGGGGTCTGTCACCAAGGGCTTTGGAAAGTGAAGCACTCTTGTCTAAGATGGGTTGGAGATCCCTCATTATGCATGTGAGGGGTTTGAGTTGGGGGCTGAAGGTGACAACCAGTGGTGTATGATTGCTTTCCCTTCTGGGCCTGTCTTGTAGTAGATCACTCCTGGGTATTCGTCTAACCCGGTTGATTTGTTCTTTAACCATATTGGATGGGTATTGTAGTTTGAGAAATGCATTTTGTAAGTCTGTGAGCTTGGCATCTCTATCGTGTGGGTCTGAGCAGATGCGATTGTACCTGAGAGCTTGGCTGAAGACAATGGATTTTATTGTGTGTTCTGGGTGGAAGCTGGAGGCATGCAGGTAGGTACATCTGTCTGTGGGTTTGCGATATAGTGTGGTACTAAGATGTCCATTTTGTAATTTCACAGTTTGGTATATAAGAACATTCCTGTTGGTATATAAGAACATGCCTGTAAGTTTCATTCCTTGTCTGATGAAGTGGACTTGATCCACGAAAGCTAACAGTGAAAATATAGCAGTTAGTCTTTAACGTGCTACTGTGTTTTTTATTTTATTTTATTTGGTTTATTTTGTTTTGTTTTGTTTCAAAAAAAAAACACACCTATTGTTGACATAAAAAAATCCTAATGCTTGGCCTTTGGCAATATATCCCCAAAAGACTATTTTAAAAGGAATGATTTTAGTTTTTTTAAGAGAGTTTCACAAAGTTGGTGCTGCCACTAAGAAGGGCTCTTCTCCGAGTCATGGCCTTTCTTGCTAATCTTGGCGTCAGCACCTGGAGCTGCGCCATCTGGGAGTAGCTAGTGATGTGGGTTGATGTTCTGAGGGGAGTGCCTTAAGAGTATCCAATGAAGGTCTGTAGTAGCTTCTTCTTCTGTGACTAGGCCAGATGTGAAACTGTCAAAATGAAGGCAACTTTGGGTGAGTTTATTCTGCAGTTCCTTTCATCTGACCTAGTGTGAGAAACATTAGCTGGCAACACAAGGGTGCAGTTACCAGGATATGCTCGATTGTGGTTCAAAAATACCACAATTTTTTGAGGAGGCTCTTTCTATGTACCTGAGTATTGAAGATGACGACACAAGATTTCTGCAAATACATACAGACAAATGTAAATCACATTTCTTAGTTTATTCACTGTTGTTTAATGATGGCCTGAAACCAAGAAAAACACCCTACTATCGGTCTGTTATGAGCAGCTTCAGCGTTTCCTTACATTCATTCATCTTACACATAACTTCATAAGATGAAGTCATTTCTTCCCTGATCTAAAATTTATACTCTGCCAACACGCCTTTAAAAAGACAGCTGTTACTATCATCTCTGAATCCTTTCCAACTTAACAATATCCTTCTTGAACTGTGGCCACTCATACACTGACGTACTCCACATAAGGTCTTAATACTGCTGAATTTGAACTTTCCAAGTCTAACAAAGGATGATGTCAGAACATAAAATGACTTGATGGGTTACCATGGGGTTCAGTAGCTATATAATAAATTAATTTAAAATTGTAACAAATCAGTCTAATGTAAAATGCTAAATACTGTAGCTCACTTGGACTTCTTTATTTTTTGTAATTATGATTTCTACTCTGTGGCTTGCTTGTGAAATATATCATATAGAAGTGATCCATACACCTATTTCAATACTTAATTTAAACCTTTTTTTAAAATATGGTCGTAATTATAATTTCCTCAAGATTCTCAATACAGGGAGTAAAAATAAAAAGAATGTTATGTATGTTTTCTCAGTAAAAGAATGTGAATTAGCTGACATGTTATCAAGAGCTTGGAAAAATACCAGTACAGTCAAACCTTGCATAAAGAATACTCGCTTAAAGAGCATAATTTTCTTTGGATGTTCACTTCGCTTAACAAATAAAACCAACCAAAATACTTGCTTAACAAATAAATTGGGGTTCGCATTCCCCCACCAGAAGTCACAATTGGTCATTTACAATGGTGATTTGCTTAAAGAGCAAATTCACTTAAAGAGCAATCATGTGGAACGCATTATGCTCTTTAAGCAAGGTAAAACTGTTGGCTTGCCTGCACACTCAGAAGGGGTGTGTGAGAGTCATAATTCAAATTAAAAACAACTGCAGCAATTCACCCCAGAATTCCCTAGCCAGCATGAGCTATGATCATGTTGGGTGGAGAATTTTGGGAGCTGTAGTCTTTACTTCTGACTTCAGCTGATTTAATCCTCAGTTGTTTTCCTGGAGTGCCATGGGAACTGTAGTTCAGAGGACAGCACTCAGGGGCTTATCTAGCAGAGAATAAAGTGATATCTGGACTAAACAACTGTATCAGTTTGAGACCATATCAACTATAATGGTTCTATCTAAAATAATCTTTGCATATGCAGTTTGGTGAAGTAATTAGAATTCTCTGTTAGAAACCTCTAGTCAGTGCCCTCTTCTCAACTATGTTTCACAAGGTGCACTATAGGAAGAGACACTGAGGATTAAAATCAGTTGACATTTCTAGTAATAGTAAAATTGTCTGATTCATTAATACCAAAATTTGCTTCTGGCGGCTTACAGACAGAGGTAATGGAGAATTGTGGGGTTTGGATGGTGAGAGTTTCAGCGTTGTTTGTGTAACAATCCTGTTACTGATGGGTAGAACTTTCCAGTCTACACATAGGTGGAACTGCACCTGAATCCAGGATTTTAAGCTTGCCTTCTCACATCTCCTGATCTAAATCTAGGCTGTAAGTAAGGGTCTTTCAAATACCACGTGACCATTTTAAGGGAGAGGGGGTCGACCAAAAGTCACAGAAAGTCACAGGGGAGGAGGGTTCGGCGTGAAGTCACATGACTCCAAAAGTCGCCACGGCGAGTGGGCGGTCAAAGGTCACAGAAAGTCACAGGGGGATGGGGGTTAAAAAGTGGCCTATTTTGGTTCATGTTGTATTTGAAAGGCCCCTAATGTAGCGCATAGCCAAGTAACCACTCCAGTCATCATCTTGTCTTTTAAAAGTATATTGTAGTACAGTTGTACCTCACTTAAAGAGCATAATGCATTCCACAGGATTGCTCTTTAAGCGAAACACCATTGTAAATGACCGATTGGGGGGGGGGATTGTGAACCCCAATTTATTTGTCAAGTGAGTTTTTGGTTGGTTTTATTTGTTAAGTGAAGCAAACATTCAGAGAAAATGCTGCTCTTTAAGTGAGTTACTCTTTAAGTGAGGCGCTCTTTACGTGAGGTTTGACTGTATATTGTAGTCAAAGTAAGTTACAGAACAAAGTTTTTGGAAGCAAAGAATTCTTAGTATCAAAAGTTCAGAAAGCACATTGAAACAATGAAAGCCTATCTACTGGGGGAAGGCTTGCCCCCCCCCCCTTAGCTTACAAGCTCCTACATGACTTATGTAGTGTTGAGCGTCAGACCTCTGGGTTATATCTCCTCTCACATGTTCCACCCTCTTGCCATTCCCCTAAAGGAATCCAGCCAATGACTATACAGTATCACATGTCTATCGTACTTTAAGTTTCATTTCTTCCAAACCATGAGGCTAACATGTTTTGACTATCAATCCATTACAGACTCAAAATGCACATTCAGACCCCATTCTAACCATCACAGATTGTTTCCACCAGTGCAGTTGATATAAATTTCTAGTGTAGTGATTTCACAGGGCTATTCTATGCTAACACACAGGCTACATGCTGAGAAGCTGAGAGGCAGTGCTGTATGACACTTGATAATTTTTCTTCTGAGGAACCTATGGGGCTCTGGTTAAATATATTCAATCATAAGTGAGGTATGATGATCTGTCAATGGACTAGTATTGACAGTAAACTGGACTAGTCTTTTCTGTAAACTGGACCTACTATACATACTAAAAATACTAGGATTAACACATGCTATATAAATACCAGGGTTGCAAATTATAATTTGTTTTGCTTTGAAATAGAGAAACATCTGTCTGTGCCATAGCACATGGTACCTATGGATAATCAAGTTATTTTAACACATTGATCCTAGGCAGTAAATATACTATAACAGAAATTGTTGCTTCTCTTTCATGACACCCCATATTTAGTGCCTAGATGGGTCGTCTCACTGTGTTTTGTTAGAGGCATTGCCTTATTGCTTTAGAAATGCTAAGCTTTTGTCTTATATCTCAATAGAAACTGCTTATGGAGAAATGGATTGCTGAAGGTGTTCTAAAGCGGAATATGGGGAATATGCATTCATCCACATGTTGGATTCAAGTTCCCATCATCTGCCACTATTATAGCTGCTAAGAGTTGCAGTCTGCACACATGTAGGGGGCCATCCATTTCCACTGGTGTGGTTCTTAACGTCTGACTCTCCACGTGTGTTGAGCTTCCCCCAGTCAGCATGACCACTGGACAGGGTTTTGCTCAAGTCTGAAAATTGGGTGTAAGGTAGATAATACTGCTTTAGAGTTAAGGGGGACCATCCCTTCTTTTCATTGATTATTTGAAAATTGTTGAGAGCTTCACTAGATCACTAAAAAAACACCACTCTATTGTGGGTTGTTTTTTTTGTTTTTTTTTTGGGGGGGGAGTCTAGCCCAACCAAATGACAACCTAACTATGCACATATAAATCTCATATTTCAATAAGGTTCTTTTCCTTTTGGGGATCATCTGAAAGACTATATTCTCCCATAAAAGTCAATGGACAGATTTTCCTACCAATATAATCATAAATAAAGATTGTATCTTTTTTATTTATTTTAAAGTAAACATACTAATCATAAAACTAACAATAATAACAACCACCACAACAATATAAAAACAATTACATAATCAAATATGTCCACCCACCACCAGGGGGACATGATACATCTTCAACTTATTATCAACATTAGTTTTATATATTTGTCCCTTCTTTCCAAAAAGCTGTGTGCTTGTCCTGTTTTTGCTTTAACTAGACAGACTATATCCTTTTACAGACACACTTGGGAGATAGTGTATTCCCATATAAACCTGCACGGGTACTAAGACCTACAAGAGAAGTCCTTCTCTCAGTTCCACCACATTCAAAGGCATATTTGATAAGAATTCAAGGTTGTGGGAGATGTAGTTCTTTTGAGGTGCCACATATAGAGCCTTCTAGACAGCAAGACTAAGCTTCCCATAAAGACCTAAGCCTGTTAAGATGCACTCCGGCAGCTTATTTCTGTACAGGAAAGACGGCGGGAAGATGGCCCTTGTTCCAGGTGGTTGATATGTATGTTGGTGTATGTGTCAGAAACTCCCAGAATTTTGCCTAAGGAACCCTTGGAGAATTTTTTTAAAAAAAAAGCCCAAGTAGGATTGTGGAGAAAAAAATATTTACTCTTCAATGGAGCAAAAGTTTAACAATCCAAAACTCTGTCTCCTGTTTCCCCAAACTGACCCTGATGAACTCTGACATGCAGATATTTTGACAAGTTGGCTGAAGAAGCTCAAGGATGGAAAATAGGCAGGATCCTCCCAGAGTCAGGAAGAGCATGTAGTGACAAAATGATGTGGAAGATCTGGCTTTTGATGAGCCCTGGTGGCGCAGTGACAAGCCCTGGTGGTGCAGTCATTAAACTGCTGTCCTGTCCTGCAACCAAAAGGTTGTGAATTTGATCCTGACCAGGGATCAAGGTTGACTTAGCCTTCCATCCTTCCGAGGTAAGTCAAATGAGTACCGAGCAAGTTTGGGGCAAAATGCTTATTAACTTGTGAACCGCCCAGAGAGTGCACTAAGCGCTATGAGGTGGTTTAGAAGTGTGATTGCTTTGGCTTTTATTTCCTACTGAACCATGGGGCTCACTGGATAATCTCAGGACAGTCATATTTTCTCACCTTGATTTGTCCCACAAGGTCAATCAAGGGAAGAGAAAGATAACCTTGAGGTCACTTGAAGAAAGGCGAGATACAAATGCTACCAATAAGTAAAGAGAAATGAGAGAAAGAGAGAGAAACTATTTTTTTTGTCCTTAAGTTACAGTACAGTTTTTCTGTTTCTGTTTTGGCTAAAAGCAAGCTGTGATGGAGCACAATAGAAAGGCACAACACACTCTGTACTAGAAATAACGGCATTTCTGTGTCTTGAAAGCAGTGATGGGACAGGCTACTTCTTTTTCTTCTCTGACGTGAGATGTTATAATGGAGTGTCTGGCAGACAGAAAGTTAATAAAGACAATATTTATAAATATTTTAGAGAATTGTGTGACTTTCATTTGGTAGTCTCTCTTTCTCTCTCTTTGTAAAATACCCTTTAAAACACATGAGCATCTTTTTGGTCTCTTATTTCCTGTCAGTTTGTTTTAGCGACTATGTCAGTCTTCTTGAGATAGTTGACTACTTCATCAAGCAAAACTACTTGCTTAAATTATGCATCAGGAGTTCATGTCTACAGTCTAGTAGCTCCAGAGTCTCTCCTGTGGCATTTCTTTCTGTGAGTAAAATAAAGGTCTCTTAAAATCAACATCAGTTTTGATAGGGATGTGCTGCTGTTTCTATCCCCTTAATTTCTGACCAGACTCTAAGCTGTGTAATTAGGAGCAATATTGTCAAAAATGTAAATCAGATTTTCAATGTAGCTCCATAAATTTACTGACTTTTATCCATACAAGTGATGATTTTTATTGCTTTTTATGGCCAGGACTGAAGTAATTACTACTCCAGGCTAATTTAATACTCTTGCATTAAGTTTGACATGTTTTAGAATGGTGTTCTGGGATCTTTGAAGTTTTTTAAAAAATGAGATCCTGTCCTATTAGAGGATTTTAAACTGCAATCTAAAGTTTATCACACACACAATGTAATAAAGATGGATCAAAACTTTTATGTGAAATAAAATGTGAAAACTCATTTGCCTGCTTTTTAGCACATATTTTACTTTGTTCTAATTCAGCCATCTATCTGGTCTTCTTATTGTTATGCCGTATCTAAATCAGAATATTGGTGATGCTCATGGTAATCAGCCATGAAGACTATCCTGAGAATACAATGGCCTTCCACATCACAGCATGACACCCATACCACTGCAAGTCACTTTCTGGTCCTGAGCCCTTTTGGCACACAAAGTACTCATCAGCCCTATGAAGCTGCTGTCCTTCACCAAGATGGATTCAAGTGGGATTTTATCTACTTGGGGACCATCACCCTTCCTTGTGGACTTCAGCACCCAAGCCATTGGTCCTCACGGTTGTCAGGTTAGTTAACCACTGCCTGACACTCATGACACTGGCAATTATGGTTTACTCTATTACCAGAGCAGGATAACCTGGCCAAACACAATGTTTGGTCTTATATACATTAAAAATATTTTTCTTTGCCTTTGTGTAAAGTGCTAATTGAAACTGAGGCTGTAGGCAGTTTCTTGATTGATCCTATACATAAGGCAAATAAAAATGTTTTTCAGTTTAATCCAAGTGGTTCAGCATACCAGTGATTGCCTAAGCATACGAGCGAACGAACGAACGAACAAACAAACTAACTAACTTAATTAATTAATTAACTTTTCCTGTCCCTCCATAGGGAAGCAAGGTAAGTGTTCAATTTTCTAATATCTTGAATTGACTTGTTTATTGAGCTACTTCATCTTATCAGAAATTTACTCTGGAAGGACCCTCTGATCACATGCACTGGAAATAGACTAAACCAGAATGTACTTACCAGTATGAAAGAAGTAGAAGTAGAAGGAGGTTAAAAACATGTGGATAGATGCTCTATTTGGGGTTGATTGGATTGCCCCTGAAATTAAGTTGTGAGATTGCCAGAAAAATAATTGACCAACCTTTTCCTGTAGCACACCAAAGAGCAGGACAAATGCCCAACTGACTGAGCCCTTCGTTGCATGTAGTACAGGTACAGTAAAACCTCAGATAACACTAAAAACTGGTTCCACAAGTCTTGGTGTTATACGATTTTTAGTGTTATCCGATGCATGTTAAAATCCTATGGGATCCATAGAGATACATTGTAACCACACAGGCTTTAGCGGTTGTTATCTGATGCATCCCATAGGATCTTAATGTTATCCGATGCAATTCTTCCCCCCGGATTGCTTAATGTTATGCGATTTTAGTGTTATTCGATACTAATGTTATCTGAGGTATTACTGTATCTGGGAAATGGAAATAAGCAGGCATATGCCCTCGATTGACATCTATTATAAAAGTTTTTGAAATGGCTAGTCTGTGCAAACATATCAGAGAGTAAACAAAACAAAAGACAAAAAAAGCTGTGGCACCTTAAAGACTAATTCCTGTAATTTAATGTTAGCTTTTGTGGACCAAGTCCATCAGACATAAGAGTGGATATCATAGAATACATGTATACATTTCTGGTATTTGATACCCAGAGTAGCTGAGCAAGGTTCATCGGACATGGAAATCAATGAGTTATTTACAACCAGTAATAAAAAGTTTTACAGCAGAAAATCTCTGGTGGAAGTCAGTTGAGTAGTTAGGTTTCTAAAATAAACATTACAATTCTTCTAATTGGTTTATTGAGGAAGATTTATGGGGTAGGCACAGCAAGGGGTCAACTGCCATGTGAGACATCCCCCTCTTTCCTCCCCACACTTTTAAGTCTGTTCTGCAAGGTGAATATGATTTTTAAATTATAAAAGGAAAAACATTTTTGAAGTGTGGTAGTTGTGTTTGTCTCTGCAAGAATATCAGAGAGGAAATGAAACAAAATAACAAAAAAAGGACAAAAGACATTGTGGCATCTTAAAGACTAACTCCTGTATTTAAATGTGAGCTCTTGTAGATCATGTCCACTTTGTCAGATGAACAAAAGCTCAAAACTAAATACAGGAGTTAGTCTTCAAGGTGCCTCAACATTTTTTGTCTTTCTGTTTTGTTTTGTTTACTCTCTGATATGCATGCAAAGTTGTAATTATTCCCCCTATCAGGGAACAAATTATGAATTACTACTCTCACTTGTTGATCTGTAGATTTCATTCTCAGCTTCATTTTCGTTGTTCTTCTTCACTAAATGTCAGTTCTTTGCTCCTTTTTAAAGAAGATATAGCCTTACACCTTCTCACCAAAGTGGTCCCTATTTATCTACTTGCAATTTTTGGCTTTCGAACTGCTAGGTTGGCAGGAGCTGGGACAAAGACAGGAGCTCATTCCGTCCTGCAGTATTTGGGTATGGAACTGCTGACCTGCCACCTTCCAGTCAGCATCTTAGACACTTGAGCCACTGCTTTCGAGCAAGGGAAACCTTTACCTTAGCCTTACACAGAATCCTTTCCATAGTGGCTGCCAGCATAAATATACAGTCCTGTACATCCAAAGAAGCCAGCTTGGTGGGTTGTTGTAGTGTTCTCCCACACTATCCCTGAATGGATTTTCCTGAAACAATAAAGCATATGGACTCCCCTCTCCTTTTTGTTTCATTACTAATTGACAGAGTAGTTACTCCTGTTCAACATCAGAAGCTCCATACTAATCTGCTGCACTCTGCCAGTATAAATTAAAAATGTTATTATAGTCTGAACACTTTTTGCCTGCAGGGCTCCCCTTCAGCAAAAAGTCAGTGGCTATAGGTATCAATTAGAACATTCCTGATCAACACAGTATAGTGGCCTGCATTATGGATGTGAGGTTATTGAGGTCTCACTTTGTGCCTCTCTGCATGAGGTACAGTGCAGGCTATTGTGCATGATTGGTTGATTTGTGGCATTTATCTGTAGGAAACAATGTGGTAGGTTAGCATTTGTGTCTACTGTTATTATCAATAGCCCCATGAATTCAGGGCTATGTTAAACACAACCCCATGTCTATCCTTCCTGCCAACCTAGCAGTTCGAAAGCAAGTAATTGCAAGTACAGTAGGTAAATAGGGACCACTTTGGTGGGAAGGTAAACAGCATTCCATGCACTCTGGTGTCTTCTCCATGCAAACACCTGCATACACAGACATCACTGGCTCTTTGGCTATAAACAGATGAGCACTGAACCCTAGAGGCAGTGGTGGGCAGCAACAGGTTTGCAAAATTGGATGGCCTTCGGGCGGGGGGGGGGTGTAGAGAAATTGGGTGACCTTTGGGCAGGGTTTTTTTTTAAAGCAAAATTGGGTGACCATGCCCACCTTCCTGCCCTGCCCAGACTAACACAGCTACCATTTAAAAAGCTTTATTCTGTGCAAGCATATCAGAGAGTAAACAAAACAAAAAGACAAAACCGTTGTGGCACCTTAAAGACTAACTGCTGTATTGTAACGTGAGCTTTTGTGGATCAAGTCCACTAGCTCTTTGGCTATAAACAGAGATGAGCACTGAACCCTAGAGTTGGTAATGACTGGCTTTCGAGCAAGGGCAACCTTTACCTAATAACAGAAGATCCCTGATTGGTATTCAAATCTGATGTCAGGTTTTGTCCCTGCAAGTGGTTCAAGGTCTCCCTTAAAAGCCAGTCATATCTGACTCTAGGGTGCAGTGCTCATCTCCATTTTCAGCCAAAGTGCCAGTGCTGCCTGTGTTTGCAGATGTATACATGGCCATATGGCAGGCATGACTAGATCACCCATGACGTAGGCTCTGCCTACGATGTAGGCTCCGCCCACAGTGTGGTAGCAAAATGTTTTGCTGCCTACCACTGCCTAGAGGTGGATATGATTGGCTTTCAAGCATGTCTATCCTATGGCATGTAATTACCATAAGATTATCCTGGTGGTGGAGGATGCAAAGGTGCTTCTCTCAAGTTGGGAGTGGCCCACATGAGTAAATGACATTGCTACTGTTGTCAGATGAGTAAAGTAATGTTCCTCACCAGGGTACGCCCGACTGTGGTTCAAAAATACCACAATCTTTGAGGAAGTTCTTTTTGTGTACTCCAAAATAATACTGATAAACGGAGACATTTCCCATTCATCTTTCAATCCATTGTTCAGTTGCATAGTCAAGTCCGACACTTTGCAACCCCATGGACCATTGCATGCCCGGCACTCCATCCTCCACCATCTTCCTCAACCCACCCAGTTCTGTGCCCATTGCATCAACAATACCATCTAGCCAGCTCATTCTCTGCTGCCCCCTTCTTCTTTTGCCCTCAACCTTTCTAAAGTGAATCCTCTCTTCTCATTTGATGTCCAAAGTACTTTAGCTTCATTTTCAGTATTTGTCCTTCCAAGGAGCAGTTGGGGTTGATTTATTTTAAGATTGACCTATTCGTTCTCCTTGCTGTCCAGGGTACTCTCAAAATTCAAAAATATGACACTTTCATAATTCTTCCTTGAGCTCCTGAATTTTCCAGTAGTCTTAGTATGTCTCTTATTAATATTGCCCCATCTATTTTTAAGTAGGAAAATGCTAACTCTACTAATTGCTACAATGAGCAGTCCAATTAAACTAGTATGGGGATATTATGTGAGCAATTGGACAAAATGATTTGGAGTAATTTAGGAAAACATGTTTCCCTGAAAGATGAATAGCTCCCCCCCCCCCAAAAAAAAATAATAAAAAAAAATAAGGCAAACTCCTTCAAAGGGCTGCTGCTGAAACAGACCACATAGTAAGCAGAGATTTTGCAGGAAGCCTGGAAATTGGAGTACAGCTGTGTCGCAAAGTTCCAGAGGAAAATACTGCATTGCAGCTTTCCGTCTGCTTTGTAGCAAATCTCTGTTGGCACATTGACCATACAGAGGAGTGGCTTCTCACAAGCAAGCTGTTTTCAGATTCATTATGCAGCTCCACTTGTCTGTGCGATCATCACCCTTTAAGGGGAAAGGGAAAATAAAATAAACTGATTTCCTTTTGGGAAAGAAAGAAAAGAAAGTCAGATGGCTGATGCTCTGAGTTCCCTTGGTGCTATTGTTCTGAAAGCCCCCAATGGGTAATATTTGCTCCTTCTATAGATGTAATACTTTCTGACATCTGTGATGCTTAATTTGAAGAATTGCTTATCCCCAGCATTCAGACTGAAAATCTTCAGCTGAGAATATATCCATCAAAACAGCCCATCAGAAGAGCTGTCAGAATAGCCATACAGCAGGCAAGAATTTGCCTAAAGCAAACTTCCCATAGAACAGCTGCCTGCCTCTCTCCATCCTTCCATCCACCCATCCACCCACCCATCCAAACAGCCCTATTTTGCCTAGAAATGCCACCAGAAAAGTCATTTTTTGACTCCATTTAAGTTTTTTTCCTCATATGCACACTGTTTCTGAAAACCCCTTTTTGTGGCTATGTATAAGAAATGAAGCTCAGAATTTAAGTTAATTGTCAATTTATAACTGTTGCTTGAATTATCTGGGGAGTGGAATATGAAGGGTTTTGTCTTTGTTGCCTTTCCTTTGAGTTTTTTTGTTTCCTTCCACTGCCTAAGATGAAGTGATCAATGGAGAGATTTAATTAGTTGTTTTGAAATGAGGGACCTTTCTACCCTATTGGTTAAGCTTGAATCACATGGGATAGGTACAGTGGTGGGCAGCAAAAAGTTTCGCTACCACACCATGGGCGGAGCCTACGTCGTAGGGAGAGCCTACGTCATGGGCGATCTAGTCATGCCTGCCATATGGCCATGTATACATCTGCAAACACAGGCAGAGCTGGCTCTTTGGCTGTAAATGGAGATGAGCACTGCACCCTAGAGTCAGGGACAAAATCTAATGGGGCAGGGCATGGAGGTGGGTGTGGTCACCCAATTTCGCTACCCCCCTGTCCAAAGGCCACCCAATTTCACCACCACCCTGCCCAGAGGCCACCCAATTTTGTTACCTCCCCTTTGGGGTGTGTGTGTGCAAACTTGTTGCTGCTCACCACTGAATAGGTATATAGAGGACAAAGAACGAAAAAGGAACACCTGGATTTTAGCCCATAATGGCCATATTATTTTGCACTGAGCCCACCTATTATGTATTTCCTAATGACTAGAAAGGAGTGATGGAATGCAGTACAGTGGTACCTCACTTACAGAGCATAATGCGTTCCACAGGATTGCTCTTTAAGCGAGTTTGCTCTTTAAGCGAAACACCATTTTAAATGACCAATTGTGGGGGGGATTGTGAACTCCAATTTATTTGTTAAGCAAGTTTTTGGTTGGTTTTATTTGTTAAGCGAAGCGAACATTCAGAGAAAATGCTGCTCTTTAAGCAAGTTACTCTTTAAGCGAAACGCTCTTTATGAGAGGTTTGACTGTATATGTACTAAGGATAGGCAAGTTTGCATTTTTACAACAGATACCAAAAGTGAACTGCATTTCTTCCAGCAGCAAATTTGTGTGGCCTCCAAATTTTGGTTTGTGAAGACGTTAATTTATTTGGTTTCATCTAGGCCCATGCTGGCCTGCTGGGATACCGGGATGTGTCGCCATGCACCCCTACTTATAACTTATAACTTATAGGGCCAATGCCACCTCAGCAGTTTCCGCTGGGCTCCCCTCCACCTTGTGGGAGAAAGTCCGAAGCATTTTGGCAGAGGCACGGAGATAATAATAATAAGGCTTGCATTGAAAAAACAGCACAAAAATATTATTATCTCATGCCACTGCCAAAGTGCTTTGGACTTTGTCCCACAGGGTGGAGGGGAGCCTGGTGAGAGGAGCTGAAGTGGGAGTGGAAACTGCCAAGATGGCATTGGCCCTTTAAGTTATAAATAGGGGTGCACGGCGATATGTCCCAGTATCCTGCCAGGCAAGCACAGGCCTGGTTTCATTGAAACATCACCATCTTTGAGAAACTATTAGAGTCCAAGCACACCCAGAGGGTATACTGACATTGATGTTTGACCTATCTTTCTATAATTCCTTTTTTATTTTTTTAAATTAATTTTCAGAATAAAATACAAATTAAAATGCAAACAAAACATAGCAAAAAGAATTACAAAAAATACTAATACACAGCATAATTACACAACAAGACAATAAAGACATTTAATCCTTAATACTCAGCACCATAAATAATTATTATTTTATAAATTTATTCACATTATCTAAATATTTATCTGAATCTAAACTCATAACTAATTTTTGATATACCGGTACTGTATATCCATATTTTTATTATTTATTTATTTTTCTATTACAAAAAACAAACAAAAACAAAATCATCATATGCACCCCTGTGATATATACATTGCCCTGGAGATTGCGGTGTATCACAGTCATCTCTTACTTTTCCCAGAAACTCAATTGATGAGAAACCGGCCTACCACCTTAACTTTTAATCAGTGTGTATTCTACAAATGGTTGTCATATGTCCCAAAATTTGTTTTCAGCAATAATATCTTTCTTTTTATTCAACTTCCATGTTAACTTCTCATTCAATGCAATCTCCCATATTACCTGGCTTATACCAATCTTCAATTTGTAATAACATTTCACTTTTCCAATTTCTTGCAATACATTGTCTGCCGGTTGTTAATAATATAGATAATAATTCTTTTTTATTCTTATCTATATTCATGTTATCCATGTCTGTCAACAAAGCAGTACCTGACCTAAACTCAATACTTGTCCCCTTTATTCTTGAAACTTCTTCCTCAATTTTTGTTGAAAAATCATTTACCACATTACAACTCCACCACATGTGCTTATAAGTACCCAGTGTATTCTTGCATCTCCAACACATTTTCTTTTTACTATTATCCATTTGACACTCTGGATGCTCCCTTGTCTGGCCTGCCTAGAGGGAGCAACAGCTGCGGGGCTCAGGCAGCCATAAAAGACCTCACCACCGCCCTCACTGGATGCTCCCTCAGCCACTGCCCTCACCGGACACTCCAGACGCTCCCTCGGCTGGCCAGCCTAGAGAGAGCAACAGCCGCAGGGCCCGGGAGTCCATAAAGACCTTGCTGCCGCTGCCGCCGCCCTTACCAGACACTCTGGATGCTCCTTCGGCTGACTGGCCTAGAGGAAGCAACAGCTGCAGCCAGGACCTTGTTCCCACCTGCTCACCCTCTGGCTCCGTCATCACCGGAGGGATGAGGATTGGGCTCAGAGGTGGCCACTCAGGCGGTGGAGGAAACTCCCACTCCCTAACCTGTCTGGAGAAGGATAAGACCAACTTCCTCTGGCTGGGAAAAGGAATGGACTTCAGCTGTGGGAGGCGGCAAGCTGATAAAACCAGCTTGATGGATTCTGTGAGCCACCCTGAGTTGGTTTTTACCGAGTAGGGCAGCATAGAATAATAATAATAATAATAATAATAATAATAATAATAATAATAATAATAATAATAATAATAATAATAATAATAATAATAATAATAATAATAATAATAATAATAATAATAATAATAATAATAATAATAATAATAATAATAATAATAATTTACCCAAAGCATGTAGTGGTTGGTTTCATGTTGAGGCTATATACTGTCTAATTCAATCATTTCTAACTGACAGGAACCATGGTAATTTCACCCACCCAGTTGTATCAATAGCTTTAAGCAGCAGGAGATAACCAGTATAGACAGTAGATTTTGGGGTGTTATGAAAAAACAGCAGTTTGTTAGTTCCTGAATAAGTCGTTGGTGTATTTTTGTTGCATGGGATGTGTGAGAAGGGCCTGTGAGGTATTCTTGCTGCATTTACCAAAGTATTTTTGCTGCCTATGGGTTTTATGCACTTTGATGAGAGATGGGAGAGACACTGTTTGATGTTCCACCAGCAGAATGGAACTGCAGAATGTCTTGGACTAGCCCTGCAAGAACCCATTTTTTAACTATGAAAAGAAGAGGGCAAGAACTCAGGGGCATGCTGGCTATGCTCAAAGGGCAGTAGATGTGTGTGTGGGGGAGCCTATGGCGGTAGTGCATGACATCACTGTCCGCACAGCTCAGGAGCCCATTTCCTCAGGGGCACTCCCTGAAACCACGCATTCTGGCCTGGGTTGCTAGGCTTTCCCTTCCCTCCCGCGGGGTTTTGCCTTCTCTCACACGCACTCACTGCTGACACTGCAACTCCAGCACCAGGCACCGGCTTGGAGGCGGCGGCAGGCACTTTGCCAATATGAGAGGCCATGGCGGGGGGGGGAGGGGGCTGTTGCATCAGGGGTGTGGGGTGTGTGGAGCCATGACAGGGGTGTGGGGTGTGTGGAGCTGTTTGGCGCACTGAGATACCCACCCTGCAGAAACAGCGCCCTGCTGCCTCAAAGGTTCTGGCTTGGGCAGAAATAGACTTGCACCGTTTTGTAGCCACCCGACATCATACTTCTGCCTGCCTCTGGGGGATGCCAGACCCTGTGGCACACTGGGTTCTGTCCAAAATAGCCACCACGAGCCTGCAAGAACTAGATGATGGTGTTGATGAAGAAGATCTTTTACAGGGGAATTTATTTGCACAACTGTTGATCCAGTTGCAGTACTGGGGCACCTTCATGGGAACAGAAATGATTTCAAGACTAAGGGCAGAAGAATGCTATGTCTTAAGGGCCTTAAAGGGCCATGTCTGCTTAAGGCATTTGACGCTGAACTGTGTATCCAAAAGGTTTTGGTGAGTTTGTTGTGAATATTGGAAATTCCTTGGAGATGTGCATGGACCTGTTAACAAGTCTGAAGTTCCATGACCTCAGACAGTACTGTCTAATCATCAGCGGTGAGCCAGGAAAGGCTCTGCCTTTTATCTGTGCTTACAATCTGGTATTATTTCAATTTTGTTACAGGCTGTTTTCAGTCAATGTTTTGTTGTTTGCATTTGATAGTTGACATCCTGTTGTGCAGCTCTGCCTGTGCACTGGTAATGATGTAATCACCCCTATAAGTAAAGGTTTCCTTGTGTGATATCAGTGTGGCTTGTATATACAATGGGACAACGTCATATGCACCCTGATATTGTAAAAGAAAGCCTTTAGTCTGCAACAATGTGCTCCTACCAGTGACATTATTCAGTTGTGCAAGTGGACCCCTTGAGTAAGATTTCATCTGATTTCTTGTTCAGTCGCACAGTCGATTCCGACCCTTTGTGACCTATGGACCATTGTCTGCCAGGCACCTCTGTTCTCCACCATCCTCCTCAACCCACCCAGCTCTGTGCCTACTGCATCTACAACACCATTTAGCCATCTCATTTTTGGCCGCCCTCTTCTTCTTTTGCCCTCCACCTTTCCCAGCAGCAAGGCTTTCTCAAGTGAATCTTCTCTTCTCATTTGATGTCCAAAGTATTTGAGTTTCATCTTTACTATTTGACCTTCTAAGGAGCAGTCAGGGCTGATTTCTTCTAGGATTGACCTATTTGTTCTCCTCACTGTCCA